>JBBPBQ010000008.1:10423265-10445807 GCA_037974755.1 Cicer yamashitae | reverse complement strand
TTATTCTAACCCAATTAAGGTTTTTAACCAATCTTGTGCATCCAATAAATGATTTTGTGTCATTTTGTGTCATTGGTTGAACATTTAGGTCATTTTCGTCCTCCCTAGGCTTATTCTAATCCAATTAAGGTTTTTAACCAATCTTGTGTATCCAATGTGTAATTTTCTTTCATTTTGTGTCATTGGTTGAACATTTAGGTCATTTTCGTCCTCCCTAGGCTTATTTTAATCCAATTAGGGTTTTTAACCAATCTTGTGCATCCAATCTGTGATTTTTTGTCATTGGTTGAACATTTAGGTCATTTTCGTCCTCCCTAGGCTTATTCTAATCCAATTAGGGTTTTTAACCAATCTTTTGCATCCAATATGTGATTTTGTGTCATTTTGTGTCATTGGTTGAACATTTAGGTCATTTTCGTCCTCCCTAGGCTTATTCTAATCCAATTAGGGTTTTTAACCAATCTTGTGTATCCAATATGTGATTTTGTGTCATTGGTTGCACATTTAGGTCATTTTCGTCCTCCCTAGGCTTATTCTAATCCAATTAGGGTTTTTAACCAATCTTGTGCATATAATAAGTGATTTTGTGTCATTGGTAATCTAATTAGCTCATTTTCGTCCTCCCTAGGCTTATTCTAATCCAATTAGGGTTTTTAACCAATCATGTGCATCCAATATGTGATTTTGTGTCATTTTGTGTCATTGGTTGAACATTTAGGCATTTTTGTCCTCCCTAGGCTTATTCTAATCCAATTAGGGTTTTTAACCAATCTTGTGCATCCAATATATGATTTTGTGCATTGGTTGCACATTTAGGTCATTTTCGTCCTCCCTAGGCTTATTATAATGCAATTAGGGTTTTTAACCAATCTTGTGCATCCAATATGTGATTTTGTGTCATTTTGTGTCATTGGTTGAACATTTAGGTCATTTTCGTCCTCCCTAGGCTTATTCTAATCCAATTAGGGTTTTTAACCAATCTTGTGCATCCAATATGTGATTTTGTGTCATAGGTTGAACATTTAGGTCATTTTCGTCCTCCCTAGGCTTATTCTAATCTAATTAGGGTTTTTAACCAATCTTGTGCATCCAATATGTGATTTTGTGTCATTTTGTGTCATTGGTTGAACATTTAGGTCATTTTCGTCCTCCCTAGGCTTATTCTAATCCAATTAGGGTTTTTAACCAATCTTGTGCATCCAATATGTGATTTTGTGTCATTTTGTGTCATCAGTTGAACATTTAGGTCGTTTTCGTCCTCCCTAGGCTTATTCTAATCCAATTAGGGTTTTCAACCAATTTGTGCATCCAATATGTGATTTTGTGTCATTTTGTGTCATTGGTTGAACATTTAGGTCATTTTCGTCCTCCCTAGGCTTATTCTAATCCAATTAGGGTTTTTAACCAATCTTGTGCATCCAATATGTGATTTTGTGTCATTTTGTGTCATTGGTTGAACATTTAGGTCATATTCGTCCTCCCTAGGCTTATTCTAATCCAATTAAGGTTTTTAACCAATCTTGTGCATCCAATATGTGATTTTGTGTCATTTTGTGTCATTGGTTGAACATTTAGGTCATTTTCGTCCTCCCTAGGCTTATTCTAATCCAATTAGGGTTTTTAACCAATCTTGTGCATCCAATATGTGATTTTGTGTCATTTTGTGTCATTGGTTGAACATTTAGGTCATTTTCGTCCTCCCTAGGCTTGTTATAATCCAATTAGGGTATTTACCAATCTTGTGCATCCAATATGTGATTTTGTGTCATTTTGTGTCATTGGTTGAACATTTAGGTCATTTTCGTCCTCCCTAGGCTTATTCTAATCCAATTAGGGTTTTTAACCAATCTTGTGCATCCAATATGTGATTTTGTGTCATTTTGTGTCATTGGTTGAACATGTAGGTCATTTTCGTCCTCCCAAGGCTTATTCTAATCCAATTAGGGTTTTTAACCAATCTTGTGCATCCAATATGTGATTTTATGTCATTTTGTGTCATTGGTTGAACATTTAGGTCATTTTCGTCCTCCCTAGGCTTATTCTAATCCAATTAGGGTTTTTAACCAATCTTGTGCATCCATTATGTGATTTTGTGTCATTTTGTGTCATTGGTTGAACATTTAGTTCATTTTCGTCCTCCCTAGGCTTATTCTAATCCAATTAGGGTTTTTAACCAATCTTGTGCATCCAATATGTGATTTTGTGTCATTGGTTGAACATTTAGGTCATTTTCGCCTTGCTAGGCTTATTCTAATCCAATTAGGGTTTTTAACCAATCTTGTGCATCCAATATGTGATTTTGTGTCATTTTGTGTTATTGGTTGAACATTTAGGTCATTTTCGTCCTCCCTAGGCTTATTCTAATCCAATTAGGGTTTTTAACCAATCTTGTGCATCCAATATCTGATTTTGTGTCATTTTGTGTCATTGGTTGAACATTTAGGTCATTTTCGTCCTCCCTAGGCTTATTCTAATCCAATTAGGGTTTTTCACCAATCTTGTGCATCCAATATGTTATTTTGTGTCATTTTGTGTCAATTGTTGAACATTTCGGTCATTTTCGTCTTCCCTAGGCTTAGTCTAATCTAATTAGGGTTTTTAACCAATCTTGTGCATCCAATATGTGATTTTGTGTCATTTTGTGTCGTTGGTTGAACATTTAGGTCATTTTCGTCCTCCCTAGGCTTATTCTAATCCAATTAGGGTTTTTAACCAATCTTGTGCATCAAATATGTGATTTTGTGTCATTTTGTGTCATTGGTTGAACATTTAGGTCATTTTCGTCCTCCCTAGGCTTATGCTAATCCAATTAGGGTTTTTAACCAATCTTGTGCATCCAATATGTGATTTTGTGTCATTGGTTGCACATTTAGGTCATTTTCGTCCTCCCTAGGCTTATTCCAATCCAATTAGGGTTTTTAACCAATCTTTTGCATATAATAAGTGATTTTGTGTTATTGGTTGCACATTTAGGTCAATTTCGTCCTCCCAAGGCTTATTCTAACCCAATTAGGGTTTTTAACCAATCTTGTGCATCCAATATGTGATTTTGTGTCATTTTGTGTGATTGGTTGAACATTTGGGTCATTTTCGTCCTCCCTAGGCTTATTCTAATCCAATTAGGGTTTTTAACCAATCTTTTGCATCCAATATGTGATTTTGTGTCATTTTGTGTCATTGGTTGAACATTTAGGTCATTTTCGTCCTCCCTAGGCTTATTCTAATCCAATTAGGGTTTTTAACCAATCTTGTGCATTTAAAAAGTGATTTTGTGTCATTGGTAATCCAATTAGGTCATTTTCGTCCTCGCTAGGCTTATTCTAATCCAATTAGGGTTTTTAACCAATCTTGTGCATATAATAAGTGATTTTGTGTTATTGGTTGCACATTTAGGTCAATTTCGTCCTCCCAAGGCTTATTCTAACCCAATTAGGGTTTTTAACCAATCTTGTGCATCCAATATGTGATTTTGTGTCATTTTGTGTGATTGGTTGAACATTTGGGTCATTTTCGTCCTCCCTAGGCTTATTCTAATCCAATTAGGGTTTTTAACCAATCTTTTGCATCCAATATGTGATTTTGTGTCATTTTGTGTCATTGGTTGAACATTTAGGTCATTTTCGTCCTCCCTAGGCTTATTCTAATCCAATTAGGGTTTTTAACCAATCTTGTGCATCCAATATGTGATTTTGTGTCATTTTTTGTCATTGGTTGAACATTTAGGTCATTTACGCCTTGCTAGGTTTATTCTAATCCAATTAGGGTTTTTAACCAATCTTGTGCATCCAATATGGGATTTTGTGTCATTTTGTGTCATTGGTTGAACATTTAGGTCATTTTCGTCGTCCCTAGGCTTATTCTATCCAATTAAGGTTTTTAACCAATCTTGTGCATCCAATATGTGATTTTGTGTCATTTTGTGTCATTGGTTGAACATTTAGGTCATTTTCGTCTTCCCTAGGCTCTTTTTATTCCAATTAGGGTTTTTAACCAATCTTGTGAATCCAATATGTGATTTTGTGTCATTGGTTGAACATTTAGGTCATTTTCGCCTTGCTAGGTTTATTCTAATCCAATTAGGGTTTTTAACCAATCTTGTGCATCCAATATGTGATTTTGTGTCATTGGTTAAATATTTAGGTCATTTTCGTCCTCCCTAGGCTCTTTTTAATCCAATTAGGGTTTTTAACCAATCTTGTGCATCCAATATGTGATTTTGTGTCATTTTGTGTCATTGGTTGAACATTTAGGTCATTTTCGCCTTGCTAGGTTTATTCTAATCCAATTAGGGTTTTTAACCAATCTTGTGCATCCAATATGTGATTTTGTGTCATTGGTTGAACATTTAGGTCATTTTCGTCCTCCCTAGGCTTATTCTAATCCAATTAGGGTTTTTAACCAATCTTGTGCATCCAATATGTGATTTTGTGTCATTTTGTGTCATTGGTTGAACATTTAAGTCATTTTCGTCCTCCATAGACTTATTCTAATCCAATTAGGGTTTTTAACCAATCTTGTGCATCCAATATGTGATTTTGTGTCATTGGTTGAACATTTAGGTCATTTTCGTCCTCCCTAGGCTTATTCTAATCCAATTAGGGTTTTTAACCAATCTTGTGCATCCAATATGTGATTTTGTGTCATTTTGTGTCATTGGCTAAACTTTTAGTTCATTTTCGTCCTCCTAGGCTTATTCTAATCCAATTAGGGTTTTTAACCAATCTTGTGCATCCAATATGTGATTTTGTGTCATTTTGTGTCATTGGTTGAACATTTAGGTCATTTTCGTCCTCCCTAGGCTTATTCTAATCCAATTAGGGTTTTTAACCAATCTTGTGCATCCAATATGTGATTTTGTGTCATTTTGTGTCATTGGTTGAACATTTAGGTCATTTTCGTCCTCCCTAGGCTTATTCTAATCCAATTAGGGGTTTTAAACAATGTTGTGCATCCAATAAGTCATTTTGTGTCATTGGTTGAACATTTAGGTCATTTTCGTCCTCCCTAGGCTTATTCTAATTTAATTAGGGTTTTTATCCAATCTTGTGCATCCAATATGTGATTTTGTGTCATTGGTTGAACGTTTAGGTCATTTTCGTCCTCCCTAGGCTTATTCTAATCCAATTAGGGTTTTTAACCAATCTTGTGCATCCAATATGTGATTTTGTGTCATTTTGTGTCATTGGTTGAACATTTAGGTCATTTTCGTCCTCCCTAGGCTTATTCTAATCCAATTAGGGTTTTTAACCAATCTTGTGCATCCAATATGTGATTTTGTGTCATTTTGTGTCATTGGTTGAACATTTAGGTCATTTTCGTCTTCCCTAGGCTTATTTTAATCCAATTAGGGTTTTTAACCAATCTTGTGCATCCAATATATGATTTTGTGTCATTGGTTGAACATTTATGTCATTTTCGTCCTCCCTAGGCTTATTCTAATCCAATTAGGGTTTTTAACCAATTTTGTGCATCCAATATGTGATTTTGTGTCATTGGTTGAACATTTAGGTCATTTTCGTCCTCCCTAGGCTTATTCTAATCCAATTAGGGTTTTTAACCAATCTTGTGCATCCCATATGTGATTTTGTGTCATTTTGTGTCATTGGTTGAACATTTAGGTCATTTTCGTCCTCCCTAGGCTTATTCTAATCCAATTAGGGTTTTTAACTAATCTTGTGCATCCAATATGTGATTTTGTGTCATTTTGTGTCATTTAGGTCATTTTTGTCCTCCCTAGGCTTATTCTAATCCAATTATGGTTTTTAACCAATCTTGTGCATCCAATATGTGTTTTTGTGTCATTGGTTGAACATTTATGTCATTTTCGTCCTCCCTAGGCTTATTCTATTCCAATTAGCGTTTTTACCCAATTTGGTGCATCTAATATGTGATTTTGTGTCATTTTGTGTCATTGGTTGAACATTTAGGTCATTTTCGTCCTCCCTAGGCTTATTCTAATCCAATTAGGGTTTTTAACCAATCTTGTGCATCCAATATGTGATTTTGTGTCATTTTGTGTCATTGGTTGAACATTTAGGTCATTTTCGTCCTCCCTAGGCTTATTCTAATCCAATTAGGGTTTTTACCAATCTTGTGTATTCAATATGTGATTTTGTGTCATTGGTTCAACATTTAGGTCATTTTCGTCCTCCCTAGGCTTATTCTAATCCAATTAGGGTTTTTAACCAATCTTGTGCATCCAATATGTGATTTTGTGTCATTTTGTGTCATTGGTTGAACATTTAGGTCATTTTCGTCCTCCCTAGGCTTATTCTAATCCAATTAGTGTTTTTAACCATTCTTGTGCATCCAATATGTGATTTTGTTTAATTGGTTGAACATTTAGGTCATTTTGGCCTTGCTAGGCTTGTTCTAATCCAATTAGGATTTTTAACCAATCATGTGCATCCAAATATGTGATTTTTTGTCATTGGTTGAACATTTAGGTCATTTTCGTCCTCCCTAGGCTTATTCTAATCCAATTAGGGTTTTTAACCAATCTTGTGCATCCAATATGTGATTTTGTGTCATTTTGTGTCATTGGTTGAACATTTAGGTCATTTTCGTCCTCCCTAGGCTTATTCTAATCCAATTAGGATTTTTAACCAATCTTGTGCATCCAATATGTGACTTTGTGTTATTTTGTGTAATTGGTTGAAAATTTAGGTCATTTTCGTCGTCCCTAGGCTTATTCTAATCCAATTAGGGTTTTAAACCAATCTTGTGCATTCAATATGTGATTTTGTGTCATTGGTTGAACATTTAGGTCATTTTCGTCCTCCCTAGGCTTATTCTAATCCAATTAGGGTTTTTAACAAATCTTGTGCATCCAATATGTGATTTTTTGTCATTTTGTGTCATTGGTTGAACATTTAGGTCATTTTCGTCCTCCCTAGGCTTATTCTAATCCAATTAGGGTTTTTAACCAATCTTGTGCATCCAATATGTGATTTTGTGTCATTTTGTGTCATTGGTTGAACATTTAGGTCATTTTCGTCCTCCCTAGGCTTATTCTAATCCAATTAGGATTTTTAACCAATCCTGTGCATCCAATATGTGATTTTGTGAAATTGGTTGAACATTTAGGTCATTTTCGTCCTCCCTAGGCTTATTATAATCCAATTAAGGTTTTTATCCAATCTTGTGCATCCAATATGTGATTTTGTGTCATTGGTTGAACATTTAGGTTATTTTCGTCCATCCTAGGCTTATTATAATCCAATTAAGGTTTTTATCCAATCTTGTGCATCCAATATGTGATTTTGTGTCATTTTGTGTCATTGGTTGAACATTTAGGTCATTTTCGTCCTCCCTAGGCTTATTCTAATCCAATTAGGGTTTTTAACCAATCTTGTGCATCCAATATGTGATTTTGTGTCATTTTTTGTCATTGGTTGAACATTTAGGTCATTTTCGCCTTGCTAGGTTTATTCTAATCCAATTAGGGTTTTTAACCAATCTTGTGCATCCAATATGGGATTTTGTGTCATTGGTTGAACATTTAGGTCATTTTCGTCGTCCCTAGGCTTATTCTAATCCAATTAAGGTTTTTAGCCAATCTTGTGCATCCAATGTGTGATTTTGTGTCATTTTGTGTCATTGGTTGAACATTTAGGTCATTTTCGTCCTCCCTAGGCTTATTTTAATCCAATTAAGGTTTTTAACCAATCTTGTGCATCCAATGTGTGATTTTGTGTCATTTTGTGTCATTGGTTGAACATTAAGGTCATTTTCGTCATCCCTAGGCTCTTTTTAATCCAATTAGGGTTTTTAACCAATCTTGTGCATCCAATATGTGATTTTGTGTCATTGGTTGAACATTTGGGTCATTTTCGCCTTGCTAGGTTTATTCTAATCCAATTAGGGTTTTTAACCAATCTTGTGCATCCAATACGTGATTTTGTGTCATTTTGTGTCATTCGTTGAACATTTAGGTCATTTTCGTCCTCCCTAGGCTTATTCTAATCCAATTAAGGTTTTTAACCAATCTTGTGCATCCAATGTGTGATTTTGGGTCATTTTGTGTCATTGGTTGAACATTTAGGTCACTTTCGTCCTCCCTTGGCTTATTTTAATCCAATTAGGGTTTTTAACCAATATTGTGCATGCAATATGTGATTTTTTGTCATTGGTTGAACATTTAGGTCATTTTCGTCCTCCCTAGGCTTATTCTAATCCAATTAGGGTTTTTAACCAATCTTGTGCATCCAATATGTGATTTTGTGTCAATTTGTGTCATTGGTTGAACATTTAGGTCATTTTCGTCCTCCCTAGGCTTATTCTAATCCAATTAAGGTTTTTAACCAATCTTGTGCATCCAATATGTGATTTTGTGTCATTTTGTGTCATTGGTTGAACATTTAGGTCATTTTCGTCCTCCCTAGGCTTAATCTAATCCAATTAGGGTTTTTAACCAATCTTGTGCATCCATATGTGATTTTATGTCATTGGTTGAACATTTAGGTCATTTTCGTCCTCTGTTGGGTTATTCTTATCCAATTAGGGTTTTTAACAAATCTTGTGCATCCAATATGTGATTTTGTGTCATTTGGTATCATTGGTTGAACATTTAGGTCATTTTTCGTCCTCCCTATGCTTATTCTAATCCAATTAGGGATTTTAACCAATCTTGTGCATCCAATATGTGATTTTGTGTCATTGGTTGAACATTTAGGTCATTTTCGTCCTCCCTAGGCTTATTCTAATCCAATTAGGGTTTTTAACCAATCTTGTGCATCCAATATGTGATTTTGTGTCATTTTGTGTCATTGGTTGAACATTTAGGTCATTTTCGTCCTCCCTAGGCTTATTCTAATCCAATTTGGGTTTTTAACCAATCTTGTGCATCCAATATGTGATTTTATGTCATTTTGTGTCATCAGTTGAACATTTAGGTCGTTTTCTTCTTCCCTAGGATTATTCTAATCCGATTAGGGTTTTTATTCAATCTTGTGCATCCAATATGTGATTTTGTGTCATTGGTTGAACATTTAGGTCATTTTCGTCCTCCCTAGGCTTATTCTAATCCAATTAGGGTTTTTAACCAATCTTGTGCATCCAATATATGATTTTGTGTCATTGGTTGAACATTTAGGTCGTTTTCGTCCTCCCTAGGCTTATTCTAATCCAATTAGGGTTTTTAACCAATCTTGTGCATCCAATATGTGATTTTGTGTCATTTTGTGTCATTGGTTCAACATTTAGGTCATTTTTGTCCTCCCTAGGCTTATTCTAATCCAATTTGGGTTTTTAAACAATCTTGTGCATCCAACATGTGATTTTGTGTCATTGGTTTAACATTTAGGTCATTTTCGTCCTCCCTAGGCTTATTCTAATCCAATTAGGGTTTTTAACCAATCTTGTGCATCCAATATGTGATTTTGTGTCATTGGTTGAACATTTAGGTCATTTTCGTCCTCCCTAGACTTATTCTAATCCAATTAAGGTTTTTAACCAATCTTGTGCATCCAATATGTGATTTTGTGTCATTTTGTGTCATTGGTTGAACATTTAGGTCATTTTCGTCCTCCCTAGGCTTAATCTAATCCAACTAGGGTTTTTAACCAATCTTGTGCATCCAATATGTGATTTTGTATCATTTTGTGTCATTGGTTGAACATTTCGGTCATTTTCGTCCTCCCTAGGCTTATTCTAATCCAATTAAGGTTTTAAACCAATCTTATGCATCCAGTGTGTCATTTTGTGTCATTGGTTGAACATTTAGGTCATTTTAGTCCTCCCTAGGCTTATTTTAATCCAATTAGGGTTTTTAACCAATCTTGTGCATCCAATATGTGATTTTTTGTCATTGGTTGAACATTTAGGTCATTTTCGTCCTCCCTAGGCTTATTCTAATCCAATTAGGGTTTTTAACCAATCTTGTGCATCCAATATGTGATTTTGTGTCATTGGTTGAACATTTAGGTCATTTTCGTCCTACCTTGGCTTATTCTAATCCAATTAGGGTTTTTAACCAATCTTGTGCATCCAATATGTGATTTTGTGTCATTGGTTGAACATTTAGGTCATTTTCGTCATCCCTAGGCTTATTCTAATCCAACTAGGGTTTTTAACCAATCTTGTGCATCCAATATGTGATTTTGTGTCATTGGTTGAACATTTAGGTCATTTTCGTCCTCCCTAGGCTTATTCTAATCCAATTAGGGTTTTTAACCAATCTTGTGCATCCAATATGTGATTTTGTGTCATTTTGTGTCATTGGTTGAACATTTAGGTCATTTTCGTCCTCCCTTGGCTTATTCTTATCCAATTAAGGTTCTTAACCAATCTTGTGCATCCAATGTGTGATTTTGTGTCATTTTGGGTCATTGGTTGAACATTTAGGTCATTTTCGTCCTCCCTAGGCTTATTCTAATCCAATTAGGGTTTTTAACAAATGTTGTGCATTCAATATGTGATTTTGTGTCATTTTGTGTCATTGGTTGAACATTAAGGTCATTTTCGTCCTCCCTAGGCTTATTCTAATCCAATTAGGGTTTTTAACCAATCTTGTGCATCCAATATGTGATTTTGTGTCATTGGTTGAACATTTAGGTCATTTTCGTCCTCCCTAGGCTTATTCTAATCCAATTAGGGTTTTTAACCACTAGTGCATCCAATATGTGATTTGGTGTCATTGGTTGAACATTTAGGTCATTTTCGTCCTCCCTAGGCTTATTCTAATCCAATTAGGGTTTTTAACCAATCTTGTGCATCCAATATATGATTTTGTGTCATTGGTTGAACATTTAGGTCATTTTCGTCCTCCCTAGGCATATTCTAATCCAATTAAGGTTTTTAACCAATCTTGTGCATCCAATGTGTGATTTTGTGTCATTTTGTGTCATTGGTTGAACATTTAGGTCATTTTCGTCCTCCCTAGGCTTATTCTAATCCAATTAGGGTTTTTAACCAATCTTGTGCATCCAATATGTGATTTTGTACCATTTTGTGTCATTGGTTGAACATTTAGGTCATTTTCGTCCTCCTTAGGCTTATTCTAATCCAATTAGGGTTTTTAACCAATCTTGTGCATCCAATATGTGATTTTGTGTCATTGGTTGAACATTTAGGTCATTTTCGCCTTGCTAGGCTAATTCTAATCCAATTAGGGTTTTTAACCAATCTTGTGCATCCAATATGTGATTTTGTGTCATTTTGTGTCATTGGTTGAACATTTAGGTCATTTTCCTCCTCCCTAGGTTGATTCTAATCCAATTAAGGTTTTTAACCAATCTTGTGCATCCAATATGTGATTTTGTGTCATTTTGTGTCATTGGTTGAACATTTAGGTCATTTTCGTCCTCCCTAGGCTTATTCTAATCCAATTAAGATTTTTAACCAATCTTGTGCATCCAATATGTGATTTTGTGTCATTGGTTGAACATTTAGGTCATTTTCGTTCTCCCTAGGCTTATTCTAATCCAATTAGGGTTTTTAACCAATCTTGTGCATCCAATATGTGATTTTGTGTCATTGTGTCATTGGTTGAACATTTAAGTCATTTTCGTCCTCCCTAGGCTTATCCTAAGCAATTAGGGTTTTTAACCAATCTTGTGCATCCAATATGTGATTTTTTGTCATTGGTTGAACATTTAGGTCATTTTCGTCCTCCCTAGGCTTATTCTAATCCAATTAGGGTTTTTAACCAATCTTGTGCATCCAATATGTGAATTTGTGTCATTTTGTGTCATTGGTGGAACATTTAGGTAATTTTCGTCCTCCCTAGGCTTATTCTAATCCAATTAGGGTTTTTAACCATTCTTGTGCATCCAATATGTGATTTTGTTTCATTGGTTGAACATTTAGGTCATTTTCGCCTTGCTAGGCTTATTCTAATCCAATTAAGGTTTTTAACCAATCTAGTGCATCCAATATGTGATTTTGTGTCATTGGTTAAACATTTAGGTCATTTTCGTCCTCCCAAGGCTTATTCTAATCCAATTAGGGTTTTTAACCAATCTTGTGTATCCAATATGTGATTTTGTGTCATTTTGTGTCATTGGTTGAACATTTAGGTCATTTTCTTCCTCCCTAGGGTCTTTTTAATCCAAATAGGGTTTTTAACCAATCTTGTGTATCCAATATGTGATTTTGTGTCATTGGTTGAACATTTAGGTCATTTTCGTCCTCCCTAGGCTTATTCTAATCCAATTAGGGTTTTTAACCAATCTTGTGCATCCAATATGTGATTTTGTATCATTTTGTGTCATTGGTTGAACATTTGGTCATTTTCGTCCTCCCTAGGCTTATTCTAATCCAATTAGGGGTTTTAACAATTCTTGTGCATCCAATATGTCATTTTGTGTCATTGGTTGAACATTTAGGTCATTTTCGTCCTCCCTAGGCTTATTCTAATTTAATTAGGGTTTTTATCCAATCTTGTGCATCCAATATGTGATTTTGTGTCATTGGTTGAACATTTAGGTCATTTTCGTCCTCCCTAGGCTTATTCTAATCCAATTAGGGGTTTTAACCAATCTTGTGCATCCAATATGTCATTTTGTGTCATTGGTTGAACATTTAGGTCATTTTCTTCCTCCCTAGGCTTATTCTAATTTAATTAGGGTTTTTATCCAATCTTGTGCATCCAATATGTGATTTTGTGTCATTGGTTGAACATTTAGGTCATTTTCGTCCACCCTAGGCTTATTCTAATCCAATTAGGGTTTTTAACCAATCTTGTGCATCCAATATGTGATTTTGTGTCATTTTGTGTCATTGGTTGAACATTTAGGTCATTTTCGTCCTCCCTAGGCTTATTCTAATCCAATTAGGGTTTTTAACAAATCTTGTGCATCCAATATGAGATTTTGTGTCATTTTGTGTCGTTGGTTGAACATTTAGGTCATTTTCGTCCTCCCTAGGCTTATTCTAATCCAATTAGGGTTTTTAACCAATCTTGTGCATCCAATATGTCATTTTGTGTCATTGGTTGAACATTTAGGTCATTTTCGTCCTCCCTAGGCTTATTCTAATCCAATTAGGGTTTTTAACCAATCTTGTGCATCCAATATGTGATTTTGTGTCATTCGTTGAACATTTAGGTCATTTTCGCCTTGCTAGGCTAATTCTAATCCAATTAGGGTTTTTAACCAATCTTGTGCATCCAATATGTGATTTTGTGTCATTTTGTGTCATTGGTTGAACATTTAGGTCATTTTCGTCCTCCCTAGGTTGATTCTAATCCAATTAAGGTTTTTAACCAATCTTGTGCATCCAATATGTGATTTTGTACCATTTTGTGTCATTGGTTGAACATTTAGGTCATTTTCGTCCTCCCTAGGCTTATTTTAATCCAATTAGGGTTTTTAAACAATCTTGTGCATCCAATATGTGATTTTTTGTCATTGGTTGAACATTTAGGTCATTTTCGTCCTCCCTAGGCTTATTCTAATCCAATTAGGGTTTTTAACCAATCTTGTGCATCCAATATGTGATTTTGTGTCATTTTGTGTCATTGGTTGAACATTTAGGTCTTCTTCGTCCTCCCTAGGATCTTTTTAATCCAATTAGGGTTTTTAACCAATCTTGTGCATCCAATATGTGATTTTGTGTCATTGGTTGAACATTTAAGTCATTTTCGTCCTCGCTAGGCTTTTTCTAATCCAATTAGGGTTTTTAACCAATCTTGTGCATCCAATATGTGATTTTGTGTCATTGGTTGAACATATAGGTCATTTTCGTCCTCCCTAGGCTTATTCTAATCCAATTAGGGTTTTTAACCAATCTTGTGCATCCAATATGTGATTTTGTGTCATTGGTTAAACATTTAGGTCATTTTCGTCCTCCCTATGCTTATTCTAATCCAATTAGGGTTTTTAACCAATCTTGTGCATCGAATATGTGATTTTGTGTCATTTTGTGTCATTTGTTGAACATTTAGGTCATTTTCGTCCTCCCTAGGCTTATTCTAATCCAATTAGGGTTTTTAACCAATCTTGTGCATCCAATATGTGATTTTGTGTCATTTTGTGTCATTGGTTGAACATTTAGGTCATTTTCGTCCTCCCTAGGCTTATTCTAATCCAATTAGGGTTTTTAACCAATCTTGTGCATCCAATATGTGATTTTGTGTCATTGGTTTAACATTTAGGTCATTTTCGTCCTCCCTAGAGCTATTCTAATCCAATTAGTGTTTTTAACCAATCTTGTGCATCCAATATGTGATTTTGTGTCATTGGTTGATCATTTAGGTCATTTTCGTCATCCCTAGGCTTATTCTAATCCAATTAGGGTTTTTAACCAATCTTGTGCATCCAATATGTGATTTTGTGTCATTTTGTGTCATTGGTTGAACATTTAGGTCATTTTCGTCCTCCCTAGGCTTATTCTAATCCAATTAAGGTTTTTAACCAATCTTATGCATCCAATGTGTGATTTTGTGTGATTTTGTGTCATTGGTTGAACATTTAGGTCATTTTCGTCCTCCCTAGGCTTATTCTAATCCAATTAGGGTTTTTAACCATTCTTGTGCATCCAATATGTGATTTTGTACCATTTTGTGTCATTGGTTGAACATTTAGGTCATTTTCGTCCTCCCTAGGCTTATTCTAATCCAATTAGGGTTTTTAACCAATCTTGTGCATCCAATATGTGATTTTGTGTCATTGGTTGAACATTTAGGTCATTTTCGCCTTGCTAGGCTAATTCTAATCCAATTAGGGTTTTTAACCAATCTTGTGCATCCAATATGTGATTTTGTGTCATTTTGTGTCATTGGTTGAACATTTAGGTCATTTTCGTTCTCCCTAGGTTGATTCTAATCCAATTAAGGTTTTTAACCAATCTTGTGCATCCAATATGTGATTTTGTGTCATTTTGTGTCATTGGTTGAACATTTAGGTCATTTTCGCCCTCCCTAGGCTTATTCTAATCCAATTAAGATTTTTAACCAATCTTGTGCATCCAATATGTGATTTTGTGTCATTGGTTGAACATTTAGGTCATTTTCGTCCTCCCTAGGCTCTTTTTAATCCAATTACGGTTTTTAACCAATCTTGTGCATCCAATATGTGATTTTGTGTCATTTTGTGTCATTGGTTGAACATTTAGGTCATTTTCGTCCTCCCTGGGTTGATTCTAATCCAATTAAGGTTTTTAACCAATCTTGTGCATCCAATATGTGATTTTGTACCATTTTGTGTCATTGGTTGAACATTTAGGTCATTTTCGTCCTCCCTAGGCTTATTCTAATCCAATTAGGGTTTTTAACCAATCTTGTGCATCCAATATGTGATTTTGTGTCATTGGTTGAACATTTAGGTCATTTTCGCCTTGCTAGGCTAATTCTAATCCAATTAGGGTTTTTAACCAATCTTGTGCATCCAATATCTGATTTTGTACCATTTTGTGTCATTGGTTGAACATTTAGGTCATTTTCGTCCTCCCTAGGCTTATTCTAATCCAATTAGGGTTTTTAACCAATCTTGTGCATCCAATATGTGATTTTGTGTCATTGGTTGAACATTTAGGTCATTTTCGCCTTGCTAGGCTAATTCTAATCCAATTAGGGTTTTTAACCAATCTTGTGCATCCAATATGTGATTTTGTACCATTTTGTGTCATTGGTTGAACATTTAGGTCATTTTCGTCCTCCCTAGGCTTATTCTAATCCAATTAGGGTTTTTAACCAATCTTGTGCATCCAATATGTGATTTTGTACCATTTTGTGTCATTGGTTGAACATTTAGGTCATTTTCGTCCTCCCTAGGCTTATTCTAATCCAATTAGGGTTTTTAACCAATCATGTGCATCCAATGTGTGATTTTGTGTCATTTTGTGTCATTGGTTGAACATTTAGGTCATTTTCGTCCTCACTAGGCTTATTCTAATCCAATTAGGGTTTTTAACCAATCTTGTGCATCCAATATATGATTTTGTGTCATTGGTTGAACATTTAGGTCATTTTCGTCCTCCCTAGGCATATTCTAATCCAATTAAGGTTTTTAACCAATCTTGTGCATCCAATGTGTGATTTTGTGTCATTTTGTGTCATTGGTTGAACATTTAGGTCATTTTCGTCCTCCCTAGGCTTATTCTAATCCAATTAGGGTTTTTAACCAATCTTGTGCATCCATTATGTGATTTTGTGTCATTGGTTGAACATTTAGGTCATTTTCGTCCTCCCTAGGCTTATTCTAAACCAATTAGGGTTTTTAACCAATCTTGTGCATCCAATATGTGATTTTGTGTCATTTTGTGTCATTGGTTGAACATTTAATTCATTTTCATCCTCCGTAGGCTTATTCTAATCCAATTAGGGTTTTTAACCAATCTTGTGCATCCAATATGTGATTTTGTGTCATTGGTTGAACATTTAGGTCATTTTCGTCCTCCCTAGGCTTATTCTAATACAATTAGGGTTTTTAACAAATATAGTGCATCCTATATGTGGTTTTGTGTCATTTTATGTCATTGGTTGAACATTTAGGTCATTTTCGTCCTCCCTAGGCTTATTCTAATCCAATTAGGGTTTTTAACCAATCTTGTGCATCCAATATGTGATTTTGTGTCATTTTGTGTCATTGGTTGAACATTTAGGTCATTTTCGTCCTCCCTTGGCTTATTCTTATCCAATTAAGGTTCTTAACCAATCTAGTGCATCCAATGTGTGATTTTGTGTCATTTTGGGTCATTGGTTGAACATTTAGGTCATTTTCGTCCTCCCTAGGCTTATTCTAATCCAATTAGGGTTTTTAACCAATCTTGTGCATCCAATATGTGATTTTGTGTCATTTTGTGTCATTGGTTGAACATTTAGGTCATTTTCGTCCTCCCTAGGCTTATTCTTATCCAATTAGGGTTTTTAACCAATCTTGTGCATCCAATATGTGATTTTGTGTCATTTAGTGTCATTGGTTGAACATTTAGGTCATTTTCGTCCTCCCTAGGCTTATTCTAATCCAATTAGGGTTTTTAACCAATCTTGTGCATCCAATATGTGATTTTGTGTCATTTTGTGTCATTGGTTGAACATTTAGGTCATTTTCGTCTTCCCTAGGCTTATTCTAATAAAATTAGGGTTTTTAACCAATCTTGTGCATCCAACATGTGATTTTGTGTCATTGGTTGCACATTTAGGTCATTTTCGTCCTCCCTAGGCGTATTCTAATCCAATTAGGGTTTTTAACCAATCTTGTGCATCCAATATGTGATTTTGTGTCATTTTGTGTCATTGGTTGAACATTTAGGTCATTTTCGTCCTCCCTATGCTTATTCTAATCCAATTAGGGTTTTTAACCAATCTTGTGCATCCAATATGTGATTTTGTGTCATTTCGTGTCATTGGTTGAACATTTAGGTCATTTTCGTCCTCCCTAGGCTTATTCTAATCCAATTAGGGTTTTTAACCAATCTTGTGCATCCAATATGTGATTTTGTGTCATTTTGTGTCATTGGTTGAACATTTAGGTCATTTTCGTTCTCCCTAGGCTTATTCTAATCCAATTAGGGTTTTTAACCAAACTAGTGCACCCAATACGTCATTTTGTGTCATTGGTTGAACATTTAGGTCATTTTCGTCCTCCCTAGGCTTATTCTAATCCAATTAGGGTTTTTAACCAATCTTGTGCATCCAATATGTGATTTTGTGTCATTTTGTGTCATTGGTTGAACATTTAGGTCATTTTCGTCCTCCCTAGGCTTATTCTAATCGAATTAGGGTTTTTAACAACAATCTTGTGCATCCAATATGTGATTTTGTGTCATATTGGGTCATTGGTTGAACATTTAGGTCATTTTCGTCCTCCCTAGGCTTATTCTAATCCAATTAGGGTTTTTAACCAATCTTGTGCATCCAATATGTGATTTTGTGTCATTTTGTGTCATTGGTTGAACATTTAGGTCATTTTCGACCTTCCTAGGCTTATTCTAATCCAATTAGGGTTTTTAACCAATCTTGTGCATCCAATATGTGATTTTGTGTCATTGGTTGAACATTTAGGTCATTTTCGTCCTCCCTAGGCTTATTCTAATCCAATTAGGGTTTTTAACCAATCTTGTGCATCCAATATGTGATTATGTGTTGTTTTGTGTCATTGGTTGAACATTTAGGTCATTTTCGTCCTCCCTAGGCTTATTCTAATCCAATTAGGGTTTTTAACCAATCTTGTGCATCCAATATGTGATTTTGTGTCATTTTGTGTCATTGGTTGAACATTTAGGTCATTTTCGTCCTGCCTAGGCTTATTCTAATCCAATTTGGGTTTTTAACCAATCTTGTGCATCCAATATGTGATTTTGTGTCATTTTGTGTCATTGGTTGAACATTAAGGTCATTTTCGTCCTCCCTAGGCTTATTCTAATCCAATTAGGGTTTTTAACCAATCTTGTGCATCCAATATGTGATTTTGTGTCATTGGTTGAACATTTAGGTCATTTTCGTCCTCCCTAGACTTATTCTAATCCAATTAAGGTTTTTAACCAATCTTGTGCATCCAATATGTGATTTTGTGTCATTTTGTGTCATTGGTTGAACATTTAGGTCATTTTCGTCCTCCCTAGGCTTAATCTAATCCAACTAGGGTTTTTAACCAATCTTGTGCATCCAATATGTGATTTTGTATCATTTTGTGTCATTGGTTGAACATTTCGGTCATTTTCGTCCTCCCTAGGCTTATTCTAATCCAATTAAGGTTTTAAACCAATCTTATGCATCCAGTGTGTCATTTTGTGTCATTGGTTGAACATTTAGGTCATTTTAGTCCTCCCTAGGCTTATTTTAATCCAATTAGGGTTTTTAACCAATCTTGTGCATCCAATATGTGATTTTTTGTCATTGGTTGAACATTTAGGTCATTTTCGTCCTCCCTAGGCTTATTCTAATCCAATTAGGGTTTTTAACCAATCTTGTGCATCCAATATGTGATTTTGTGTCATTGGTTGAACATTTAGGTCATTTTCGTCTTCCCTAGGCTTATTCCAATCCAGTTAGGGTTTTTAACCAATCTTTTGCACCCAATATGTCATTTTGTGTCATTGGTTGAACATTTAGGTCATTTTCGTCCTCCATAGGCTTATTCTAATCCAATTAGGGTTTTTAGCCAATCTTGTGCATCCAATATGTGATTTTGTGTCATTTTGTGTCATTGGTTGAACATTTAGGTCATTTTCGTCCTCCCTAGGCTTATTCTAATCCAATTAGGGTTTTTAACCAATCTTGTGCATCCAATATGTGATTTTGTGTCATTTTGTGTCATTGGTTGAACATTTAGGTCATTTTCGTCCTCCCTAGGCTTATTCTAATCTAATTTGGGTTTTTAACCAATCTTGTGCATCCAATATGTGATTTTGTGTCATTTTGTGTCATTGGTTGAACATTTAGGTCATTTTCGTCCTCCCTAGGCTTATTCTAATCCAATTAAGGTTTTTAACCAATCTTGTGCATCCAATATGTGATTTTGTGTCATTTTGTGTCATTGGTTGAACATTTAGGTCATTTTCATCCTCCCTAGGCTTATTCTAATCCAATTAGGGTTTTAAACCAATCTTGTGCATCCAATATGTGATTTTGCGTCATTGGTTGAACATTTAGGTCATTTTCGTCCTCCCTAGGCTTATTCTAATCCAATTAGGGTTTTTAACCAATCTTGTGCATCCAATATGTGATTTTGTGTCATTTTGTGTCATTGGTTGAACATTTAGGTCATTTTCGTCCTCCCTAGGCCTATTCTAATCTAATTAAGGTCTTTAACCAATCTTGTGCATCCAATATGTGATTTTGTGTCATTGGTTGAACATTTAGGTCATTTTCGTCCTCCCTAGGCTTATTCTAATCCAATTAGGGTTTTTAACCAATCTTGTGCATCCAATATGTGATTTTGTGTCATTTTGTGTCATTGGTTGAACATTTAGGTCATTTTCTTCCTCGCTAGCTTATTCTAATCCAATTAAGGTTTTTAACCAATCTTGTGCATCCAATGTGTGATTTTGTGTCATTTTTTGTCATTGGTTGAACATTTAGGTCATTTTCGTCCTCCCTATGCTTATTCTAATCCAATTAGGGTTTTTAACCAATCTTGTGCATCCAATATGTGATTTTGTGTCATTTTGTGTCATTGGTTGAACATTTAGGTTATTTTCGTCCTCCCTAGGCTTATTCTAATCCAATTAAGGTTTTTAACCAATCTTGTGCATCCAATGTGTGATTTTGTGTCATTTTGTGTCATTGGTTGAACATTTAGGTCATTTTCGTCCTCCCTAGGCTCTTTTTAATCCAATTAGGGTTTTTAACCAATCTTGTGCATCCAATATGTGATTTTGTGTCATTTTGTGTCATTGGTTGAACATTTAGGTCATTTTCGCCTTGCTAGGTTTATTCTAATCCAATTAGGGTTTTTAACCAATCTTGTGCATCCAATATGTGATTTTGTGTCATTTTGTGTCATTTGTTGAACATTTAGGTCATTTTCGTCCTCCCTAGGCTTATTCTAATCCAATTAAGGTTTTTAACCAATCTTGTGCATCCAATGTGTGATTTTGTGTCATTTTGTGTCATTGGTTGAACATTTAGGTCATTTTCGTCCTCCTTAGGCTTATTCTAATCCAATTAGGGTTTTTAACCAATCTTGTGCATCCAATATGTGATTTTGTGTCATTGGTTGAACATTTAGGTCATTTTCGCCTTGCTAGGCTAATTCTAATCCAATTAGGGTTTTTAACCAATCTTGTGCATCCAATATGTGATTTTGTGTCATTTTGTGTCATTGGTTGAACATTTAGGTCATTTTCCTCCTCCCTAGGTTGATTCTAATCCAATTAAGGTTTTTAACCAATCTTGTGCATCCAATATGTGATTTTGTGTCATTTTGTGTCATTGGTTGAACATTTAGGTCATTTTCGTCCTCCCTAGGCTTATTCTAATCCAATTAAGATTTTTAACCAATCTTGTGCATCCAATATGTGATTTTGTGTCATTGGTTGAACATTTAGGTCATTTTCGTCCTCCCTAGGCCTATTCTAATCCAATTAGAGTTTTTAACCAATCTTATGCATCCAATATGTGATTTTGTGTCATTGGTTGAACATTTAGGTCATTTTCGTCCTCCCTAGGCTTATTCTAATCCAATTAGGGTTTTTAACCAATCATGTGCATCCAATGTGTGATTTTGTGTCATTTTGTGTCATTGGTTGAACATTTAGGTCATTTTCGTCCTCACTAGGCTTATTCTAATCCAATTAGGGTTTTTAACCAATCTTGTGCATCCAATATATGATTTTGTGTCATTGGTTGAACATTTAGGTCATTTTCGTCCTCCCTAGGCATATTCTAATCCAATTAAGGTTTTTAACCAATCTTGTGCATCCAATGTGTGATTTTGTGTCATTTTGTGATAAGGATCTCAAGAGCATGAAGATGATCCATATTTTTAATAAATTAGGATGAACTTTATTTATTTTCATTTGGTTTGTAATAATGATTAGTTTGCTTTAATTTGGAATTCTAATAGTTTTAATATAGATTTAGTTGATGTTATATGTAAGTGAAGATACTTTGCTTCCTTACATTTAGTTTATTTTTATAAAAAAAAAAAATGATGTAAGCCCAATTTGGGCCTAGAGGATGGTGTCACTTATGACCCATTTAGGTTTAGAGATAATTTTACTATAACTATGATTTTGTAACCTCATGGAAGGGATTTTTGGAATGAATTAAAAAATTTCTCTAATGAGATTTGTGAGTGAGTTAGGTCTCCTCACAAATGATATGGTCCTATTTCTCATGAATCACTATAAGGATCGTTCTAGGTTGGAAACTTACAAATTGGATCCAAAACCGCGTATTGCTGGAGATTGCAATAAACAGAGCTAGGAAACTCCGAATCGGCCGATTCCAAAACGAGATGAAAGATGACGTTCCGAAACACAAGTTAGGATGTTGAATCGCCGAAAACAAGTTTGTAGAACTCGAGATATGATTGCAGGTTATTGAACACGAAAATTGGCACAATTTGTGAATTAGGGTTTGATGTAAAGGAAACCGAAAATTATAAAGAAACAAAATATGGATTAGGTTGAGAAGATGAAGAAGGCGCCACAATCAAGGATGATTGATAAGCCAATGAAGAATCGCCACAATGGTAAGGAAGCCATTGATAAGACTCAAACAAGTTCTAATCCAAGAACTCAAAGAGGAGACCTAACTCACTCACAAATCTCATTAGAGAAATTTTTTAATTCATTCCAAAAATCCCTTCCATGAGGTTACAAAATCATAGTTATAGTAAAATTATCTCTAAACCTAAATGGGTCATAAGTGACACCATCCTCTAGGCCCAAATTGGGCTTACATCATTTTTTTTTTTTATAAAAATAAACTAAATGTAAGGAAGCAAAGTATCTTCACTTACATATAACATCAACTAAATCTATATTAAAACTATTAGAATTCCAAATTAAAGCAAACTAATAATTATTACAAACCAAATGAAAATAAATAAAGTTCATCCTAATTTATTAAAAATATGGATCATCTTCATGCTCTTGAGATCCTTATCATTTTGTGTCATTGGTTGAACATTTAGGTCATTTTCGTCCTCCCTA
>JBBPBQ010000008.1:10373995-10422765 GCA_037974755.1 Cicer yamashitae | reverse complement strand
GTCATTGGTTGAATATTTAGGTCATTTTCGTCCTCCCTAGGCTTATTCTAATCCAATTAGGGTTTTTAACCAATCTTGTGCATCCAATATGCGATTTTGTGTCATTTTGTGTCGTTGGTTGAACATTTAGGTCATTTCCGTCCTCCCTAGGCTTATTCTAATCCAATTAAGGTTTTTAACCAATCTTGTGCATCCAATATGTCATTTTGTGTCATTGGTTGAACACTTAGGTCATTTTCGTCCTCCCTAGGCTTATTCTAATCCAATTAGGGTTTTGAACCAATCTTGGGTATCCAATCTGTGATTTTGTGTCATTTTGTGTCATTGGTTAAACATTTAGGTCATTTTCGTCCACCCTAGGCTTATTCTAATCCAATTAGGGTTTTTAACCAATCTTGTGCATCCAATATGTGATTTTGTGTCATTTTGTGTCATTGGTTGAACATTTAGGTCATTTTCGTCCTCCCTAGGCTTATTCTAATCCAATTAGGGGTTTTAACCAATCTTGTGCATCCAATATGTGATTTTGTGTCATTTTGTGTCATTGGTTGACCATTTATGTCATTATTGTCCTCCCTAGACTTATTCTAATCCAATTAGGGTTTTTAACCAATCTTGTGCATCCAATATGTGATTTTGTGTCATTGGTTGAACATTTAGATCATTATCGTCCTCCCTAGGCTTATTCTAATCCAATTTGGGTTTTTAACCAATCTTGTGCATCGAATATGTGATTTTGTGTCATTTTGTGTCATTGGTTGAACATTTAGATCATTTTCGTCCTCCCGGGGCTTATTCTAATCCAATTAGAGTTTTTAACCAATCTTGTGCATCCAATATGTGATTTTATGTCATTTGTTGAACATTTAGGTCATTTTCGTCCTCCCTAGGCTTATTCTAATCCAATTAGGGTTTTTAACCAATCTTGTGCATCCAATATGTGATTTTGTGTCATTTTGTGTCATTGGTTGAACATTTAGGTCATTTTCGTCCTCCCTAGGCTTATTCTAATCCAATTAGGGTTCTTAACAAATCTTGTGCATCCAATATGTGATTTTGTGTCATGTTGTGTCATTGGTTGAACATTTAGGTCATTTTCGTCCTCCCTAGGATTATTCTAATCCAATTAGGGTTTTTAACCAATCTTGTGCATCCAATATGTGATTATGTGTCATTTTGTGTCATTGGTTGAACATTTAGGTCATTATCGTCCTCCCTAGGCTTATTCTAATCCAGTTAGGGTTTTTAACCAATCTTGTGCATCCAATATCTGATTTTGTGTCATTGGTGGACCATTTAGGTCATTTTCGTCCTCCCTAGGCTTATTCTAATCCAATTAAGGTTTTTAACCAATCTAATGCATCCAATGTGTCATTTTGTGTCATTTTGTGTCATTGGTTCATCATTTGGGTCATTTCCGTCCTCCCGAGGCTTATTTTAATCCAATTAGGGTTTTTAACCAATCTTGTGCATCCAATATGTGATTTTTTGTCATTGGTTGAACATTTAGGTCATTTTCGTCCTCCCTAGGCTTATTCTAATCCAATTAGGGTTTTTAACCAATCTTGTGCATCCAATATGTGAATTTGTGTCATTTTGTGTCATTGGTGGAACATTTAGGTAATTTTCGTCCTCCCTAGGCTTATTCTAATCCAATTAGGGTTTTTAACCATTCTTGTGCATCCAATATGTGATTTTGTTTCATTGGTTGAACATTTAGGTCATTTTCGCCTTGCTAGGCTTATTCTAATCCAATTAAGGTTTTTAACCAATCTAGTGCATCCAATATGTGATTTTGTGTCATTGGTTGAACATTTAGGTCATCTTCGTCCTCCCTAGGCTTATTCTAATCCAATTCGGGTTTTTAACCAATCTTGTGTATCCAATATGTGATTTTGTGTCATTTTGTGTCATTGGTTGAACATTTAGGTCATTTTCTTCCTCCCTAGGCTCTTTTTAATCCAAATAGGGTTTTTAACCAATCTTGTGTATCCAATATGTGATTTTGTGTCATTGGTTGAACATTTAGGTCATTTTCGTCCTCCCAAGGCTTATTCTAATCCAATTAGGGTTTTTAACCAATCTTGTGCATCCAATATGTGATTTTGTGTCATTTTGTGTCATTGGTTGAACATTTAGGTCATTTTCGTCCTCCCTAGGCTTATTCTAATCCAATTAGGGTTTTGAACCAATCTTGTGCATTCAATATGTGATTTTGTGTCATTGGTTGCACATTTATGTTATTTTCGTCCTCCCTAGGATTATTCTAATCCAATTAGGGTCTTTAACCAATCTTGTGCATATAATAACTGATTTTGTGTAATTGGTAATCCAATTATGTCATTTTCGTCCTCGTTAGGCTTATTCTAATCCAATTAGGGTTTTTAACCAATCTTATGCATCCAATATGTGATTTTGTGTCACTTTGTGTCATTGGTTGAACATTTAGGTCATTTTCGTCCTCCCTAGGCTTATTCTAATCCAATTTGGGTTTTTAACCAATCTTGTGCATCCAATATGTGATTTTGTGTCATTGGTTGCACATTTAGGTCATTTTTGTCCTCCCTAGGCTTATTCTAATCCAATTAGGGTTTTTAACCAATCTTGTGCATCCAATATGTGATTTTGTGTCATTAGTTGCACATTTAGGTCATTTTCGTCCTCCCTAGGCTTATTCTAATCCAATTAGGGTTTTTAACCAATCTTGTGCATCCAATATGTGATTTTGTGTCATTTTGTGTCATTGGTTGAACATTTAGGTCATTTTCGTCCTCCCTAGGCTTATTCTAATCCAATAAGGGTTTTTAACCAATCTTTAGCATCCAATATGTGATTTTGTGTCATTGGTTGAACATTTCGGTCATTTTCGTCCTCCCTAGGCTTATTCTAATCCAATTAGGGTTTTTAACCAATCTTGTGCATCCAATATGTGATTTTGTGTCATTTTGTGTCATTGGTTGAACATTTAGGTCATTTTCGTCCTCCCTAGGCTAATTCTAATCGAATTAGGGTTTTTAACCAATCTTGTGCATCCAATATGTGATTTTGTGTCATTTTGTGTCATTGGTTTAACATTTAGGTCATTTTCGTCCTCCCTAGGCTTACTCTAATCCAATTACGGTTTTTAACCAATCTTGTGCATCCAATATGTGATTTTGTGTCATTTTGTGTCATTGGTTGAACATTTAGGTAATTTTCGTCCTCCCTAGGCTTATTCTAATCCAATTAGGGTTTTTAACCAATCTTGTGCATCCAATAAGTGATTTTGTGTCATTTTGTGTCATTGGTTCAACATTTTTGTCATTTTCGTCCTCCCTAGGCTTATTCTAATCCAATTAGGGTTTTTAACCAATCTTGTGCATCCAATATGTGATTTTGTGTCATTTTGTGTCATTGGTTGAACATTTAGGTCATTTTCGTCCTCCCTAGGCTTATTCTAATCCAATTAGGGTTTTTAACCAATCTTGTGCATCCAATATGTGATTTTGTGTCATTGGTTGAACATTTAGGTCATTTTCAACCTCCCTAGGCTTATTCTAATCCAATTAAGGTTTTTAACCAATCTTGTGCATCCAATATGTGATTTTGTGTCATTGGTTAAACATTTAGGTCATTTTCGTCCTCCCTAGGCTTATTCTAATCCAATTAGGGTTTTTAACCAATCTTGTGCATCCAATATGTGATTTTGTGTCATTTTGTGTCATTGGTTGAACATTTAGGTCATTCGTCCTCCCTAGGCTCTTTTTAATCCAATTAGGGTTTTTAACCAATCTTGTGCATACAATATGTGATTTTGTGTCATTGGTTGAACATTTAGGTCATTTTCGTCCTCCCTAGGCTTATTCTAATCCAATTAGGGTTTTTAACCAATCTTGTGCATCCAATATGTGATTTTCTGTCATTGGTTAAACATTTAGGTCATTTTCGTCCTCCCTAGGCTTATTCTAATCCAATTAGGGTTTTTAACCAATCTTGTGCATCCAATATGTGATTTTGTGTCATTTTGTGTCATTGGTTGAACATTTAGGTCATTTTCGTCCTCCCTAGGCTTATTCTAATCCAATTAGGGTTTTTAACCAATCTTGTGCATCCAATATGTGATTTTGTGTCATTTTGTGTCATTGGTTGAACATTTAGGTCATTTTCGTCCTCCCTAGGCTCTTTTTCATCCAATTAGGGTTTTTAACCAATCTTGTGCATCCAATATGTGATTTTGTGTCATTTTGTGTCATTGGTTGAACATTTAGGTCATTTTCGTCCTCCCTAGGCTCTTTTTAATCCAATTAGGGTTTTTAACCAATCTTGTGCATCCAATATGTGATTTTGTGTCATTTTATGTCATTGGTTGAACATTTAGGTCATTTTCGTCCTCCCTAGGCTTATTCTAATCCAATTAGGGTTCTTAACAAATCTTGTGCATCCAATATGTGATTTTGTGTCATGTTGTGTCATTGGTTGAACATTTAGGTCATTTTCGTCCTCCCTAGGCTTATTCTAATCCAATTAGGGGTTTTAACCAATCTTGTGCATCCAATATGTCATTTTGTGTCATTGGTTGAACATTTAGCTCATTTTCGTCCTCCCTAGGCTTATTCTATTTTAATTAGGGTTTTTATCCAATCTTGTGCATCCAATATGTGATTTTGTGTCATTGGTTGAACATTTAGGTCATTTTCGTCTTCCCTAGGCTTATTCTAATCCAATTAGGGTTTTGAACCAATCTTGGGTATCCAATCTGTGATTTTGTGTCATTTTGTGTCATTGGTTAAACATTTAGGTCATTTTCGTCCTCCCTAGGCTTATTCTAATCCAATTAGGGTTTTTAACCAATCTTGTGCATCCAATATGTGATTTTGTGTCATTTTGTGTCATTGGTTTAACATTTAGGTCATTTTCGTCCTCCCTAGGCTTATTCTAATCCAATTAGGGGTTTTAACCAATCTTGTGCATCCAATATGTCATTTTGTGTCATTGGTTGAACATTTAGGTCATTTTCGTCCTCCCTAGGCTTATTCTATTTTAATTAGGGTTTTTATCCAATCTTGTGCATCCAATATGTGATTTTGTGTCATTGGTTGAACATTTAGGTCATTTTCGTCTTCCCTAGGCTTATTCTAATCCAATTAGGGTTTTTAACCAATCTTGTGCATCCAATATGTGATTTTGTGTCATTTTGTGTCATTGGTTGAACATTTAGGTCATTTTTGTCCTCCCTAGGCTTATTCTAATCCAATTAGGGTTCTTAACAAATCTTGTGCATCCAATATGTGATTTTGTGTCATGTTGTGTCATTGGTTGAACATTTAGGTCATTTTCGTCCTCCCTAGGCTTATTCTAATCCAATTAGGGTTTTTAACCAATCTTGTGCATCCAATATGTGATTATGTGTCATTTTGTGTCATTGGTTGAACATTTAGGTCATTATCGTCCTCCCTAGGCTTATTCTAATCCAGTTAGGGTTTTTAACCAATCTTGTGCATCCAATATCTGATTTTGTGTCATTGGTTGACCATTTAGGTCATTTTCGTCCTCCCTAGGCTTATTCTAATCCAATTAAGGTTTTTAACCAATCTAATGCATCCAATGTGTCATTTTGTGTCATTTTGTGTCATTGGTTGAACATTTGGGTCATTTTTGTCCTCCCTAGGCTTATTTTAATCCAATTAGGGTTTTTAACCAATCTTGTGCATCCAATATGTGATTTTTTGTCATTGGTTGAACATTTAGGTCATTTTCGTCCTCCCTAGGCTTATTCTAATCCAATTAGGGTTTTTAACCAATCTTGTGCATCCAATATGTGAATTTGTGTCATTTTGTGTCATTGGTGGAACATTTAGGTAATTTTCGTCCTCCCTAGGCTTATTCTAATCCAATTAGGGTTTTTAACCATTCTTGTGCATCCAATATGTGATTTTGTTTCATTGGTTGAACATTTAGGTCATTTTCGCCTTGCTAGGCTTATTCTAATCCAATTAAGGTTTTTAACCAATCTAGTGCATCCAATATGTGATTTTGTGTCATTGGTTGAACATTTAGGTCATCTTCGTCCTCCCTAGGCTTATTCTAATCCAATTCGGGTTTTTAACCAATCTTGTGTATCCAATATGTGATTTTGTGTCATTTTGTGTCATTGGTTGAACATTTAGGTCATTTTCTTCCTCCCTAGGCTCTTTTTAATCCAAATAGGGTTTTTAACCAATCTTGTGTATCCAATATGTGATTTTGTGTCATTGGTTGAACATTTAGGTCATTTTCGTCCTCCCAAGGCTTATTCTAATCCAATTAGGGTTTTTAACCAATCTTGTGCATCCAATATGTGATTTTGTGTCATTTTGTGTCATTGGTTGAACATTTAGGTCATTTTCGTCCTCCCTAGGCTTATTCTAATCCAATTAGGGTTTTTAACCAATCTTGTGAATCCAATATGTGATTTTGTGTCATTGGTTGAACATTTAGGTCATTTTCGTCCTCCTTGGGCTTATTCTAATCCAATTAGGGTTTTTAACCAATCTTGTGGATCGAATATGTCATTTTGTGTCATTGGTTGAACATTTGGGTCATTTTCGTCTTCCCTAGGCTTATTCTAATCCAATTAGGGTTTTTAACCAATCTTGTGCATCCAATATGTGATTTTGTGTCATTTTGTGTCATTGGTTGAACATTTAGGTCATTTTCGTCCTCCCTAGGCTTATTCTAATCCAATTAGGGTTTTTAACCAATCTTGTGCATCCAATATGTGATTTTGTGTCCTTCTGTGTCATTGGTTGAATATTTAGGTCATTTTCGTTCTCCCTAGGGTTATTCTAATCCAATTAGGGTTTTTAACCAATCTTGTGCATCCAACATGTGATTTTGTGTCATTTTGTGTCATTGGTTGAACATTTAGGTCATTTTCGTCTTCCCTAGGCTTATTCTAATCCAATTAGGGTTTTTAACCAATCTTGTGCATCCAGTATGTGATTTTGTGTCATTTTGTGTCATTGGTTGAACATTTAGGTCATTTTCGTCCTCCCTAGGCTTATTCTAATCCAATTAGGGTTTTTAACCAATCTTGTGCATCCAATATGTGATTTTGTGTCCTTTTGTGTCATTGGTTGAATATTTATGTCATTTTCGTTCTCCCTAGGGTAATTCTAATCCAATTAGGGTTTTTAACCAATCTTGTGCATCCAACATGTGATTTTGTGTCAGTTTTTGTCATTGGTTGAACATTTATGTCATTTTCGTCCTCCCTAGGCTTATTCTAATCCAATTAGGGTTTTTAACCAATCTTGTGCATCCAATATGTGATTTTGTGTCATTTTGTGTCATTGGTTGAACATTTAGGTCATTTTCGTCCTCCCTAGGCTTATTCTAATGCAATTAAGGTTTTTAACCAATCTTGTGCATCCAAGGTGTGATTTTGTGTCATTGGTTGAACATTTAGGTCAATTTCGTCCTCGCTATGCTTATTCTAATCCAATTAGGGTTTTTAACCAATCTTGTGCATCCAATATGTGATTTTGTGTCATTGGTTGAACATTTAGGTCATTTTCGTCCTCCTTAGGCTTATTCTAATCCAATTAAGGTTTTTAACCAATCTTGTGCATCCAAGGTGTGATTTTGTGTCATTTTGTGTCATTGGTTGAACATTTAGGTCATTTTCGTCCTCCCTAGGCTCTTTTTCATCCAATTAGGGTTTTTAACCAATCTTGTGCATCCAATATGTGATTTTGTACCATTGGTTGAACATTTAGGTCATTTTCGTCCTCCCTAGGCTAATTCTAAACCAATTAGGGTTTTTATCCAATCTTGTGTATCCAATATGTGATTTTGTGTCATTTTGTGTCATTGGTTGAACATTTAGGTCATTTTCGTCCTCCCTAGGCTTATTCTAATCCAATTATGGTTTTTAACCAATCTTGTGCATCCAATATGTGATTTTGTGTGATTGGTTGAACATTTAGGTCATTTTCGTCCTCGCTATGCTTATTCTAATCCAATTAGGGTTTTTAACCAATCTTATGCATCCAATATGTGATTTTGTGTGATTGGTTGAACATTTAGGTCATTTTCGTCCTCCCTAGGCTTATTCTAATCCAATTAGGGTTTTTAACAAATCTTATGCATCCAATATGTGATTTTGTGTCAATGGTTGAACATTTAGGTCATTTTCGTCCTCCTTAGGCTTATTCTAATCCAATTAAGGTTTTTAAGCAATCTTGTGCATCCAAGGTGTGATTTTGTGTCATTTTGTGTCATTGGTTGAACATTTAGGTCATTTTCGTCCTCCCTAGGCTTATTCTAATCCAATTAGGGTTTTTAACCAATCTTGTGCATCCAATATGTGATTTTGTGTCATTTTGTGTCATTGGTTGAACATTTAGGTCATTTTCGTCCTCCCTAGGCTTATTCTAATCCAATTAGGGTTTTTAACAAATCTTGTGCATCCAATATGTGATTTTGTGTCATTTTGTGTCATTGGTTAAACATTTAGGTCATTTTCGTCCTCCCTAGGCTTATTCTAATCCAATTAGGGTTTTTAACCAATCTTGTGCATCCAATATGTGATTTTGTGTCATTGGTTGAACATTCAGGTCATTTTCGTCCTCCCTAGGCTTATTCTAATCCAATTAGGGTTGTTAACCAATCTTGTGCATCCAATATGTGATTTTGTGTCATTTTGTGTCATTGGTTGAACATTTAGGTCATTTTCGTCCTCCCTAGGCTTATTCTAATCCAATTAGGGTTTTTAACAAATCTTGTGCATCCAATATGTGATTTTGTGTCATGTTGTGTCATTGGTTGAACATTTAGGTCATTTTCGTCCTCCCTAGGCTTATTCTAATCCAATTAGGGTTTTTAACCAATATTGTGCATCCAATATCTGATTTTGTGTCATTTTGTGTCATTGGTCGACCATTTAGGTCATTTTCATCCTCCCTAGGCTTATTCTAATCCAATTAAGGTTTTTAACCAATCTAATGCATCCAATGTGTGATTTTGTGTCATTTTGTGTCATTGGTTGAACATTTAGGTCATTTTCGTCCTCCATAGGCTTATTTTAATCCAATTAGGGTTTTTAACCAATCTTGTGCATCCAATATGTGATTTTTTGTCATTGGTTGAACATTTAGGTCATTTTTGTCCTCCCTAGGCTTATTCTAATCCAATTAGGGTTTTTAACCAATCTTGTGCATCCAATATGTGAATTTGTGTCATTTTGTGTCATTGGTGGAACATTTAGGGAATTTTCGTCCTCCCTAGGCTTATTCTAATCCAATTAGGGTTTTTAACCATTCTTGTGCATCCAATATGTGATTTTGTTTCATTGGTTGAACATTTAGGTCATTTTCGCCTTGCTAGGCTTATTCTAATCCAATTAAGGTTTTTAACCAATCTAGTGCATCCAATATGTGATTTTGTGTCATTGGTTGAACATTTAGGTCATTTTCGTCCTCCCTAGGCTTATTCTAATCCAATTAGGGTTTTTAACCAATCTTGTGCATCCAATATGTGATTTTGTGTCATTGGTTGAACATTTAGGTCATTTTCGTCCTCCCTAGGCTTATTCTAATCCAATTAGGGTTTTTAACCAATCTTGTGCATCCAATACGTGATTTTGTGTCATTGGTTGAACATTTAGGTCATTTTTGTCCTCCCTAGGCTTATTCTAATCCAATTAGGGTTTTTAACCAATCTTGTACATCCAATATGTGATTTTGTATCATTGGTTGATTATTTATGTCATTTTCGTCGTCCCTAGGCTTATTCTAATCCAACTACGGTTTTTAACCAATCTTGTGCATCCAATATGTGATTTTGTGTCATTTTGTGTCATTGGTTGAACATTTAGGTCATTTTCGTCCTCCCTAGGCTTATTCTAATCCAATTAGGGTTTTTAACCAATCTTGTGCATCCAATATGTGATTTTGTGTCATTGATTGAACATTTAGGTCTTTTTCGTCCTCCCTATGCTTATTCTAATCCAGTTAGGGTTTTTAACCAATCTTGTGCATCCAATATGTGATTTTGTGTCATTTTGTGTCATTGGTTGAACATTTAGGTCATTTTCGTCCTCCCTAGGCTTATTCTAATCCAATTAGGGTTTTTAACCAATCTTGTGCATCCAATATGTGATTTTGTGTCATTGGTTGAACATTTTGGTCTTTTTCGTCCTCCCTAGGCTTATTCTAATCCAATAAGGGTTTTTAACCAATCTTGTGCATCCAATATGTGGTTTTGTGTCATTGGTTGAACATTTAGGTCATTTTCGTCCTCCCTAGGCTTATTCTAATCCAATAAGGGTTTTTAACCAATCTTGTGCATCCAATATGTGATTTTGTGTCATTTTGTGTCATTGGTTGAACATTTAGGTCATTTTCGTCCTCCCTTGGCTTATTCTAATCCAATTAGGATTTTTAACCAATCTTGTGCATCCAATATGTGATTTTGTGTCATTGGTTGAACAGTTAGGTCATTTTCGTCCTCCCTAGGCTTATTCTAATCCAATTACGGTTTTTAACCAATCTTGTGCATCCAATATGTGATTTTGTGTCATTGGTTGAACATTTAGGTCATTTTCGTCCTCCCTAGGCTTATTCTAGTCAATTTAGGGTTTTTAACCAATCTTGTGCATCCAATATCTGATTTTGTGTCATTGGTTGAACATTTAGGTCATTTTCGTCCTCCCTTGGCTTATTCTAATCAAATTAGGGTTTTTAACCAATCTTGTGCATCCAATATGTGATTTTGTGTCATTGGTTGAACATTTAGGTCATTTTCGTCCTCCCTAGGCTTATTCTAATCCAATAAGGGTTTTTAACCAATCTTGTGCATCCAATATGTGATTTTGTGTCATTTTGTGTCATTGGTTGAACATTTAGGTCATTTTCGTCCTCCCTAGGCTTATTCTAATCCAATTAGGGTTTTTAACCATTCTTGTGCATCCAATATGTGATTTTGTGTCATTTTGTGTCATTGGTTGAACATTTAGTTCATTTTCGTCCTCCCTAGGCTTATTCTAATCCAATTAGGGTTTTTAACCAATCTTGTGCATCCAATATGTGATTTTGTGTGATTTTGTGTCATTGGTTGAAAATTTAGGTCATTTTCGTCCTCCCTAGACTTATTCTAATCCAATTAGGGTTTTTAACCAATCTTGTGCATCCAATATGTGATTTTGTGTCATTGGTTAAACATTTAGGTTATTTTCGTCCTCCCTAGGTTTATTCTAATCCAATTAGGGTTTTTAACCAATCTTGTGCATCCAATATGTGATTTTGTGTCATTGGTTGAACATTTAGGTCATTTTCGTCCTCCCTAGGCTTATTCTAATCCAATTAGGGTTTTTAACCAATCTTGTGCATATAATAAGTGATTTTGTGTCATTGGTAATCCAATTAGGTCATTATCGTCCTCCCTATGCTTATTCTAATCCAATTAGGGTTTTTAACCAATCTTGTGTATCCAATATGTGATTTTGTGTCATTGGTTGAACATTTAGGTCATTTTCATCCTCCCTAGGCTTATTCTAATCCAATTAGGGTTTTTAACCAATCTTGTGCATCCAATATGTGATTTTGTGTCATTGGTTGAACATTTAGGTCATTTTCGTCCTCGCTATGCTTATTCTAATCCAATTTGGGTTTTTAACCAATCTTGTGCATCCAATATGTGATTTTGTGTCATTGGTTGAACATTTAGGTCATTTTCGTCCTCCTTAGGCTTATTCTAATCCAATTAAGGTTTTTAACCAATCTTGTGCATCCAATGTGTGATTTTGTGTCATTTTGTGTCATTGGTTGAACATTTAGGTCATTTTCGTCCTCCCTAGGCTCTTTTTAATCCAATTAGGGTTTTTAACCAGTCTTGTGCATCCAATATGTGATTTTGTGTCAATGGTTGAACATTTAGGTCATTTTCGCCTTGCTAGGTTTATTCTAATCCAATTAGGGTTTTTAACCAATCTTGTGCATCCAATACGTGATTTTGTGTCATTTTGTGTCATTGGTTGAACATTTAGGTCATTTTCGTCCTCCCTAGGCTTATTCTAATCCAATTAAGGTTTTTAACCAATCTTGTGCATCCAATGTGTGATTTTGTGTCATTTTGTGTCATTGGTTGAACATTTAGGTCATTTTCGTCCTCCCTAGGCTTATTCTAATCCAATTAGGGTTTTTAACCATTCTTGTGCATCCAATATGTGATTTTGTTTCATTGGTTGAACATTTAGGTCATTTTCGCCTTGCTAGGCTTATTCTAATCCAATTACGGTTTTTAACCAATCTAGTGCATCCAATATGTGATTTTGTGTCATTGGTTGAACATTTAGGTCATTTTCGTCCTCCCTAGGCTTATTCTAATCCAATTAAGGTTTTTAACCAATCTTGTGCATCCAATATGTGATTTTGTGTAATTTTGTGTCATTGGTTGAACATTTAGGTCATTTTCGTACTCTCTAGGCTTATTCTAACCCAATTTGGGTTTTTAACCAACTTGTGCATCCAATATGTGATTTTGTGTCATTGGTTGAACATTTAGGTCATTTTCGTCCTCGCTATGCTTATTCTAATCCAATTAGGGTTTTTAACCAATCTTGTGCATCCAATATGTGATTTTGTGTCATTTTGTGTCATTGGTTGAACATTTAGGTCATTTTCGTACTCCCTAGGCTTATTCTAACCCAATTAGGGTTTTTAACCAACTTGTGCATCCAATATGTGATTTTGTGTCATTGGTTGAACATTTAGGTCATTTTCGTCCTTGCTATGCTTATTCTAATCCAATTAGGGTTTTTAACCAATCTTGTGCATCCAATATGTGATTTTGTGTCATTGGTTGAACATTTAGGTTATTTTCGTCCTCCTTAGGCTTATTCTAATCCAATTAAGGTTTTTAACCAATCTTGTGCATCCAAGGTGTGATTTTGTGTCATTTTGTGTCATTGGTTGAACATTTAGGTCATTTTCGTCCTCCCTAGGCTCTTTTTAATCCAATTAGGGTTTTTAACCAATCTTGTGCATCCAATATGTGATTTTGTACCATTGGTTGAACATTTAGGTCATTTTCGTCCTCCCTAGCCTTATTCTAATCCAATTAGGAATTTTAACCAATCTTGTGCATCGAATATGTGATTTTGTGTCATTGGTTAAACATTTAGGTCATTTTCGTCCCCCTTAGGCTTATTCTAATTCAATTAGGGTTTTTAACAAATCTTGTGCATCCAATATGTGATTTTGTGTCATTGGTTGAACATTTAGGTCATTTTCGTCCTCCTTAGGCTTATTCTAATCCAATTAAGGTTTTTAACCAATCTTGTGCATCCAAGGTGTGATTTTGTGTCATTTTGTGTCATTGGTTGAACATTTAGGTCATTTTCGTCCTCCCTAGGCTCTTTTTCATCCAATTAGGGTTGTTAACCAATCTTGTGCATCCAATATGTGATTTTGTGTCATTTTGTGTCATAGGTTGAACATTTAGGTCATTTTCGTCCTCCCTAGGCTTATTCTAATCCAATTAGGGTTTTTAACCAATCTTGTGTATCCAATATGTGATTTTGTGTCATTTTGTGTCATTGGTTGAACATTTAGGTCATTTTCGTCCTCCCTAGGCTTATTCTAATCCAATTATGGTTTTTAACCAATCTTGTGCATCCAATATGTGATTTTGTGTGATTGGTTGAACATTTAGGTCATTTTCGTCCTCGCTATGCTTATTCTAATCCAATTAGGGTTTTTAACCAATCTTATGCATCCAATATGTGATTTTGTGTGATTGGTTGAACATTTAGGTCATTTTCGTCCTCCCTAGGCTTATTCTAATCCAATTAGGGTTTTTAACAAATCTTATGCATCCAATATGTGATTTTGTGTCAATGGTTGAACATTTAGGTCATTTTCGTCCTCCTTAGGCTTATTCTAATCCAATTAAGGTTTTTAAGCAATCTTGTGCATCCAAGGTGTGATTTTGTGTCATTTTGTGTCATTGGTTGAACATTTAGGTCATTTTCGTCCTCCCTAGGCTTATTCTAATCCAATTAGGGTTTTTAACCAATCTTGTGCATCCAATATGTGATTTTGTGTCATTTTGTGTCATTGGTTGAACATTTAGGTCATTTTCGTCCTCCCTAGGCTTATTCTAATCCAATTAGGGTTTTTAACAAATCTTGTGCATCCAATATGTGATTTTGTGTCATTTTGTGTCATTGGTTAAACATTTAGGTCATTTTCGTCCTCCCTAGGCTTATTCTAATCCAATTAGGGTTTTTAACCAATCTTGTGCATCCAATATGTGATTTTGTGTCATTGGTTGAACATTTAGGTCATTTTTGTCCTCCCTAGGCTTATTCTAATCCAATTAGGGTTTTTAACCAATCGTGTGCATCCAATATGTGATTTAGTGTCATTGGTTGTACATTTAGGTCATTTTCGTCCTCCCTAGGCTTATTCTAATCCAATTAGGGTTTTTAACCAATCTTGTGCATCCAATATGTGATTTTGTGTCATTGGTTGAACATTTAGGTCATTTTCGTCCTCCCTAGGCTTATTCTAATCCAATTAGGGTTTTTAACCAATCTTGTGCATCCAATATGTGATTTTGTGTCATTTTGTGTCATTGGTTGAACATTTAGGTCATTTTCGTCCTCCCTAGGGATATTCTAATTCAATTAAGGTTTTTAACCAATCTTGTGCATCCAATATGTGAGTTTGTGTCCTTTTGTGTCATTGGTTGAACATTTAGGTCATTTTCGTCCTCCCTATGCTTATTCTAATCCAATTAGGATTTTTAACCAATCTTGGGCATCCAATATGTGATTTTGTGTCATTTTGTGTCATTGGTTGAACATTTAGGTCATTTTCGTCCTCCCTAGGCTAATTATAATCCAATTAGGGTTTTTAACCAATCTTGTGCATCCAATATGTGATTTTGTGTCATTTTGTGTCATTGGTTGAACATTTAGGTCATTTTCGTCCTCCCCAGGCTTATTCTAATCCAATTAGGGTTTTTAACCAATCATGTGAATCCAATATGTGATTTTGTGTCCTTTTGTGTCATTGGTTGAACATTTAGGTCATTTTCGTCCTCCCTAGGCTTATTCTAATCCAATTAGGGTTTTTAACCAATCTTGTGCATCCAATATGTGATTTTGTGTCATTTTGTGTCATTGGTTGAACATTTAGGTCATTTTCGTCCTCCCTAAGCTTATTCTAATCCAATTAGGGTTTTTAACCAACCTTGTGCATCCAAGATGTGATTTTCTGTACTTTTGTGTCATTGGTTGAACATTTAGGTCATTTTCGTCCTCCCCAGGCTTATTCTAATCCAATTAGGGTTTTTCACCAATCTTGTGAATCCAATATATGATTTTGTGTCCTTTTGTGTCATTGGTTGAACATTTACGTCATTTTCGTCCTCCCTAGGCTTATTCTAATCCAATTAGGGTTTTTAACCAATCTTGTGCATCCAATATGTGATTTTGTGTCATTTTGTGTCATTGGTTAAACATTTAGGTCATTTCCGTCCTCCCTAGGCTTATTCTAATCCAATTAGGGTTTTTAACCAATCTTGTGCATCCAATATGTGATTTTGTGTCATTGGTTGAACATTTAGGTCATTTTCGTCCTCCCTAGGCTTATTCAAATCCAATTAGGGTTTTTAACCAATCTTGTGCATCCAAAATGTGATTTTGTGTCATTGGTTGAACATTTAGGTCATTTTCGTCCTCCCTAGGCTTATTCTAATCCATTTAGGGTTTTTAACCAATCTTGTGCATCCAATATGTGATTTTGTGTGATTTTGTGTCATTGGTTGTTAATTTAGGTCATTTTCGTCCTCCCTAGGCTTATTCTAATCCAATTAGGGTTTTTAACCAATCTTGTGCATCCAATATGTGATTTTGTGTCATTTTGTGTCATTGGTTGAACATTTAGGTCATTTTCGTCCTCCCTAGGCTTATTCTAATGCAATTAAGGTTTTTAACCAATCTTGTGCATCCAAGGTGTGATTTTGTGTCATTGGTTGAACATTTAGGTCAATTTCGTCCTCGCTATGCTTATTCTAATCCAATTAGGGTTTTTAACCAATCTTGTGCATCCAATATGTGATTTTGTGTCATTGGTTGAACATTTAGGTCATTTTCGTCCTCCTTAGGCTTATTCTAATCCAATTAAGGTTTTTAACCAATCTTGTGCATCCAAGGTGTGATTTTGTGTCATTTTGTGTCATTGGTTGAACATTTAGGTCATTTTCGTCCTCCCTAGGCTCTTTTTCATCCAATTAGGGTTTTTAACCAATCTTGTGCATCCAATATGTGATTTTGTGTCATTTTGTGTCATTGGTTGAACATTTAGGTCATTTTCGTCCTCCCTAGGCTCTTTTTAATCCAATTAGGGTTTTTATCCAATCTTGTGCATCCAATATGTGATTTTGTGTCATTGGTTGAACATTTAGGTCATTTTCGTCCTCCCTAGGCTTATTCTAATCCAATTAGGGTTTTTAACCAATCTTGTGCATCCAGTATGTGATTTTGTGTCATTGGTTGCACATTTAGGTCATTTTCGTCCTCCCTAGGCTTATTCTAATCCAATTAGGGTTTTTAACCAATCTTGTGCATCCAATATGTGATTTTGTGTCATTTTGTGTCATTGGTTGAACATTTAGGTCATTTTCGTCCTCCCTAGGCTTATTCTAATCCAATTAGAGTTTTTAACCAATCTTGTGCATCCAATACGTGATTTTGTGTCATTTGTTGAACATTTAGGTCATTTTCGTCATCGCTATGCTTATTCTAATCCAATTAGGGTTTTTAACCAATCTTGTGCATCCAATATGTGATTTTGTGTCATTTTGTGTCATTGGTTGAACATTTAGGTCATTTTCGTCCTCCCTAGGCTTATTCTAATCCAATTAGGGTTTTTAACCAATCTTGTGCATCCAATATGTGATTTTGTGTCATTTTGTGTCATTGGTTGAACATTTAGGTCATTTTCGTCCTCCCTAGGCATATTCTAATCCAATTACGATTTTTAACCAATCTTGTGCATCCAATATGTGATTTTGTGTCATTTTGTGTCATTGGTTGAACATTTAGGTCATTTTCGTCCTCCCTAGGCTTATTCTAATCCAATTAGGGTTTTTAACCAATCTTGTGCATCCGATATGTGATTTTGTGTCATTGGTTGAACATTTAGGTCATTTTTGTCCTCCCTAGGCTTATTCTAATCCAATTAGGGTTTTTAACCAATCTTGTGCATCCAATATGTGATTTTGTGTCATTTTGTGTCATTGGTTGAACATTTAGGTCATTTTCGTCCTCCCTAGGCTTATTCTAATCCAATTACGAGTTTTAACCAATCTTGTGCATCCAATATGTGATTTTGTGTCATTGGTTGAATATTTAGGTCATTTTTGTCCTCCCTAGGCTTATTCTAATCCAATTAGGGTTTTTAACCAATCTTGTGCATCCAATATGTGATTTTGTGTCATTTTGTGTCATTGGTTGAACATTTAGGTCATTTTCGTCCTCCCTAGGCATATTCTAATCCAATTAGGGTTTGTAACCAATCTTGTGCATCTAATATGTGATTTTGTGTCATTGGTTGAACATTTAGGTCTTCTTCGTCCTCCCTAGGCTTATTCTAATCCAATTAGGGTTTTTAACCAATCTTGTGCATCCAATATGTGATTTTGTGTCATTTTGTGTCATTGGTTGAACATTTAGGTCATTTTCGTCCTCCCTAGGCTTATTCTAATCCAATTAGGGTTTTTAACCAATCTTGTGCATCCAATATGTGATTTTGTGTCATTTTGTGTCATTGGTTGAACATTTTGTTCATTTTCGTTCTCCCTAGGCTTATTCTAATCCAATTAGGGTTTTTAACCAATCTTGTGCATCCAATATGTGATTTTGTGTCATTTTGTGTCATTGGTTGAACATTTAGGTCATTTTCGTCCTCCCTAGGCTTATTCTAATCCAATTAAGATTTTTAACCAATCTTGTGCATCCAATATGTGATTTTGTGTCATTGGTTGAACATTTAGGTCATTTTCGTCCTCCCTAGGCTGATTCAAATCCAATTAGGGTTTTTAACCAATCTTGTGCATCCAATATGTGATTTTGTGTCATTTTGTGTCATCGGTTGAACATTTAGGTCATTTTCGTCCTCCCTAAGCTTATTCTAATCCAATTAGGGTTTTTATCCAATCATGTGCATCCAATATGTGATTTTGTGTCATTGGTTGAACATTTAGGTCATTTTCGTTCTCCCTAGGCTTATTCTAATCCAATTAGGGTTTTTAACCAATCTTGTGCATCCAATATGTGATTTTGTGTCATTTTGTGTCATTGGTTGAACATTTAGGTCATTTTCGTCCTCCCTAGGCATATTCCAATCCAATTAGGGTTTTTAACCAATCCTGTGCATCCAATATGTGTTTTTGTGTCATTTTGTGTCATTGGTTGAACATTTAGGTCATTTTCGTTCTCCATAGGCTTATTCTAATCCAATTAGGGTTTTTAACCAATCTTGTGCATCCAATATGTGATTTTGTGTCATTTTGTGTCATTGGTTGAACATTTAGGTCATTTTCGTCCTCCCTAGGCTTATTCTAATCCAATTAGGGTTTTTAACCAATCTTGTGCATCCAATATGTGATTTTGTGTCATTTTGTGTCATTGGTTGAACATTTAGGTCATTTTCGTCCTCCCTAGGCATATTCTAATCCAATTAGGGGTTTTAACCAATCTTGTGCATCCAATATGTCATTTTGTGTCATTGGTTGAACATTTAGGTCATTTTCGTCCTCCCTAGGCTTATTCTATTTTAATTAGGGTTTTTATCCAATCTTGTGCATCCAATATTTGATTTTGTGTCATTGGTTGAACATTTAGGTCATTTTCGTCTTCCCTAAGCTTATTCTAATCCAATTAGGGTTTTTAACCAATCTTGTGCATCCAATATGTGATTTTGTGTCATTTTGTGTCATTGGTTGAACATTTAGGTCATTTTCGTCCTCCCTAGGCTTATTCTAATCCAATTAGGGTTCTTAACAAATCTTGTGCATCCAATATGTGATTTTGTGTCATGTTGTGTCATTGGTTGAACATTTAGGTCATTTTCGTCCTCCCTAGGCTTATTCTAATTTAATTAGGGTTTTTATCCAATCTTGTGCATCCAATATGTGATTTTGTGTCATTGGTTGAACATTTAGGTCATTTTCGTCCTCCCTAGGCTTATTCTAATCCAATTAAGGTTTTTAACCAATCTTGTGCATCCAATGTGTGATTTTGTGTCATTTTGTGTCATTGGTTGAACAATTAGGTCATTTTCGTCCTCCCTAGGCTTATTTTAATCCAATTAAGATTTTTAACCAATCTTATGCATCCAATATGTGATTTTGTGTCATTGGTTGAACATTTAGGTCATTTTCGTCCTCCCTAGGCTCTTTTTAATCCAATTAGAGTTTTTAACCAATCTTGTGCATCCAATATGTGATTTTGTGTCATTTTGTGTCATTGGTTGAACATTTAGGTCATTTTCGTCCTCCCTAGACTTATTCTAATCCAATTAAGGTTTTTAACCATTCTTGTGCATCCAATGTGTGATTTTGTGTCATTGGTTGAACATTTAGGTCATTTTCGTCCTCCCTAGGCTTATTCTAATCCAATTAAGGTTTTTAACCAATCTTGTGCATCCAATGTGTGATTTTGTGTCATTTTGTGTCATTGGTTGAACAATTAGGTCATTTTCGTCCTCCCTAGGCTTATTTTAATCCAATTAAGGTTTTTAACCAATCTTGTGCATCCAATATGTGATTTTGTGTCATTGGTTGAACATTTAGGTCATTTTCGTCCTTCCTCGGCTTATTCTAATCCAATTAGGGTTTTTAACCAATCATGTGCATCCAATATGTGATTTTGTGTGATTGGTTGAACATTTAGGTCATTTTCGTCCTCGCTATGCTTATTCTAATCCAATTAGGGTTTTTAACCAATCTTGTGCATCCAATATGTGATTTTGTGTCATTGGTTGAACATTTAGGTCATTTTCGTCCTCCTTAGGCTTATTCTAATCCAATTAAGGTTTTTAACCAATCTTGTGCATCCAATGTGTGATTTTGTGTCATTTTGTGTCATTGGTTGAACAATTAGGTCATTTTCGTCCTCCCTAGGCATATTCTAATCTAATTAGGGTTTTTAACCAATCTTGTGCATCCAATATGTGATTTTGTGTCATTGGTTGAACATTTAGGTCATTTTCGTCCTCCCTAGGCTTATTCTAATCCAATTAGGGTTTTTAACCAATCATGTGCATCCAATATGTGATTTTGTGTCATTGGTTGAACATTTAGGTCATTTTCGTCCACGCTATGCTTATTCTAATCCAATTAGGGTTTTTAACCAATCTTGTGCATCCAATATGTGATTTTGTGTCATTGGTTGAACATTTAGGTCATTTTCGTCCTCCTTAGGCTTATTCTAATCCAATTAAGGTTTTTAACCAATCTTGTGCATCCAAGGTGTGATTTTGTGTCATTGGTTGAACATTTAGGTCATTTTCGTCCTCCCTAGGCTCTTTTTAATCCAATTAGGGTTTTTAACCAATCTTGTGCATCCAATATGTGATTTTGTACCATTGGTTGAACATTTAGGTCATTTTCGTCCTCCCTAGCCTTATTCTAATCCAATTAGGGTTTTTAACCAATCTTGTGTATGCAATATGTGATTTTGTGTCATTTTGTGTCATAGGTTGAACATTTAGGTCATTTTCGTCCTCCCTAGGCTTATTCTAATCCAATTATGGTTTTTAACCAATCTTGTGCATCCAATATGTGATTTTGTGTGATTGGTTGAACATTTAGGTCTTTTTCGTCCTCGCTATGCTTATTCTAATCCAATTAGGGTTTTTAACCAATCTTGTGCATCCAATATGTGATTTTGTGTCATTTTGTGTCATTGGTTGAACATTTCGGTCATTTTCGTCCTCCCTAGGCTTATTCTAATCCAATTAAGGTTTTTAACCAGTCTTGTGCATCCAATGTGTGATTTTGTGTCATTTTGTGTCCTTGGTTGAACAATTAGGTCATTTTCGTCCTCCCTAGGCATATTCTAATCTAATTAGGGTTTTTAACCAATCTTGTGCATCCAATATGTGATTTTGTGTCATTGGTTGAACATTTAGGTCATTTTCGTCCCCCTTAGGCTTATTCTAATCCAATTAGGGTTTTTAACAAATCTTGTGCATCCAATATGTGATTTTGTGTCATTGGTTGAACATTTAGGTCATTTTCGTCCTCCCTAGGCTTATTCTAATCCAATTAGGGTTTTTAACCAATCTTGTGCATCCAATATGTGATTTTGTGTCATTTTGTGTCATTGGTTGAACATTTAGGTCATTTTCGTCCTCCCTAGGCTTATTCTAATCCAATTAGGGGTTTAACAAATCTTGTGCATCCAATATGTGATTTTGTGTAATTTTGTGTCATTGGTTGAACATTTAGGTCATTTCCGTCGTCCCTAGGCTTATTCTAATCCAATTAGGGTTTTTAACCAATCTTGTGCATCCAATATGTGATTTTGTGTCATTGGTTGAACATTTAGGTCATTTTCGTCCTCCCTAGGCTTATTCTAATCCAATTAGGGTTTTTAACCAATCTTGTGCATCCAATATGTGATTTTGTGTCATTTTGTGTCATTGGCTAAACTTTTAGTTCATTTTCGTCCTCCTAGGCTTATTCTAATCCAATTAGGGTTTTTAACCAATCTTGTGCATCCAATATGTGATTTTGTGTCATTTTGTGTCATTGGTTGAACATTTAGGTCATTTTCGTCCTCCCTAGGCTTATTCTAATCCAATTAGGGTTTTTAACCAATCTTGTGCATCCAATATGTGATTTTGTGTCATTTTGTGTCATTGGTTGAACATTTAGGTCATTTTCGTCCTCCCTAGGCTTATTCTAATCCAATTAGGGTTTTTAACCAATCTTGTGCATCCAATATGTAATTTTGGGTCATTTTGTGTCATTGGTTGAACATTTAGGTCATTTTCGTCCTCCCTTGGCTTATTCCAATCCAATTAGGGTTTTTAACCTATCTTGTGCATCCAATATGTGATTTTGTGTCATTGGTTGAACATTTAGGTCATTTTCGTCCTCCCTAGGCTTATTCTAATCCAATTAGGGTTTTTAACCAATCTTGTGCATCCAATATGTGATTTTGTGTCATTGGTCGAACATTTAGGTCATTTTCGTCCTCCCTAGGCTTATTCTAATCCAATTAGGGTTTTTAACCAATCTTGTGCATCCAATATGTGATTTTGTGTCATTGGTCTAACATTTAGGTCATTTTCGTCCTCCCTAGGCTTATTCTAATCCAATTAGGGTTTTTAACCAATCTTGTGCATCCAATATGTGATTTTGTGTCATTGGTTTAACATTTAGGTCATTTTCGTCCTCCCTAGAGCTATTCTAATCCAATTAGTGTTTTTAACCAATCTTGTGCATCCAATATGTGATTTTCTGTCATTGGTTGATCATTTAGGTCATTTTCGTCCTCCCTAGGCTTATTCTAATCCAATTAGGGTTTTTAACCAATCTTGTGCATCCAATATGTGATTTTGTGTCATTTTGTGTCATTGGTTGAACATTTAGGTCATTTTCGTCCTCCCTAGGCTTATTCTAATCCAATTAGGGTTTTTAACCAATCTTGTGCATCCAATATGTGATTTGGTGTCATTGGTTGAAAATTTAGGTCATTTTCGTCCTCCCTAGGCTTATTCTAATCCAATTAGCGTTTTTAACCAATCTTGTGCGTCCAATATGTGATTTTGTGTCATTGGTTGAACATTTAGGTCATTTTCGTCCTCCACAGGCTTATTCTAATCCAATTAGGGTTTTTAACCAATCTTGTGCATCCAATATGTGATTATGTGTTGTTTTGTGTCATTGGTTGAACATTTAGGTCATTTTCGTCCTCCCTAGGCTTATTCTAATCCAATTAGGGTTTTTAACCAATCTTGTGCATCCAATATGTGATTTTGTGTCATTTTGTGTCATTGGTTGAACATTTAGGTCATTTTCGTCCTCCCTAGGCTTATTCTAATCCAATTAGGGTTTTTAACCAATCTTGGGTATCCAATATGTGATTTTGTTACATTGGTTGAACATTTAGGTCATTTTCGTCCTCCCTAGGCTTATTCTAATCCAATTACGGTTTTTAACCAATCTTGTGCATCCAATATGTGATTTTGTGTCATTTTGTGTCATTGGTTGAACATTTAGGTCATTTTCGTCCTCCCTAGGCTTATTCTAATCCAATTAGGGTTTTTAGCCAATCTTGTGCATCCAATATGTGATTTTGTGTCATTTGTTTAACATTTAGGTCATTTTCGTCCTCCCTAGGCTTATTCTAATCCAATTAGGGTTTTTAACCAATCTTGTGCATCCAATATGTGATTTTGTGTCATTTTGTGTCATTGGTTGAACATTTAGGTCATTTTCGTCCTCCCTAGGCTTATTCTAATCCAATTAGGGTTATTAACCAATCTTGTGCATCCAATATGTGATTTTGTGTCATTTTGTGTCATTGGTTGAACATTTAGGTGATTTTCGTACTCCCTAGGCTTATTCTAATCCAATTAGGGTTTTTAACCAATCTTGTGCATCCAATATGTGATTTTGTGTCATTTTGTGTCATTGGTTGAACATTTAGGTCATTTTCCTCCTCTCTAGGCTTATTCTAATCCAATTAGGGTTTTTAACCAATCTTGTGCATCCAATATGTGATTTTGTGTCATTTTGTGTCATTGGTTGAACATTTAGGTCATTTTCGTCCTCCCTAGGCTTATTCTAATCCAATTAGGGTTTTTAACCAATCTTGTGCATCCAATATGTGATTTTGTGTCATTGGTTGAACATTTAGGCCATTTTCGTCCTCCTTGGGCTTATTCTAATCCAATTAGGGTTTTTAACCAATCTTGTGCATCCAATATGTGATTTTGTGTCATTGGTTGAACATTTAGGTCATTTTCCCCTAGGCTTATTCTAATCCAATTAGGGTTTTAAACCAATCTTGTGCATCCAATATGTGATTTTGTGTCATTTTGTGTCATTGGTTGCACATTAAGGTCATTTTCGTCCTCCCTAGGCTTATTCTAATCCAATTAGGGTTTTTAACCAATCTTGAGCATCCAATATGTGATTTTGTGTCATTTTGTGTCATTGGTTGAACATTTAGGTCATTTTCGTCCTCCCTAGGCTTATTCTAATCAAATTAGGGTTTTTAAGCAATCTTGTGCATCCAATATGTTATTTTGTGTCATTGGTTGAACATTTTGTTCATTTTCGCCCACCCTAGGCTTATTCTAATCCAATTAGGGTTTTCAACAAATCTTGTGCATCCAATATGTGATTTTGTGTCATTGGTTGAAAATTTAGGTCATTTTCGTCCTCCCTACGCTTATTCTAATCCAATTAGGGTTTTTAACCAATCTTGTGCATCCAATATGTGATTTTGTGTCATTTTGTGTCATTGGTTGAACATTTAGGTCATTTTCGTCCTCCCTAGGCTTATTCTAATCCAATTAGGGTTTTTAACCAATCTTGTGCATCCAATATGTGATTTTGTGTCAATGGTTGAACATTTAGGTCATTTTCGTCCTCCTTAGGCTTATTCTAATCCAATTAAGGTTTTTAAGCAATCTTGTGCATCCAAGGTGTGATTTTGTGTCATTTTGTGTCATTGGTTGAACATTTAGGTCATTTTCGTCCTCCCTAGGCTTATTCTAATCCAATTAGGGTTTTTAACCAATCTTGTGCATCCAATATGTGATTTTGTGTCATTTTGTGTCATTGGTTGAACATTTAGGTCATTTTCGTCCTCCCTAGGCTTATTCTAATCCAATTAGGGTTTTTAACCAATCTTGTGCATCCAATATGTGATTTTGTATCATTTTGTGTCAATGGTTGAACATTTACGTCATTTTCGTCTTCCCTAGGCTTATTCTAATCCAATTAGGGTTTTTAACCAATCTTGTGCATCCAATATGTGTTTTTGTGTCATTTTGTGTCATTGGTTGAACATTTAGGTCATTTTCGTCCTCCCTAGGCTTATTCTAATCCAATTAGGGTTTTTAACCAATCTTGTGCATCCAATATGTGATTTTGTGTCATTTTGTGTCATTGGTTGAACATTTAGGTCATTTTCGTCCTCCCTAGGCTTATTCTAATCCAATTAGAGTTTTTAACCAATCTTGTGCATCCAATACGTGATTTTGTGTCATTTGTTGAACATTTAGGTCATTTTCGTCATCGCTATGCTTATTCTAATCCAATTAGGGTTTTTAACCAATCTTGTGCATCCAATATGTGATTTTGTGTCATTTTGTGTCATTGGTTGAACATTTAGGTCATTTTCGTCCTCCCTAGGCTTATTCTAATCCAATTAGGGTTTTTAACCAATCTTGTGCATCCAATATGTGATTTTGTGTCATTTTGTGTCATTGGTTGAACATTTAGGTCATTTTCGTCCTCTTTAGGCTTATTCTAATCCAATTAGGGTTTTTAACCAATCTTGTGCATCCAATATGTGATTTTGTGTCATTGGTTGAACATTTAGGTCATTTTCGTCCTCCCTAGGGTTATTCTAATCCAATTAGGGTTTTTAACCAATCTTGTGCATTCAATATGTGATTTTGTGTCATTTTGTGTCATTGGTTGAACATTTAGGTCATTTTCGTCCTCCCTAGGCTCTTTTTAATCCAATTAGGGTTTTTAACCAATCTTGTGCATCCAATATGTGATTTTGTGTCATTGGTTGAACATTTAGGTCATTTTCGTCCTCCCTAGGCTTATTCTAATCCAATTAGGGTTTTTAACCAATCTTGTGCTTCCAATATGTGATTTTGTGTCATTTTGGGTCATTGGTAGAACATATAGGTCATTTTCGTCCTCCCTAGGCTTATTCTAATCCAATTAGGGTTTTTAACAAATCTTGTGCATCCAATATGTGATTTTGTGTCATTGGTTGAACATTTAGGTCATTTTCGTCCTCCCTAGGCTTATTCTAATCCAATTAGGGTTTTTAACCAATCTTGTGCTTCCAATATGTGATTTTGTGTCATTTTGTGTCATTGGTTGAACATTTAGGTCATTTTCGTCCTCCCTAGGCTTATTCTAATCCAATTAGGGTTTTTAACAAATCTTGTGCATCCAATATGTGATTTTGTGTCATGTTGTGTCATTCGTTGAACATTTAGGTCATTTTCGTCCTCCCTAGGCTTATTCTAATCCAATTAGGGTTTTTAACCAATATTGTGCATCCAATATGTGATTTTGTGTCATTTTGTGTCATTGGTCGACCATTTAGGTCATTTTCATCCTCCCTAGGCTTATTCTAATCCAATTAAGGTTTTTAACCAATCTAATGCATCCAAGGTGTGATTTTGTGTCATTTTGTGTCATTGGTTGAACATTTAGGTCATTTTCGTCCTCCCTAGGCTCTTTTTCATCCAATTAGGGTTTTTAACCAATCTTGTGCATCCAATATGTGATTTTGTACCATTGGTTGAACATTTAGGTCATTTTCGTCCTCCCTAGGCTAATTCTAAACCAATTAGGGTTTTTATCCAATCTTGTGTATCCAATATGTGATTTTGTGTCATTTTGTGTCATTGGTTGAACATTTAGGTCATTTTCGTCCTCCCTAGGCTTATTCTAATCCAATTATGGTTTTTAACCAATCTTGTGCATCCAATATGTGATTTTGTGTCATTTTGTGTCATTGGTTGAACATTTAGGTCATTTTCGTCCTCCCTAGGCTTATTCTAATCCATTTAGGGTTTTTAACCAATCTTGTGCATCCAATATGTGATTTTGTGTCATTTTGTGTCATTGGTTGAACATTTAGGTCATTTTCGTCCTCCCTAGGCTTATTCTAATCCAATTACGATTTTTAACCAATCTTGTGCATCCAATATGTGATTTTGTGTCATTGGTTGAACATTTAGGTCATTTTCGTCCTCCCTAAGCTTATTCTAATCCAATTAGGGTTTTTAACCAATCTTGTGCATCCAATATGTGATTTTGTGTCATTTTGTGTCATTGGTTGAACATTTAGGTCATTTTCGTCCTCCCTAGGCTTATTCTAATCCAATTAGGGTTTTTAACCAATCTTGTGCATCCAATATGTGATTTTGTGTCAATGGTTGAACATTTAGGTCATTTTCGTCCTCCTTAGGCTTATTCTAATCCAATTAAGGTTTTTAAGCAATCTTGTGCATCCAAGGTGTGATTTTGTGTCATTTTGTGTCATTGGTTGAACATTTAGGTCATTTTCGTCCTCCCTAGGCTTATTCTAATCCAATTAGGGTTTTTAACCAATCTTGTGCATCCAATATGTGATTTTGTGTCATTTTGTGTCATTGGTTGAACATTTAGGTCATTTTCGTCCTCCCTAGGCTTATTCTAATCCAATTAGTGTTTTTAACCATTCTTGTGCATCCAATATGTGATTTTGTTTAATTGGTTGAACATTTAGGTCATTTTGGCCTTGCTAGGCTTGTTCTAATCCAATTAGGATTTTTAACCAATCATGTGCATCCAAATATGTGATTTTTTGTCATTGGTTGAACATTTAGGTCATTTTCGTCCTCCCTAGGCTTATTCTAATCCAATTAGGGTTTTTAACCAATCTTGTGCATCCAATATGTGATTTTGTGTCATTTTGTGTCATTGGTTGAACATTTAGGTCATTTTCGTCCTCCCTAGGCTTATTCTAATCCAATTAGGGTTTTTAACCAATCTTGTGCATCCAATATGTGATTTGGTGTCATTGGTTGAAAATTTAGGTCATTTTCGTCCTCCCTAGGCTTATTCTAATCCAATTAGCGTTTTTAACCAATCTTGTGCGTCCAATATGTGATTTTGTGTCATTGGTTGAACATTTAGGTCATTTTCGTCCTCCACAGGCTTATTCTAATCCAATTAGGGTTTTTAACCAATCTTGTGCATCCAATATGTGATTATGTGTTGTTTTGTGTCATTGGTTGAACATTTAGGTCATTTTCGTCCTCCCTAGGCTTATTCTAATCCAATTAGGGTTTTTAACCAATCTTGTGCATCCAATATGTGATTTTGTGTCATTTTGTGTCATTGGTTGAACATTTAGGTCATTTTCGTCCTCCCTAGGCTTATTCTAATCCAATTAGGGTTTTTAACCAATCTTGTGCATCCAATATGTGATTTTGTGTCATTTTGTGTCATTGGTTGAACATTTGGGTCATTTTCGTCCTCCCTCGGCTTATTCTAATCCAATTAGGGTTTTTAACCAATCTTGTGCATCCAATATGTGATTTTGTGTCATTTTGTGTCATTGGTTGAACATTTAGGTCATTTTCGTCCTCCCTAGGCTTATTCTAATCCAATTAGGGTTTTTAACCAATCTTGTGTATCCAATATGTAATTTTGTGTCATTTTGTGTCATTGGTTGAACATTTAGGTCATTTTCGTCCTCCCTAGGCTTATTCTAATCCAATTATGGTTTTTAACCAATCTTGTGCATCCAATATGTGATTTTGTGTGATTGGTTGAACATTTAGGTCATTTTCGTCCTCGCTATGCTTATTCTATTTTAATTAGGGTTTTTAACCAATCTTGTGCATCCAATATGTGATTTTGTGTGATTGGTTGAACATTTAGGTCATTTTCGTCCTCCCTAGGCTTATTCTAATCCAATTAGGGTTTTTAACCAATCTTGTGCATCCAATATGTGATTTTGTGTCATTTTGTGTCATTGGTTGAACATTTAGGTCATTTTCGTCCTCCCTAGGCTTATTCTAATCCAATTAAGGTTTTTAACCAATCTTGTGCATCCAATGTGTGATTTTGTGTCATTGGTTGAACAATTAGGTCATTTTCGTCCTCCCTAGGCTTATTCTAATCTAATTAGGGTTTTTAACCAATCTTGTGCATCCAATATGTGATTTTGTGTCATTGGTTGAACATTTAGGTCATTTTCGTCCTCCCTAGGCTTATTCTAATCCAATTAGGGTTTTTAACCAATCATGTGCATCCAATATGTGATTTTGTGTCATTGGTTGAACATTTAGGTCATTTTCGTCCACGCTATGCTTATTCTAATCCAATTAGGGTTTTTAACCAATCTTGTGCATCCAATATGTGATTTTGTGTCATTGGTTGAACATTTAGGTCATTTTCGTCCTCCTTAGGCTTATTCTAATCCAATTAAGGTTTTTAACCAATCTTGTGCATCCAAGGTGTGATTTTGTGTCATTGGTTGAACATTTAGGTCATTTTCGTCCTCCCTAGGCTCTTTTTAATCCAATTAGGGTTTTTAACCAATATTGTGCATCCAATATGTGATTTTGTACCATTGGTTGAACATTTAGGTCATTTTCGTCCTCCCTAGCCTTATTCTAATCCAATTAGGGTTTTTAACCAATCTTGTGCATCCAATATGTGATTTTGTGTCATTGGTTAAACATTTAGGTCATTTTCGTCCCCCTTAGGCTTATTCTAATCCAATTAGGGTTTTTAACAAATCTTGTGCATCCAATATGTGATTTTGTGTCATTGGTTGAACATTTAGGTCATTTTCGTCCTCCCTAGGCTTATTCTAATCCAATTAGGGTTTTTAACCAATCATGTGCATCCAATATGTGATTTTGTGTCATTTTGTGTCATTGGTTGAACATTTAGGTTATTTTCGTCCCCCCTAGGCTTATTCTAATCCAATTAAGGTTTTTAACCAATCTTGTGCATCCAATGTGTGATTTAGTGTCATTTTGTGTCATTGGTTGAACATTTAGGTCATTTTCATCTTCCCTAGGCTTATTTTAATCCAATTAGGGTTTTTCACCAATCTTGTGCATCCAATATGTGATTTTTTTTCATTGGTTGAACATTTAGGTCATTTTCGTCCTCCCTAGGCTTATTCTAATCCAATTAGGGTTTTTAACCAATCTTGTGCATCCAATATGTGATTTTGTGTCATTGGTTGAACATTTAGGTCATTTTCGTCCACCCTAGGCTTACTCTAATCCAATTAGAGTTTTTAACCATTCTTGTGCCTCCAATATGTGATTTTGTTTCATTGGTTGATCATTTAGGTCATTTTCGCCTTGCTAGGCTTATTCTAATCCAATTAGGGTTTTTAACCAATCTAGTGCATCCAATATGTGATTTTGTGTCATTGGTTGAACATTTAGGTCATTTTCGTCCTCCCTAGGCTTATTCTAATCCAATTAAGGTTTTTAACCAATCTTGTGCATCCAATGTGTGATTTTGTGTCATTGGTTGAACATTTAGGTCATTTTCGTCCTCCCTAGGCTCTTTTTAATCCAATTAGGGTTTTTAACCAATCTTGTGCATCCAATATGTGATTTTGTGTCATTGGTTGAATATTTAGATCATTTTCGTCCTCCTTAGGCTTATTCTAATCCAATTAGGGTTTTTAACCAATCTTGTGCATCCAATATGTGATTTTGGGTCATTTTGTGTCATTGGTTGAACATCTAGGTCATTTCCGTCCTCCCTAGGCTTATTCTAATCCAATTAAGGTTTTTAACCAATCTTGTGCATCTAATTTGTGATTTTGTGTCATTTTGTGTCATTGGTTGAAGAATTAGGTCATTTTCGTCCTCCCTAGGCTTATTTTAATCCAATTAAGGTTTTTAACATTTCTTGTGCATCCAATATGTGATTTTGTGTCATTGGTTGAACATTTAGGTCATTTTCGTGCTCCCTAGGCTTATTCTAATCCAATTAGGGTTTTTAACCAATCATGTGCATCCAATATGTGGTTTTGTGTCATTGGTTGAACATTTAGGTCATTTTCGTCCTCGCTATGCTTATTCTAATCCAATTAGGGTTTTTAACCAATCTTGTGCATCCAATATGTGATTTTGTGTCAATGGTTGAACATTTAGGTCATTTTCGTCCTCCTTAGGCTTATTCTAATCCAATTAAGGTTTTTAAGCAATCTTGTGCATCCAAGGTGTGATTTTGTGTCATTTTGTGTCATTGGTTGAACATTTAGGTCATTTTCGTCCTCCCTAGGCTTATTCTAATCCAATTAGGGTTTTTAACCAATCTTGTGCATCCAATATGTGATTTTGTGTCATTTTGTGTCATTGGTTGAACATTTAGGTCATTTTCGTCCTCCCTAGGCTTATTCTAATCCAATTAGGGTTTTTAACCAATCTTGTGCATCCAATATGTGATTTTGTATCATTTTGTGTCAATGGTTGAACATTTACGTCATTTTCGTCTTCCCTAGGCTTATTCTAATCCAATTAGGGTTTTTAACCAATCTTGTGCATCCAATATGTGTTTTTGTGTCATTTTGTGTCATTGGTTGAACATTTAGGTCATTTTCGTCCTCCCTAAGCTTATTCTAATCCAATTAGGTTTTTAACCAATCTTGTGCATCCAATATGTTATTTTGTGTCATTTTGTGTCATTGGTTGAACATTTAGGTCATTTTCGTCCTCCCTAGGCTTATTCTAAACCAATTAGGGTTTTTAACCAATCTTGTGCATCCAATATGTGATTTTGTGTCATTTTGTGTCATTGGTTGAACATTTAATTCATTTTCATCCTCCGTAGGCTTATTCTAATCCAATTAGGGTTTTTAACCAATCTTGTGCATCCAATATGTGATTTTGTGTCATTGGTTGAACATTTAGGTCATTTTCGTCCTCCCTAGGCTTATTCTAATACAATTAGGGTTTTTAACAAATATAGTGCATCCAATATGTGGTTTTGTGTCATTTTGTGTCATTGGTTGAACATTTAGGTCGTTTTCGTCCTCCCTAGGCTTATTCTAATCCAATTAGGGTTTTTAACCAATCTTGTGCATCCAATATGTGATTTTGTGTCATTTTGTGTCATTGGTTGAACATTTAGGTCATTTTCGTCCTCCCTAGGCTTATTCTAAACCAATTAGGGTTTTTAACCAATCTTGTGCATCCAATATGTGATTTCGTGTCATTTTGTGTCATTGGTTCAACATTTAGGTCATTTTTGTCCTCCCTAGGCTTATTCTAATCCAATTTGGGTTTTTAAACAATCTTGTGCATCCAACATGTGATTTTGTGTCATTGGTTGAACATTTAGGTCATTTTCGTCCTCCCTAGGCTTATTCTAATCCAATTAGGGTTTTTAACCAATCTTGTGCATCCAATATGTGATTTTGTGTCATTTTGTGTCATTGGTTGAACATTTAGGTCATTTTCGTCCTCCCTAGGCTTATTCTAATCCAATTACGGTTTTTAACCAATCTTGTGTATCCAATATGTGATTTTGTGTCACTAGTTGAACATTGAGGTCATTTTCATCCTCCCTAGGCTTATTCTAATCCAATTAGGGTTTTTAACCAATCTTGTGCATCCAATATGTGATTTTGTGTCATTTTGTGTCATTGGTTGAACATTTAGGTCATTTTCGTCCTCCCTAGGCTTATTCTAATCCAATTAGGGTTTTTAACCGATCTTGTTCATCCAATATGTGATTTTGTGTCATTTTGTGTCATTGGTTGAACATTTAGGTCATTTTCGTCCTCCCTAGGCTTATTCTAATCCAATTAGGGTTTTTAACCAATCTTGTGCATCCAATATGTGATTTTGTGTCATTTTGTGTCATTGGTTGAACATTTAGGTCATTTTCGTCCTCCCTAGGCTTATTCTAATCCAATTAGGGTTTTTAACCAATCTTGTGCATCCAATATGTAATTTTGGGTCATTTTGTGTCATTGGTTGAACATTTAGGTCATTTTCGTCCTCCCTTGGCTTATTCCAATCCAATTAGGGTTTTTAACCTATCTTGTGCATCCAATATGTGATTTTGTGTCATTGGTTGAACATTTAGGTCATTTTCGTCCTCCCTAGGCTTATTCTAATCCAATTAGGGTTTTTAACCAATCTTGTGCATCCAATATGTGATTTTGTGTCATTGGTTTAACATTTAGGTCATTTTCGTCCTCCCTAGAGCTATTCTAATCCAATTAGTGTTTTTAACCAATCTTGTGCAGCCAATATGTGATTTTGTGTCATTGGTTGATCATTTAGGTCATTTTCGTCCTCCCTAGGCTTATTCTAATCCAATTAGGGTTTTTAACCAATCTTGTGCATCCAATATGTGATTTTGTGTCATTTTGTGTCATTGGTTGAACATTTAGGTCATTTTCGTCCTCCCTAGGCTTATTCTAATCCAATTAGGGTTTTTAACCAATCTTGTGCATCCAATATGTGATTTTGTGTCATTTTCTGTCATTTTGTGTCATATGTAATCCAATTAGGTCATTTTCGTCCTCCCTAGGCTTATTCTAATCCAATTAGGGTTTTTAACCAATCTTGTGCATCCAATATGTGATTTTGTGTCATTTTGTGTCATTGGTTGAACATTTAGGTCATTTTCGTCCTCCCTAGGCTTATTCTAATCCAATTAGGGTTTTTAACCAATCTTGGGTATCCAATATGTGATTTTGTTACATTGGTTGAACATTTAGGTCATTTTCGTCCTCCCTAGGCTTATTCTAATCCAATTACGGTTTTTAACCAATCTTGTGCATCCAATATGTGATTTTGTGTCATTTTGTGTCATTGGTTGAACATTTAGGTCATTTTCGTCCTCCCTAGGCTTATTCTAATCCAATTAGGGTTTTTAGCCAATCTTGTGCATCCAATATGTGATTTTGTGTCATTTGTTTAACATTTAGGTCATTTTCGTCCTCCCTAGGCTTATTCTAATCCAATTAGGGTTTTTAACCAATCTTGTGCATCCAATATGTGATTTTGTGTCATTTTGTGTCATTGGTTGAACATTTAGGTCATTTTCGTCCTCCCTAGGCTTATTCTAATCCAATTAGGGTTATTAACCAATCTTGTGCATCCAATATGTGATTTTGTGTCATTTTGTGTCATTGGTTGAACATTTAGGTGATTTTCGTACTCCCTAGGCTTATTCTAATCCAATTAGGGTTTTTAACCAATCTTGTGCATCCAATATGTGATTTTGTGTCATTTTGTGTCATTGGTTGAACATTTAGGTCATTTTCCTCCTCTCTAGGCTTATTCTAATCCAATTAGGGTTTTTAACCAATCTTGTGCATCCAATATGTGATTTTGTGTCATTTTGTGTCATTGGTTGAACATTTAGGTCATTTTCGTCCTCCCTAGGCTTATTCTAATCCAATTAGGGTTTTTAACCAATCTTGTGCATCCAATATGTGATTTTGTGTCATTGGTTGAACATTTAGGCCATTTTCGTCCTCCTTGGGCTTATTCTAATCCAATTAGGGTTTTTAACCAATCTTGTGCATCCAATATGTGATTTTGTGTCATTGGTTGAACATTTAGGTCATTTTCCCCTAGGCTTATTCTAATCCAATTAGGGTTTTAAACCAATCTTGTGCATCCAATATGTGATTTTGTGTCATTTTGTGTCATTGGTTGCACATTAAGGTCATTTTCGTCCTCCCTAGGCTTATTCTAATCCAATTAGGGTTTTTAACCAATCTTGAGCATCCAATATGTGATTTTGTGTCATTTTGTGTCATTGGTTGAACATTTAGGTCATTTTCGTCCTCCCTAGGCTTATTCTAATCAAATTAGGGTTTTTAAGCAATCTTGTGCATCCAATATGTTATTTTGTGTCATTGGTTGAACATTTTGTTCATTTTCGCCCACCCTAGGCTTATTCTAATCCAATTAGGGTTTTCAACAAATCTTGTGCATCCAATATGTGATTTTGTGTCATTGGTTGAAAATTTAGGTCATTTTCGTCCTCCCTACGCTTATTCTAATCCAATTAGGGTTTTTAACCAATCTTGTGCATCCAATATGTGATTTTGTGTCATTTTGTGTCATTGGTTGAACATTTAGGTTATTTTCGTCCTCCCTAGACTTATTCTAATCCAATTAGGGTTTTTAACCAATCTTGTGCATCCAATATGTGATTTTGTGTCATTTTGTGTCATTGGTTGAACATTAAGGTCATTTTCGTCCTCCCTAGGCTTATTCTAATCCAATTAGGGTTTTTAACCAATCTTGTGCATCCAATAAGTGATTTTGTGTCATTGGTTGAACATTTAGGTCATTTTCGTCCTCCCTAGGCTTATTCTAATCCAATTAGGTTTTTTAACCAATCTTGTGCATCCAATAAGTGATTTTGTGTCATTGGTTGAACATTTAGGTCATTTTTGTCCTCGCTAGGCTTATTCTAATCCAATTAGGGTTTTTAACCAATCTTGTGCATTTAATATGTGATTTTGTGTCATTTTGGGTCATTGGTTGAACATTTAAGTCATTTTCGTCCTCCCTAGGCTTATTCTAATCGAATTAGGGTTTTTAACCAATCTTGTGCATCTAATATGTGATTTTGTGTCATTTGTTGAACATTTAGGTCATTTTCGTCCTCCCTAGGCTTATTCTAATCCAATTAGGGTTTTTAACCAATCTTGTGCATCCAATATGTGATTTTGTGTCATTTTGTGTCATTGGTTGAACATTTAGGTCATTTTCGTCCTCCCTAGGCTTATTCTAATCCATTTAGGGTTTTTAACCAATCTTGTGCATCCAATATGTGATTGTGTCATTGGTTGCACATTTAGGTGATTATCGTCCTCCCTAAGCTTATTCTAATCGAAGTAGGGTTTTTTACCAATCTTATGCATCCAATATGTGATTTGGTGTCATTTTGTGTCATTGGTTGAACATTTAGGTCATTTTCGTCCACCCTCAGCTTATTCTAATCCAATTAGGGTTCTTAACCAATCTTTTACATATAATAAGTGATTTTGTTTCATTGGTTGAACATTTAGGTCATTTTCGTCTTCGCTAGGCTTATTCTAATCCAATTAGGGTTTTTAACCAATCTTGTGCATTTAATATGTGATTTTGTGTCATTTTGGGTCATTGGTTGAACATTTAAATCATTTTCGTCCTCCCTAGGCTTATTCTAATCCAATTAGGGTTTTTAACCAATCTTGTGCATCCAATATGTGATTTTTTGTCATTGGTTGAACATTTAGGTCATTTTCGTCCTCCCTAAGCTTATTCTAATCCAATTAGGTTTTTTAACCAATCTTGTGCATCCAATATGTGATTTTGTGTCATAGGTTGAACATTGATGTCATTTTCGTCCTCCCTAGGCTTATTCTAATCCAATTAGGGTTTTTAACCAATCTTGTGCATCCAATATGTGATTTTGTGTCATTGGTTGAACATTTAGGTCATTTTCGTCCTCCCTAGGCTTATTCTAATCCAATTAGGGTTTTTAACCTATCTTGTGCATCCTATATGTGATTTTGTGTAATTGGTTGAACATTTAGGTCATTTTTGTCCTCCCTAGGCTTATTCTAATCCAATTAGGGTTTTTAACCAATCTTGTGCATCCAATATGTGATTTTGTGTCATTGGTTGAACATTTAGGTCATTTTCGTCCTCCTTAGGCTTATTCTAATCCAATTAAGGTTTTTAAGCAATCTTGTGCATCCAAGGTTTGATTTTGTGTCATTTTGTGTCATTGGTTGAACATTTAGGTCATTTTCGTCCTCCCTAGGCTTATTCTAATCCAATTAGGGTTTTTAACCAATCTTGTGCATCCAATATGTGATTTTGTGTCATTTTGTGTCATTGGTTGAACATTTAGGTCATTTTCGTCCTCCCTAGGCTTATTCTAATCCAATTAGGGTTTTTAACCAATCTTGTGCATCCAATATGTGATTTTGTGTCATTGGTAGAACATTTAGGTCATTTTCGTCCTCCCTAGGCTCTTTTTAATCCAATTAGGGTTTTTAACCAATCTTGTGCATCCAATATGTGATTTTGTGTCATTTTGTGTCATTGGTTGAACATTTAGGTCATTTTCGTCCTCCCTAGGCTTATTCTAATCCAATTAGGGTTTTTAACCAATCTTGTGCATCCAATATGTGATTTTGTGTCATTGGTTGAACATTTAGGTCATTTTCGGCCTCCATAAGCTTATTCTAATCCAATTAGGGTTTTTAACCAATCTTGTGCATCCAATATGTGATTTTGTGTCATTGGTTGAACATTTAGGTCATTTTCGTTTTCCCTAGGCTTATTCTAATCCAATTAGGGTTTTTAACCAATCTTGTGCACCCAATATGTCATTTTGTGTCATTGGTTGAACATTTAGGTCATTTTCGTCCTCCCTAGGCTTATTCTAATCGAATTAGGGTTTTTAACCAATCTTGGGCATCCAATATGTGATTTTGTGTCATTTTGTGTCATTGGTTGAACATTTAGGTCATTTTCGTCCTCCCTAGGCTTATTCTAATCCAATTAGGGTTTTTAACCAATCTTGTGCATCCAATATGTGATTTTGTGTCATTGGTTGAACATTTAGGTCATTTTCGTCCTCCCTAAGCTTATTCTAATCCAATTAGGTTTTTTAACCAATCTTGTGCATCCAATAAGTGATTTTGTGTCATTGGTTGAAAATTTAGGTCATTTTCGTCCTCGCTAGGCTTATTCTAATCCAATTAGGGTTTTTAACCAATCTTGTGCATTTAATATGTGATTTTGTGTCATTTTGGGTCATTGGTTGAACATTTAAGTCATTTTCGTCCTCCCTAGGCTTATTCTAATCGAATTAGGGTTTTTAACCAATCTTGTGCATCTAATATGTGATTTTGTGGCATTTGTTGAACATTTAGGTCATTTTCGTCCTCCCTAGGCTTATTCTAATCCAATTAGGGTTTTTAACCAATCTTGTGCATCCAATATGTGATTTTGTGTCATTTTGTATCATTGGTTTAACATTTAGGTCATTTTCGTCCTCCCTAGGCTTATTCTAATCCATTTAGGGTTTTTAACCAATCTTGTGCATCCAATATGTGATTGTGTCATTGGTTGCACATTTAGGTGATTTTCGTCCTCCCTAAGCTTATTCTAATCGAAGTAGGGTTTTTTACCAATCTTATGCATCCAATATGTGATTTGGTGTCATTTTGTGTCATTGGTTGAACATTTAGGTCATTTTCGTCCACCCTCAGCTTATTCTAATCCAATTAGGGTTCTTAACCAATCTTTTACATATAATAAGTGATTTTGTTTCATTGGTTGAACATTTAGGTCATTTTCGTCTTCGCTAGGCTTATTCTAATCCAATTAGGGTTTTTAACCAATCTTGTGCATTTAATATGTGATTTTGTGTCATTTTGGGTCATTGGTTGAACATTTAAATCATTTTCGTCCTCCCTAGGCTTATTCTAATCCAATTAGGGTTTTTAACCAATCTTATGCATCCAGTATGTGATTTTTTGTCATTGGTTGAACATTTAGGTCATTTTCGTCCTCCCTAAGCTTATTCTAATCCAATTATGTTATTTAACCAATCTTGTGCATCCAATAAGTGATTTTGTGTCATTGGTTGAACATTTAGGTCATTTTCGTCCTCGCTAATTAGGGTTTTTAACCAATCTTGTGCATTTAATATGTGATTTTGTGTCATTTTGGGTCATTGGTTGAACATTTAAGTCATTTTCGTCCTCCCTAGGCTTATTCTAATCCAATTAGGGTTTTTAACCAATCTTGTGCATCCAATATGTGATTTTGTGTCATTGGTTGAACATTTAGGTCATTTTCGTCCTCCCTTGGCTTATTCTAATCCAATTAGAGTTTTTAACCAATCTTCTGCATCCAATATGTGATTTTGTGTCATTTTGTGTCATTGGTTGAACATTTAGGTCATTTTCGTCCTCCCTAGGCTTATTCTAATCCAATTAGGGTTTTTAACCAATCTTGTGCATCCAATATGTGATTTTGTGTCATTGGTTGAACATTTAGGTCATTTTCGTCCTCCCTTGGCTAATTCTAATCCAATTAGGATTTTTAACCAATCTTGTGCATCCAATATGTGGTTTTTTGTCATTTTGTGTCATTGGTTGAACATTTAGGTCATTTTCGTCCTCCCTAGGCTTATTCTAATCCAATTAGGGTTTTTAACCAATCTTGTGCATCCAATATGTGATTTTGTGTCATTGGTTGAACATTTAGGTCATTTTCATCCTCCCTAGACTTATTCTAATCCAATTAGGGTTTTTAACCAATCTTGTGCATCCAATATGTGATTTAGTGTCATTGGTTGAACATTTAGGTCATTTTCGTCCTCCCTAGGCTTATTCTAATCGAATTAGGGTTTTTAACCAATCTTGAGCATCCAATATGTGATTTTGTGTCATTTTGTGTCATTGGTTGAACATTTAGGTCATTTTCGTCCTCCCTAGGCTTATTCTAATCCAATTAGGGTTTTTAACCAATCTTGTGCATCCAATATGTGATTTTGTGCTATTTTGTGTCATTGGTTGAACATTATTTCATTTTCGTCCTCCCTAAGCTTATTCTAATTCAATTAGGATTTTTAATCAATCTTGTGCATCCAATATGTGATTTTGTGTCATTGGTTGAACGTTTAGGTCATCTTCGTCCTCCCTAGGCTTATTCTAATCCAATTAGGGTTTTTAACCAATCTTGTGCATCCAATATGTGATTTTGTGTCATTTTGTGTCATTGGTTGAACATTTAGGTCATTTTCGTCCTCCCTAGGCTTATTCTAATCCAATTAGGGTTTTTAACCAATCTTGTGCATCCAATATGTGATTTTGTGTCATTTTGTGTCATTGGTTGAACATTTAGGTCATTTTCGTCCTCCCTAGGCTTAATCTAATTCAATTAGGGTTTTTAACCAATCTTGAGCATCCAATATGTGATTTTATGTAATTGGTTGAACATTTAGGTCATTTTCGTCCTCCCTTGGGTTATTCTTATCCAATTAGGGTTTTTAACAAATCTTGTGCATCCAATATGTGATTTTGTGTCATTTTGTATCATTGGTTGAACATTTAGGTCATTTTCGTCCTCCCTAGGCTTATTCTAATCCAATTAAGGTTTTTAACCAATCTTGTGCATCCAATATGTGATTTTGTGTCATTTTGTGTCATTGGTTGAACATTTAGGTCATTTTCGTCCTCCCAAGGCTTATTCTAATCCAATTAGGGTTTTTAACCAATCTTGTGCATCCAATATGTGATTTTATGTCATTTTGTGTCATTGGTTGAACATTTAGGTCATTTTCGTCCTCCCTAGGCTTATTCTAATCCAATTAAGGTTTTTAACCAATCTTGTGCATCCAATGTGTGATTTTGTGTCATTTTGTGTCATTGGTTAAACATTTAGGTCATTTTCGTCCTCCCTATGCTCTTTTTAATCCAATTAGAGTTTTTAACCAATCTTGTGCATCCAATATGTGATTTTGTGTCATTGGTTGAACATTTAGGTCATTTTTGTCCTCCCTAGGCTTATTCTAATCCAATTAGGGTTTTTAACCAATCTTGTGCATCCAATATGTGATATTGTGTCATTGGTTGAACATTTAACTCATTTTCGTCCTTCCTAGGCTTATTCTAATCCAATTAGGGTTTTTAACCAATCTTGTGCATCCAATATGTGATTTTGTGTCATTTTGTGTCATTGGTTGAACATTTAGGTCATTTTCGTCCTCCCTAGGCTTATTCTAATCCAATTAGGGTTTTTAACCAATCTTGTGCATCCAATATGTGGTTTTGTGTCATTTTGTGTCATTGGTTGAACATTTAGGTCATTTTTGTCCTCCCTAGGCTTATTCTAATCCAATTAGGGTTTCTAACATATCTTGTGCATCCAATATGTGATTTTGTGTCATTTTGTGTCATTGGTTCAACATTTAGGTCATTTTCGTCCTCCCTAGGCTTATTCTAATCCAATTAGGGTTCTTAACCAATCTTGTGTATCCAATATGTGATTTTGTGTCATTGGTTGAATATTTAGGTCATTTTCGTCCTCCCTAGGCTTATTCTAATCCAATTAGGGTTTTTAACCAATCTTGTGCATCCAATATGTGATTTTGTGTCATTTTGTGTCATTGGTTGAACATTTAGGTCATTTTCGTCCTCCCTAGGCTTATTCTAATCCAATTAGGGTTTTTAACCAATCTTGTGCATCCAATATGTGATTTGGTGTCATTGGTTGAAAATTTAGGTCATTTTCGTCCTCCCTAGGCTTATTCTAATCCAATTAGCGTTTTTAACCAATCTTGTGCGTCCAATATGTGATTTTGTGTCATTGGTTGAACATTTAGGTCATTTTCGTCCTCCACAGGCTTATTCTAATCCAATTAGGGTTTTTAACCAATCTTGTGCATCCAATATGTGATTATGTGTTGTTTTGTGTCATTGGTTGAACATTTAGGTCATTTTCGTCCTCCCTAGGCTTATTCTAATCCAATTAGGGTTTTTAACCAATCTTGTGCATCCAATATGTGATTTTGTGTCATTTTGTGTCATTGGTTGAACATTTAGGTCATTTTCGTCCTCCCTAGGCTTATTCTAATCCAATTAGGGTTTTTAACCAATCTTGTGCATCCAATATGTGATTTTGTGTCATTTTCTGTCATTTTGTGTCATATGTAATCCAATTAGGTCATTTTCGTCCTCCCTAGGCTTATTCTAATCCAATTAGGGTTTTTAACCAATCTTGTGCATCCAATATGTGATTTTGTGTCATTTTGTGTCATTGGTTGAACATTTAGGTCATTTTCGTCCTCCCTAGGCTTATTCTAATCCAATTAGGGTTTTTAACCAATCTTGTGCATCCAATATGTGATTTTGTGTCATTTTGTGTCATTGGTTGAATATTTAGTTCATTTTCGTCCTCCCTAGGCTTATTCTAATCCAATTAGGGTTTTTAACCAATCTTGTGCATCCAATATGTGATTTTGTGTCATTTTGTGTCATTGGTTGAACATTTAGGTCATTTTCGTCCTCCCTAGGCTGATTCTAATCCAATTAGTGTTTTTAACCAATCTTGTGCATTCAATATGTGATTTTGTGTCATTTTGTGTTATTGGTTGAACATTTAGGTCATTTTCGTCCTCCCTAGGCTTATTCTAATCCAATTAGGGTTTTTAACCAATCTTGTCCATCCAATATGTGATTTTATGTCATTGGTTGAACATTTAGGTCATTTTCGTCCTCTCTAGGCTTATTCTAATCCAATTAGGGTTTTTAACCAATCTTGTGCACCCAATATGTCATTTTGTGTCATTGGTTGAACATTTAGGTCATTTTCGTCCTCCCTAGGCTTATTCTAATCCAATTAGGGTTTTTAACCAATCTTGTGCATCCAACATGTGATTTTGTGTCATTGGTTGAACATTTAGGTCATTTTCGTCCTCCGTAGGTGTATTCTAATCCAATTAGGGTTTTTAACCAATCTTGTGCATCCAATATGTGATTTTGTGTCATTTTGTGTCATTGGTTGAACATTTAGGTCATTTTCGTCCTCCCTAGGCTTATTCTAATCCAATTAGGGTTTTTAACCAATCTTGTGCATCCAATATGTGATTTTGTGTCATTGGTTGAACATTTAGGTCATTTTCGTCCTCCCTAGGCTTATTCTAATCCAATTAGGGTTTTAAACAATCTTGTGCATCCAATATGTGATTTTGTGTCATTTTGTGTCATTGGTTGAACATTTAGGTCATTTTCGTCCTCCCTAGGCTTATTCTAATCCAATTAGGGTTTTTAACCAATCTTGTGCATCCAATATGTGATTTTGTGTCATTTTGTGTCATTGGTTGAACATTTAGGTCATTTTCGTCCTCCCTAGGCTTATTCTAATCCAATTAGGGTTTTTAACCATCCTTGTGCATCCAATATGTGATTTTGTGTCATTTTGTATCATTGGTTGAAAATTTAGGTCATTTTCGTCCTCCCTAGGCTTATTCTATTCCAATTAGGGTTTTTAACCAAACCTTTGCATCCAATATGTGATTTTGTGTCATCGGTTGAACATTTAGGTCATTTTCGTCCTCCCTAGGCTTATTCTAATCCAATTAGGGTTTTTAACCAATCTTGTGCATCCAATATGTGATTTTGTGTCATTGGTTGAACATTTAGGTCATTTTCGTCCTCCCTAGGCTCATTCTAATCCAATTAGGGTTTTTAACCAATCTTGTGCATCCAATATGTGATTTTGTGTCATTGGTTGAACATTTAGGTCATTTTCGTCCTCCCTAGGCTTATTCTAATCCAATTAGGGTTTTTAACCAAACTTGTGCATCTAATATGTGATTTTGTGTCATTGGTTTAACATTTAGGTCATTTTCGTCCTCCCTAGACCTATTCTAATCCAATTAGTGTTTTTAACCAATCTTGTGCATCCAATATGTGATTTTCTGTCATTGGTTGATCATTTAGGTCATTTTCGTCCTCCCTAGGCTTATTCTAATCCAATTAGGGTTTTTAACCAATCTTGTGCATCCAATATGTGATTTTGTGTCATTTTGTGTCATTGGTTGAACATTTAGGTCATTTTCGTCCTCCCTAGGCTTATTCTAATCCAATTAAGGTTTTTAACCAATCTTGTACATCCAATATGTGATTTTGTGTCATTGGTTGCACATTTAGGTCATTTTCGTCCTCCCTAGGCTTATTCTAATCCAATTAGGGTTTTTAACCAATCTTGTGCATCCAATATGTGATTTTGTGTCATTTTGTGTCATTGGTTGAACATTTAGATCATTTTCGTCCTCCCTAAGCTTATTCTAATCCAATTAGGGTTTTTAACCAATATTGTGCATCCAATATGTGATTTTGTGTCATTTTGTGTCATTGGTTGAACATTTAGGTCATTTTCGTCCTCCCTAGGCTTATTCTAATCCAATTAGGGTTTTTAACCAATCTTGTGCATCCAATATGTGATTTTGTGTCATTGGTTAAACATTTAGGTCATTTTCGTCCCCCTTAGGCTTATTCTAATCCAATTAGGGTTTTTAACCAATCTTGTGCATCCAATATGTGATTTTGTGTCATTGGTTGAACATTTAGGTCATTTTCTTCCTCCCTAGGCTTATTCTAATCCAATTAGGGTTTTTATCCAATCTTGTGCATCCAATATGTGATTTTGTGTCATTGGTTGAACATTTAGATCATTTTCGTCCTCCCTAGGCTTATTCTAATCCAATTAGGGTTTTTAACCAATCTTGTGCATCCAATATGTGATTTAGTGTCATTTTGTGTCATTGGTTGAACATTTAGGTCATTTTCGTCCTCCCTAGGCTTATTCTAATCCAATTAGGGTTTTTAACCAATCTTGTGCATCCAATATCTGATTTTGTGTCATTGGTTGAACATTTAGGTTATTTTCGTCCTCTCTAGGCTTATTCTAATCCAATTAGGGTTTTTAACCAATCTTGTGCATCCAATATGTGATTTTGTGTCATTTTGTGTCATTGGTTGAACATTTAGGTTATTTTCGTCCTCCCTAGGCTTTTTCTAATACAATTACGGTTTTTAACCAATCTTGTGCATCCAATATGTGATTTTGTGTCATTGGTTGAATATTTATGTCATTTTCGTCCTCCCTAGGCTTATTCTAATCCAATTAGGGTTTTTAACCAATCTAGTGCATGCAATATGTGATTTTGTGTCATTTTGTGTCATTGGTTGAACATTTAGGTCATTTTCGTCCTCCCTAGGCTTATTCTAATCCAATTAGGGATTTTAACCAATCTTGTGCATCCAATATCTGATTTTGTATCATTGGTTGAACATTTAGGTCATTTTCGTCCTCCCTAGGCTTATTCTAATCCAATTAGGGTTTTTAACCAATCTTGTGCATCCAATATGTGATTTTGTGTCATTTTGTGTCATTGGTTGAACATTTAGGTCATTTTCGTCCTCCCTAGGCTTATTCTAATCCAATTAGGGTTTTTAACCAATCTTGTGCATCCAATATGTGATTTTGGGTCATTGGTTCAACATTTAGGTCATTTTCGTCCTACCTAGGCTTATTCTAATCCAATTAGGGTTTTTAACCAATCTTGTGCAACCAATATGTGATTTTGTGTCATTTTGTGTCATTGGTTGAACATTTAGGTCATTTTCGTCCTCCCTAGGCTTATTCTAATCCAATTAGGGTTTTTAACCAATCTTGTGCATCCAATATGTGATTTTGTGTCATTTTGTGTCATTGGTTGATCACTTAGGTCATTTTCGTCCTCCCTAGGCTTATTCTAATCCAATTAGGGTTTTTAACCAATCTTGTGCATCCAATATGTGATTTTGTGTCATTTTGTGTCATTGGTTGAACATTTAGGTCATTTTCGTCCTCCCTAGGCTTATTCTAATCCAATTAGGGTTTTTAACCAATCTTGTGCATCCAATATGTGATATTGTGTCATTTTGTGTCATTGGTTGAACATTTAGGTCATTTTCGTCCTCGCTAGGCTTATTCTAATCCAATTAGGGTTTTTAACAAACCTTGTGCATCCAATATGTTATTTTGTGTCATTGATTGAACATTTAGGTCATTTTTGTCCTCCCTAGGATTATTCTAATCCAATTAGGGTTTTTAACCAATCTTGTGCATCAAATATGTGATTTTGTGTCATTTTGTGTCATTGGTTGAACATTTAGGTCATTTTCGTCCTCCCTAGGCTTATTCTAATCATATTAGGGTTTTTAACCAATCTTGTGCATCCAATATGTGATTTGTGTCATGTTGTGTCATTGGTTGAACATTTAGGTCATTTTCGTCCTCCCTAGGCTTATTCTAATCCAATTAGGGTTTTTAACCAATCTTGTGCATCCAATATGTGATTTTGTGTCATTTTGTGTCATTGGTTGAACATTTAGGTCATTTTCGTCCTCCCTAGGCTTACTCTAATCCAATTAGGGTTTTTAACCAATCTTGTGCATCAAATATGTGATTTTGTGTCATTTTTTGTCATCGGTTGAACATTTAGGTCATTTTCGTCCTCCCTATGCTTATTCTAATCCAATTAGGGTTTTTAACCAATCTTGTGCATCCAATATGTGATTTTGTGTCATTGGTTGAACATTTAGGTCATTTTCGTCCTCCCTAGGCTTATTCTAATCCAATTAGGGTTTTTAACCAATATTGGGCATCCAATATGTGATTTTGTGTCATTTTTTGTCATTGGTTGAACATTTAGGTCATTTTCGTCCTCCCTAGGCTTATTCTAATCCAATTAGGGTTTTTAACCAATCTTGTGCATCCAATATGTGATTTTGTGTCATTGGTTAAACATTTAGGTCATTTTCGTCCCCCTTAGGCTTATTCTAATCCAATTAGGGTTTTTAACCAATCTTGTGCATCCAATATGTGATTTTGTGTCATTGGTTGAACATTTAGGTCATTTTCTTCCTCCCTAGGCTTATTCTAATCCAATTAGGGTTTTTATCCAATCTTGTACATCCAATATGTGATTTTGTGTCATTGGTTGAACATTTAGGTCATTTTCGTCCTCCCTAGGCTTATTCTAATCCAATTAGGGTTTTTAACCAATCTTGTGCATCCAATATGTGATTTTGTGTCATTTTGTGTCATTGGTTGAACATTTAGGTCATTTTCGTCCTCCCTAGGCTTATTCTAATCCAATTAGGGTTTTTAACCAATCTTGTGCATCCAATATGTGATTTTGTGTCATTTTGTGTCATTGGTTGAACATTTAGGTCAGTTTAGTCCTCCCTAGGCTTATTCTAATCCAATTAGGTTTTTAACCAATCTTGTGCATCCAATATGTGATTTTGTGTCATTGGTTGAACATTTAGGTCATTTTCGTCCTCCCTAGGCTTATTCTAATCCAATTAGAGTTTTTAACCAATCTTGTGCGTCCAATATGTGATTTTGCGTCATTTTGTGTCATTAGTTGAACATTTAGGTCATTTTCGTCCTCCCTAGGCTTATTCTAATCCAATTAGGGTTTTTAACCAATCTTGTGCATCCAATATGTGATTTTGTGTCATTTTGTGTCATTGGTTGAACATTTAGGTCATTCGTCCTCCCTAGGCTCTTTTTAATCCAATTAGGGTTTTTAACCAATCTTGTGCATACAATATGTGATTTTGTGTCATTGGTTGAACATTTAGGTCATTTTCGTCCTCCCTAGGCTTATTCTAATCCAATTAGGGTTTTTAACCAATCTTGTGCATCCAATATGTGATTTTCTGTCATTGGTTAAACATTTAGGTCATTTTCGTCCTCCCTAGGCTTATTCTAATCCAATTAGGGTTTTTAACCAATCTTGTGCATCCAATATGTGATTTTGTGTCATTTTGTGTCATTGGTTGAACATTTAGGTCATTTTCGTCCTCCCTAGGCTTATTCTAATCCAATTAGGGTTTTTAACCAATCTTGTGCATCCAATATGTGATTTTGTGTCATTTTGTGTCATTGGTTGAACATTTAGGTCATTTTCGTCCTCCCTAGGCTTATTCTAATCCAATTAAGGTTTTTAACCAATCTTGTGCATCCAATATGTGATTTTGTGTCATTGGTTGAACATTTAGGTCATTATCGTCCTCCCTAGGCTTAATCTAATCCAATTAGGGTTTTTAACCAATCTTGTGCATCCAATATGTCATTTAGTGTCATTGGTTGAACATTTAGGTCATTTTCGTCCTCCCTTGGGTTATTCTTATCCAATTATGGTTTTTAACAAATCTTGTGCATCCAATATGTGATTTTGTGTCATTTTGTATCATTGGTTGAACATTTAGGTCATTTTCGTCCTCCCTAGGCTTATTCTAATCCAATTAGGGTTTTTAACCAATCTTGTGCATCCAATATGTGATTTTGTGTCATTTTGTGTCATTGGTTGAACATTTAGGTCATTTTCGTCCTCCCTAGGCTTATTCTAATCTAGTTAGGGTTTTTAACCAATGTTGTGCATCCAATATGTGATTTTGTGTCATTGGTTGAACATTTAGGTCATTTTCGTCCTCCCTAGGCTTATTCTAATCCAATTAGGGTTTTTAACCAATCTTGTGCATCCAATATGTGATTTTGTGTCATTTTGTGTCATTGGTTGAACAATTAGGTCATTTTCGTCCTCCCTAGGCTTATTTTAATCCAATTAAGGTTTTTAACCAATCTTGTGCATCCAATATGTGATTTTGTGTCATTGGTTGAACAATTAGGTCATTTTCGTCCTCCCTAGGCTCTTTTTAATCCAATTAGGGTTTTTAACCAATCTTGTGCATCCAATATGTGATTTTGTGTCATTTGTTGAATATTTAGGTCATTTTCGTCCTCCCTAGGCTTATTCTAATCCAATTAAGGTTTTTAACCAATCTTGTGCATCCAATTTGTGATTTTGTGTCATTTTGTGTCATTGGTTGATCAATTAGGTCATTTTCGTCCTCCCTAGGCTTATTTTAATCCAATTAGGGTTTTTAACCAATCTTGTGCATCCAATATGTGATTTTGTGTCATTGGTTGAATATTTAGGTCATTTTCGTCCTCCCTAGGCTTATTCTAATCCAATTAGGGTTTTTAACCAATCTTGTGCATCCAATATGTGATTTTGTGTCATTTTGTGTCATTGGTTGAACATTTAGGTCATTTCCGTCCTCCCTAGGCTTATTCTAATCCAATTAAGGTTTTTAACCAATCTTGTGCATCCAATTTGTGATTTTGTGTCATTTTGTGTCATTGGTTGAACAATTAGGTCATTTTCGTCCTCCCTAGGCTTATTTTAATCCAATTAAGGTTTTTAACCAACCTTGTGCATCCAATATGTGATTTTGTGTCATTGGTTGAACAATTAGGTCATTTTCGTCCTCCCTAGGCTCTTTTTAATCCAATTAGGGTTTTTAACCAATCTTGTGCATCCAATATGTGATTTTGTGTCATTGGTTGAATATTTAGGTCATTTTCGTCCTCCCTAGGCTTATTCTAATCCAATTA
>JBBPBQ010000008.1:10357810-10373495 GCA_037974755.1 Cicer yamashitae | reverse complement strand
GGTTGAAAACCCTAATTGGATTAGAATAAGCCTAGGGAGGACGAAAATGACCTAAATGTTCAACCAATGACACAAAATCACATATTGGATGCACAAGATTGGTTAAAAACTCTAATTGGATTAGAATAAGCCTAGGGAGGACGAAAATGACACAAATGTTCTACCAATGACACAAAATGACACAAAATCACGTATTGGATGCACAAGATTGGTTAAAAACCATAATTGGATTAGAATAAGCCCAGGGAGGACGAAAATGACCTAAATGTTCAACCAATGACACAAAATTACACAAAATCACATATTGGAAGCATAAGATTGGTTAAAAACCTTAATTGGATTAGATAAGCCTAGGGAGGACGAAAATCACCTAAATGTTCAACCAATGAGACAAAATCACATATTGGATACACAAGATTGGTTAAAAACCCTAATTGGATTAGAATAAGCCTATGGAGGACGAAAATGACCTAAATGTTCAACCAATGACACAAAATCACATATTCGATGTACAAGATTGGTTAAAAACCTTAATTGGATTAGAATAAGCCTAGGGAGGACGAAAATGACCTTAAATTTCAACCAATGACACAAAATCACATATTGGATGCACAAGATTGGTTAAAAACCCTAATTGGATTAGAATAAGCCTAGGGTGGACGAAAATGACCTAAATGTTCAACCAATGACACAAAATGACACAAAATCACATATTGGATGCATAAGATTGGTTAAAAACCTTAATTGGATTAGAATAACCCTAGGGAGGACGAAAATGACCTAAATGTTCAACCAACGACACAAAATGACACAAAATCACATATTGGATGTACAAGATTGGTTAAAAACCTTAATTGGATTAGAATAAGCCTAGGGAGGACGAAAATGACCTAAATGTTCAACCAATGACACAAAATCACATATTGGATGCACAATATTGGTTAAAAACCCTAATTGGATTAGGATAAGCCTAGGGTGGACGAAAATGACCTAAATGTTCAACCAATGACACAAAATCACATATTGGATGCATAAGATTGGTTAAAAACCTTAATTGGATTAGAATAAGCCTAGGGAGGACGAAAATGACCTAAATGTTCAACCAATGACACAAAATGACACAAAATCACATATTGGATGCACAAGATTGGTTAAAAACCTTAATTGGATTAGAATAAGCCTAGGGAGGACGAAAATGACCTAAATGTTCAACCAATGACACAAAATGACCCAAAATCACATATTGGATGCACAAGATTGGTTAAAAACCCTAATTGGATTAGAATAAGCCTAGCAAGGCGAAAATGACCTAAATGTTCAACCAATGACACAAAATCACATATTGGATGCACAAGATTGGTTAAAAACCCTAATTGGATTAGAATAAGCCTAGGGAGGACGAAAATGACCTAAATGTTCAACCAATGACACACAATGACACAAAATCACATATTGGATGCACAAGATTGGTTAAAAACCCTAATTGGATTAGAATAAGCCTAGGGAGGACGAAAATGACCTAAATGATCAACCAATGACACAAAATCACATATTGGATGCACAAGATTGGTTAAAAACACTAATTGGATTAGAATAACTCTAGGGAGGACGAAAATGACCTAAATGTTCAACCAATGACACAAAATCACATATTGGATGCACAAGATTGGTTAAAAACACTAATTGGATTAGAATAACTCTAGGGAGGACGAAAATGACCTAAATGTTCAACCAATGACACAAAATCACATATTGGATGCACAAGATTGGTTAAAAACCCTAATTGGATTAGAATAAGCCTAGGGTGGACGAAAATGACCTAAATGTTCATCCAATGACACAAAATGACACAAAGTCACATATTGGATGCAGAAGATTGGTTAAAAACCTTAATTGGATTAGAATAAGCCTAGGGAGGACGAAAATGACCTAAATGTTCAACCAATGACACAAAATGACACAAAATCACATATTGGATGCACAAGATTGGTTAAAAACCCTAATTGGATTAAAAAGAGCCTAGGGAGGACGAAAATGACCTAAATGTTCAACCAATGACACAAAATGACACAAAATCCCACATTGGATGCACAAGATTGGTTAAAAACCTTAATTGGATTAGAATAAGCCTAGGGAGGACGAAAATGACCTAAATGTTCAACCAATGACACAAAATGACACAAAATCACATATTGGATGCACAAGATTGGTTAAAAACCCTAATTGGATTAGAATAAGCCTAGGGAGGACGAAAATGACCTAAAAGTTCAACCAATGACACAAAATGACACAAAATCACATATTGGATGCACAAGATTGGTTAAAAACCTTAATTGGATTAGAATAAGCCTAGGGAGGACGAAAATGACCTAAATGTTCAACCAATGACACAAAATGACACAAAATCACATATTGGATGCATAAGATTGGTTAAAAACCTTAATTGGATTAGAATAAGCCTAGGGAGGACGAAAATGACCTAAATGTTCAACCAATGACACAAAATCACATATTGAATGCACAAGATCGGTTGAAAACCCTAATTGGATTAGAATAAGCCTAGGGAGGACGAAAATGACCTAAATGTTCAACCAATGACACAAAATCACATATTGGATGCACAAGATTGGTTAAAAACCCTAATTGGATTAGAATAAGCCTAGGGAGGACGAAAATGACACAAATGTTCAACCAATGACACAAAATGACACAAAATCACGTATTGGATGCACAAGATTGGTTAAAAACCATAATTGGATTAGAATAAGCCCAGGGGGGACGAAAATGACCTAAATGTTCAACCAATGACACAAAATGACACAAAATCACATATTGGATGCACAAGATTGGTTAAAAACCCTAATTGGATTAGAATAAGCCTAGCGAGGACGAAAATGACCTAAATGTTCAACCAATGACACAAAATCACATATTGAATGCACAAGATCGGTTGAAAACCCTAATTGGATTAGAATAAGCCTAGGGAGGACGAAAATGACCTAAATGTTCAACCAATGACACAAAATCACATATTGGATGCACAAGATTGGTTAAAAACTCTAATTGGATTAGAATAAGCCTAGGGAGGACGAAAATGACACAAATGTTCTACCAATGACACAAAATGACACAAAATCACGTATTGGATGCACAAGATTGGTTAAAAACCATAATTGGATTAGAATAAGCCCAGGGAGGACGAAAATGACCTAAATGTTCAACCAATGACACAAAATTACACAAAATCACATTATGGAAGCATAAGATTGGTTAAAAACCTTAATTGGATTAGAATAAGCCTAGGGAGGACGAAAATCACCTAAATGTTCAACCAATGACACAAAATCACATATTGGATACACAAGATTGGTTAAAAACCCTAATTGGATTAGAATAAGCCTATGGAGGACGAAAATGACCTAAATGTTCAACCAATGACACAAAATCACATATTCGATGTACAAGATTGGTTAAAAACCTTAATTGGATTAGAATCAGCCTAGGGAGGACGAAAATGACCTTAAATTTCAACCAATGACACAAAATCACATATTGGATGCACAAGATTGGTTAAAAACCCTAATTGGATTATAATAAGCCTAGGGTGGACGAAAATGACCTAAATGTTCAACCCATGACACAAAATGACACAAACTCACATATTGGATGCATAAGATTGGTTAAAAACCTTAATTGGATTAGAATAACCCTAGGGAGGACGAAAATGACCTAAATGTTCAACCAATGACACAAAATGACACAGAATCACATATTGGATGTACAAGATTGGTTAAAAACCTTAATTGGATTAGAATAAGCCTAGGGAGGACGAAAATGACCTAAATGTTCAACCAATGACACAAAATCACATATTGGATGCACAATATTGGTTAAAAACCCTAATTGGATTAGGATAAGCCTAAGGTGGACGAAAATGACCTAAATGTTCAACCAATGACACAAAATCACATATTGGATGCATAAGATTGGTTAAAAACCTTAATTGGATTAGAATAAGCCTAGGGAGGACGAAAATGACCTAAATGTTCAACCAATGACACAAAATGACACAAAATCACATATTGGATGCACAAGATTGGTTAAAAACCCTAATTGGATTAGAAAAAGGCTAGGGAGGACGAAAATGACTTAAATGTTCAACCAATGACACAAAATGACACAAAATCACATATTGGATGCACAAGATTGGTTAAAAATCCTAATTGGATTAGAATAAGCCTAGGGAGGACGAAAATGACCTAAATGTTCAACCAATGACACTAAATGACACAAAATCACATATTGGATGCACAAGATTGGTTAAAAACCCTAATTGGATTAGAATAAGCCTAGGGAGGACGAAAATGACCTAAATGATCAACCAATGACACAAAATCACATATTGGATGCACAAGATTGGTTAAAAACACTAATTGGATTAGAATAGCTCTAGGGAGGACGAAAATGACCTAAATGTTAAACCAATGACACAAAATCACATATAGGATGCACAAGATTGGTTAAAAACCCTAATTGGATTAGAATAAGCCTAGGGAGGACGAAAATGACCTAAATGTTCAACCAATGACACAAAATGACACAAAATCACATATTGGATGCACAAGATTGGTTAAAAACCCTAATTGGATTAGAATAAGCCTAGGGAGGACGAAAATGACCTAAATGTTCAACCAATGACACAAAATCACATATTGGATGCACAAGATTGGTTAAAAACCCTAAAACCCTAATTGGATTAGAATAAGCCTAGAGAGGACGAAAATGACCTAAATGTTCAACCAATGACACAAAATCACATATTGGATGCACAAGATTGGTTAAAAACCCTAATTGGATTAGAATAAGCCTAGGGAGGACAAAAATGACGTAAATGTTGAACCAATGACACAAAATCACATATAGGATGCACAAGATTGGTTAAAAACCCTAATTGGATTAGAATAAGCCTAGGGAGGACGAAAATGACCTAAATGTTCAACCAATGACACAAAATGACACAAAATCACATATTGGATGCACAAGATTGGTTAAAAACCCTAATTGGATTAGAATAAGCCTAGGGAGGACGAAAATGACCTAAATGTTCAACCAATGACACAAAATCACATATTGGATGCACAAGATTGGTTAAAAATCCTAATTGGATTAGAATAGACCTAGGGAGGACGCAAATGACCTAAATGTTCAACAAATGACACAAAATCACATATTGGATGCACAAGATTGGTTAAAAACCCTAATTGGATTAGAATAAGCCTAGGGAGGACGAAAATGACCTAAATGTTCAACCAATGACACAAAATGACAGAAAATCACATATTGGATGCACAAGAATTGTTAAAAACCCTAATTGGATTAGAATAAGCCTACGGAGGACGAAAATGACCTAAATGTTCAACAAATGACACAAAATGACACAAAATCACATATTGGATGCACAAGATTGGTTAAAAACCCTAATTGGATTAGAATAAGCCTAGGGAGGACAAAAATGACCTAAATATTCAACCAATGACACAAAATCACATATTGGATGCACAAGATTGGTTAAAAACCCTAATTGGATTAGAATAAGCCTAGGGAGGACGAAAATGACCTAAATGTTCAACCAATGACACAAAATCACATATTGGATGCACAAGATTGGTTAAAAACCCTAATTGGATTATAATAATCCTAGGGAGGACGAAAATGACCTAAATGTTCAACAAATGACACAAAATCACATATTGGATGCACAAGAATGGTTAAAAACCCTAATTGGATTAGAATAAGCCTAGGGAGGACAAAAATGACCTAAATATTCAACCAATGACACAAAATCACATATTGGATGCACAAGATTGGTTAAAAACCCTAATTGGATTAGAATAAGCCTAGGGAGGACGAAAATGACCTAAATGTTCAACCAATGACACAAAATCACATATTGGATGCACAAGATTGGTTAAAAACCCTAATTGGATTAGAATAACCCTAGGGAGGACGAAAATGACCTTAATGTTCAACCAATGACACAAAATCACATATTGGATGCACAAGATTGGTTAAAAACCCTAATTGGATTAGAATAAGCCTAGGGAGGACGAAAATGACCTAAATGTTCAACCAATGACACAAAATCACATATTGTTTACACAAGATTGGTTAAAAACCCTAATTGGATTAGAATAAGCCTAGGGAGGACGAAAATGACCTAGATGTTCAACCAATGACACAAAATCACATATTGGATGCACAAGATTGGTTAAAAACCCTAATTGGATTAGAATAAGCCTAGGGAGGACGAAAATGACCTAAATGTTCAACCAATGACACAAAATCACATATTGGATGCACAAGATTGGTTAAAAACCCTCATTGGATTAGAATAAGCCTAGGGAGGACGAAAATGACCTAAATGTTCAACCAATGACACAAAATCACATATTGGATGCACAAGATTGGTTAAAAACCCTAATTGGATTAGAATAAGCCTAGGGAGGACGAAAATGACCTAAATGTTCAACCAATGACACAAAATGACACAAAATCACATATTGGATGCTCAAGATTGGTTAAAAACCCTAATTGGATTAGAATAAGCCTAGGAAGGACGAAAATGACTTAAATGTTCAACCAATGACACAAAATCACATATTGGATGCACAAGATTGGTTAAAAACCCTAATTGGATTAGAATAAGCCTAGGGAGGACGAAAATGACCTAAATGTTCAACCAATGACACAAAATCACATATTGGATGCACAAGATTGGTTAAAAATCTAATTGGATTAGAATAAGCCTAGGGAGGACCAAAATGACCTAAATGTTCAACCAATGACACAAAATGCACAAAATCACATATTGGATGCACAAGATTGGTTAAAAACCCTAATTGGATTAGAATAAGCCTAGGGAGGACGAAAATGATCTAAATGTTCAAGCAATGAGACAAAATCACATATTGGATGCACAAGATTGGTTAAAAACCCTAATTGGATTAGAATAAGCCTAGGGAGGACGAAAATGACCTAAATGTTCAACCAATGACACAAAATCACATATTGGATGCACAAGATTGGTTAAAAACCCTAATTGGATTAGAATAAGCCTAGGGAGGACGAAAATGACCTAAATGTTCAACCAATGACACAAAATCACATATTGGATGCACACGATTGGTTAAAAACCCTAATTGGATTAGAATAAGCCTAGGGAGGACCAAAATGACCTAACTGTTCAACCAATGACACAAAATCACATATTGGATGCACAAGATTGGTTAAAAACCGTAATTGGATTAGAATAAGCCTAGGGAGGACGAAAATGACCTAAATGTTAGACCAATGACACAAAATCACATATTGGATGCACAAGATTGGTTAAAAACCCTAATTGGATTAGAATAAGCCTAGGGAGGACGAAAATGACCTAAATGTTCAACCAATAACACCAAATCACATATTGGATGCACAAGATTGGTTAAAAACCCTAATTGGATTAGAATAAGCCTAGGGAGGACGAAAATGACCTAAATGTTCAACCAATGACACAAAATAACACAAAATCACATATTGGATGCACAAGATTGGTTAAAAACCCTAATTGGATTAGAATAAGCCTAGGGAGGACGAAAATGACCTAAATGATCAACCAATGACACAAAATCACATATTGGATGCACAAGATTGGTTAAAAACCCTAATTGGATTAGAATAAGCCTAGGGAGGACGAAAATGACCTAAATATTCAACCAATGACACAAAATCACATATTGGATGCACAAGATTGGTTAAAAACACTAATTGGATTAGAATAACTCTAGGGAGGACGAAAATGACCTAAATGTTCAACCAATGACACAAAATCACATATTGGATGCACAACATTGGTTAAAAACCCTAACTGGATTAGAATAAGCCTAGGGAGGACGAAAATGACCTAAATGACCAACCAATGACACAAAATCACATATTGGATGCACAAGGTTGTTTAAAAACCCTAATTGGATTAGAATAAGCCTAGGGTGGACGAAAATGACCTTAAATTTCAACCAATGACACAAAATCACATATTGGATGCACAAGATTGGTTAAAAACCCTAATTGGATTAGAATAAGCCTAGGGTGGACGAAAATGACCTAAATGTTCAACCAATGACACAAAATGACACAAAATCACATCTTGGATGCATAAGATTGGTTAAAAACCTTAATTGGATTAGAATAAGCCTAGGGAGGACGAAAATGACCTAAATGTTCAACCAATGACACAAAATCACATATTGGATGCACAAGATTGGTTAAAAACCGTAATTGGATTAGAATAAGCCTAGGGAGGACAAAAATGACCTAAATGTTCAACCAATGACACAAAATCACATATTGGATGCACAAGATTGGTTAAAAACCCTAATTGGATTAGAATAAGCCTAGGGTGGACGAAAATGACCTAAATGTTCAACCAATGACACAAAATGACACAAAATCACATATTGGATGCACAAGATTGGTTAAAAACCCTAATTGGATTAGAATAAGCCTAGGGATGACGAAAATGACCTAAATGTTCAACCAATGACACAAAATTACACAAAACCACAAATTGGATGCATAAGATTGGTTAACAACCTTAATTGGATTAGAATAAGCCTAGGGAGGACGAAAATGACCTAAATGTTCAACCAATGACACAAAATCACATATTGGATGCACAAGATTGGTTAAAAACCGTAATTGGATTAGAATAAGCCTAGGGAGGACTAAAATGACCTAAATGTTCAACCAATGACACAAAATCACATATTGGATGCACAAGATTGGTTAAAAACCCTAATTGGATTAGAATAAGCCTAGGGAGGACGAAAATGACCTAAATGTTCAACCAATGACACAAAATCACATATTGGATGCACAAGATTGGTTAAAAACCCTAATTGGATTAGAATAAGCCCAGGAAGGACGAAAATGACCTAAATGTTCAACCATTGACACAAAATGACACAAAATCACATATTGGATGCATAAGATTGGCTAAAAACCTTAATTGGATTAGAAAAAGCCTAGGGAGGACAAAAATGACCTCAATGTTCAACCAATGACACAAAATGACACAAAATCACATATTGGATGCACAAGATTGGTTAAAATCCCTAATTGGATTAGAATAAGCCTAGGGATGACGAAAATGACCTAAATGTTCAACCAATGACACAAAATTACACAAAACCACAAATTGGATGCATAAGATTGGTTAACAACCTTAATTGGATTAGAATAAGCCTAGGGAGGACGAAAATGACCTAAATGTTCAACCAATGACACAAAATCACATATTGGATGCACAAGATTGGTTAAAAACCGTAATTGGATTAGAATAAGCCTAGGGAGGACAAAAATGACCTAAATGTTCAACCAATGACACAAAATCACATATTGGATGCACAAGATTGGTTAAAAACCCTAATTGGATTAGAATAAGCCTAGGGTGGACGAAAATGACCTAAATGTTCAACCAATGACACAAAATGACACAAAATCACATATTGGATGCATAAGATTGGTTAAAAACCTTAATTGGATTAGAATAACCCTAGGGAGGACGAAAATGACCTAAATGTTCAACCAATGACACAAAATGACACAAAATCACATATTGGATGTACAAGATTGGTTAAAAACCTTAATTGGATTAGAATAAGCCTAGGGAGGACGAAAATGACCTAAATGTTCAACCAATGACACAAAATCACATATTGGATGCACAAGATTGGTTAAAAACCTTAATTGGATTATAATAAGCCTAGGGAGGACGAAAATGACCAAAATGTTCAACCAATGACACAAAATGACACAAAATCACATATTGGATGCACAAGATTGGTTAAAAACCTTAATTGGATTAGAATAAGCCTAGGGAGGACGAAAATGACCTAAATGTTCAACCAATGACACAAAACGACACAAAATCACATTTTGGATGCACAAGATTGGTTAAAAACCCTAACTGGATTAGAATAATCCTAGGGAAGACGATAATGACCTAAATGTTCAACCAATGACACAAAATGACACAAAATCACATATTGGATGCACAAGATTGGTTAAAAACCCTAATTGGATTAGAATAAGCCTAGGGAGGACGAAAATGACCTAAATGTTCAACCAATGACACAAAATCACATATTGGATGCACAAGATTGGTTAAAAACCTTAATTGGATTAAAAAGAGCCTAGGGAGAACGAAAATGACCTAAATGGTCAACCAATGACACAAAATGACACAAAATCACATATTGGATGCACAAGATTGGTTAAAAACCCTAATTGGATTAGAATAAGCCTAGGGTGGACGAAAATGACCTAAATGTTCAACCAATGACACAAAATGACACAAAATCACATATTGGATGCATAAGATTGGTTAAAAACCTTAATTGGATTAGAATAAGCCTAGGGGGGACGAAAATGACCTAAATGTTCAACCAATGACACAAAATGGCACAAAATCACATATTGGATGCACAAGATTGGTTAAAAACCCTAATTGGATTAGAATAAGCCTAGGGAGGACGAAAATGACCTAAATGTTCAACCAATGACACAAAATCACATATTGGATGCACAAGATTGGTTAAAAACCCTAATTGGATTAGAATAAGCCTAGGGAGGACGAAAATGACCTAAATGTTCAACCCATGACACAAAATGACACAAAATCACATATTGGATGCACAAGATTGGTTAAAAACCCTAATTGGATTAGAATAAGCCTAGGGAGGACGAAAATGACCTAAATGTTCAACCAATGACACAAAATGACACAAAATCACATATTGGATGCACAAGATTGGTTAAAAACCCTAATTGGATTAGAATAAGCTTAGGGAGGACAAAAATGACCTAAATGTTCAACCAATGACATAAAATCACATATTGGATGCACAAGATTGGTTCAAAACCCTAATTGGATTAGAATAAGCCTAGGGAGGACGAAAATGACCTAAATGTTCAACCAATGACACAAAATGACACAAAATCACATATTGGATGCACAAGATTGGTTAAAAACCCTAATTGGATTAGAATAAGCCTAGGGAGGACGAAAATGACCTAAATGTTCAACCAATGACACAAAACAACACATAATCACATATTGGATGCACAAGATTGGTTAAAAACCCTAATTGGATTAGAATAAGCCTGTGGAGGACGAAAATGACCTAAATGTTCAACCAATGACACAAAATCACATATTGGACGCACAAGATTGGTTAAAAACGCTAATTGGATTAGAATAAGCCTAGGGAGGACGAAAATGACCTAAATTTTCAACCAATGACACCAAATCACATATTGGATGCACAAGATTGGTTAAAAACCCTAATTGGATTAGAATAAGCCTAGGGAGGACGAAAATGACCTAAATGTTCAACCAATGACACAAAATGACACAAAATCACATATTGGATGCACAAGATTGGTTAAAAACCCTAATTGGATTAGAATAAGCCTAGGGAGGACGAAAATGACCTAAATGTTCAACCAATGATACAAAATGACACAAAATCACATATTGGATGCACAAGATTTGTTAAAAACCATAATTGGATAAGAATAACCCAAGGGAGGACGAAAATGACCTAAATGTTCAACCAATGACACTAAATGACATATTGGATGCACAAGATTGGTTAAAAACCCTAATTGGATTAGATTAAGCCTAGGGAGGACGATAATGACCTAAATGTTCAACCAATGACACAAAATCACATATTGGATGCACAAGATTGGTTAAAAACCTTAATTGGATTAGAATAAGCCTAGGGAGGACGAAAATGACCTAAATGTTCAACCAATGACACAAAATGACACAAAATCACATATTGGATGCACAAGATTGGTTAAAAACCCTAATTGGATTAGAATAAGCCTAGGGAGGACGAAAATGACCTAAATGTTCAACCAATGACACAAAATGACACAAAATCACATATTGGATGCACAAGATTGGTTAAAAACCCTAATTGGATTAGAATAAGCATAGCGATGACGAAAATGACCTAAATGTTCAACAAATGACACAAAATCACGTATTGGATGCACAAGATTGGTTAAAAACTCTAATTGGATTAGAATAAGCCTAGGGAGGACGAAAATGACCTAAATGTTCAACCAATGACACAAAATGACACAAAATCACATATTGGATGCACAAGATTGGTTAAAAACCCTAATTGGATTAGAATAAGCCTAGGGAGGACGAAAATGACCTAAATGTGCAACCAATGACACAAAACCACATATTGGATGCACAAGATTGGTTAAAAACCCTAATTGGATTAGAATAAGCCTAGGGAGGACGAAAATGACCTAAATGTTCAACCAATGACACAAAATCACATATTGGATGCACAAGTTTGGTTAAAAACCCTAATTGGATTAGAATAAGCCTAGGGAGGACGAAAATGACCTAAATGTTCAACCAATGACACAAAATCACATATTGGATGCACAAGATTGGTTAAAAACCCTAATTGGATTAGAATAAGCCTAGGGAGGACGAAAATGACCTAAATGTTCAACCAATGACACAAAATCACATATTGGATGCATAACATTGGTTAAAAACCCTAATTGGATTAGAATAAGCCTAGGGAGGACGAAAATGAACTAAATGTTCAACCAATGACATAAAATCACATATTGGATGCACAAGATTGGTTAAAAACCCTAATTGGATTAGAATAAGCCTTGGGAGGACGAAAATGACCTAAATGTTCAACCAATGACACAAAATGACATATTGGGTGCACAAGATTGGTTAAAAATCCTAATTGGATTAGAATAAGCCTAGAGAGGACGAAAATGACCTAAATGTTCAACCAATGACACAAAATGACACAAAATCACATATTTGATCCACAAGATTGTTTAAAAACCCTAATTGGATTAGAATACGCCTAGGGAGTAGGAAAATGACCTAAATGTTCAACCAATGACACAAAATCACATATTGGATGGACAAGATTGGTTAAAAACCCTAATTGGATTAGAATAAGCCTAGGGAGGACGAAAATGACCTAAATGTTCAACCAATGACACAAAATGACACAAAATCACATATTGGATGCACAAGATTGGTTAAAAACCCTAATTGGATTAGAATAAGCCTAGGGAGGATGAAAATGACCTCAATGTTCAACTAGTGACACAAAATCACATATTGGATACACAAGATTGGTTAAAAACGCTAATTGGATTAGAATAAGCCTAGGGAGGACGAAAATGACCTAAATGTTCAACCAATGACACAAAATGACACAAAATCACATATTGGATGCACAAGATTGGTTAAAAACCCTAATTGGATTAGAATAAGCCTAGGGAGGACGAAAATGACCTAAATGTTCAACCAATGACACAAAATGACACAAAATCACATATTGGATGCACAAGATTGGTTAAAATCTTAATTGGATTAGAATAAGCCTAAGGGGGACGAAAATGACCTAAATATTTAACCAATGACACAAAATCACATGTTGGATGCACAAGAATGGTTAAAAACCCTAATTGGATTTGAATAAGCCTAGGGAGGACGAAAATGACCTAAATGTTCAACCAATGACACAAAATGACACAAAATCACATATTGGATGCACAAGATTGGTTAAAAACCCTAATTGGATTAGAATAAGCCTAGGGAGGACGAAAATGACTTAAATGTTCAACCAATGACACAAAATCACATATTGGATGCACAAGGTTGGTTAAAAACCTTAATTGGATTAAAATAAGCCTAGGGAGGACAAAATGACTTAATTGTTCAACCAATGACACAAAATCACACATTGGATGCACAAGATTGGTTAAAAACCTTAATTGGATTAGAATAAGCCTAGGAAGGACGAAAATGACCTAAATGTTCAACCAATGACACAAAATGACACAAAATCACATATTGGATGCACAAGATTGGTTAAAAACCCTAATTGGATTAGAATAAGCCTAGGGAGGACGAAAATGACCTAAATGTTCAACCAATGAAACAAAATCACATATTGGATGCACAAGATTGGTTAAAAAACCTAATTGGATTAGAATCAGCCTAGAGAGGACGAAAATGACCTAATTGTTCAACCAATGACACAAAATCACATATTGGATGCACAAGATTGGTTAAAAACCCTAATTGGATTAGAATAAGCCTAGGGAGGACGAAAATGACCTATATGTTCAACCAATGACACAAAATCACATATTGGATGCACAAGATTGGTTAAAAACCCTAATTGGATTAGAATAAGCCTAGGCAGGACGAAAATGACCTAAATGTTCAACCAATGACACAAAATCACATATTGGATGCACAAGATTGGTTAAAAACCTTAATTGGATTAAAATAAGCCTAGGGAGGACGAAAATGACCTAATTGTTCAACCAATGACACAAAATGACACAAAATCACAAATTGGATGCACAAGATTGGTTAAAAACCTTAATTGGATTAGAATAAGCCTAGGGAGGACGGAAATGACCTAAATGTTCAACCAATGACACAAAATGACACAAAATCACATATTGGATGCACAAGATTGGTTAAAAACCCTAATTGGATTAGAATAAGCCTAGGGAGGACGAAAATGACCTAAATATTCAACCAATGACACAAAATCACATATTGGATGCACAAGATTGGTTAAAAACACTAATTGGATTAGAATAACTCTAGGGAGGACGAAAATGACCTAAATGTTCAACCAATGACACAAAATCACATATTGGATGCACAACATTGGTTAAAAACCCTAACTGGATTAGAATAAGCCTAGGGAGGACGAAAATGACCTAAATGACCAACCAATGACACAAAATCACATATTGGATGCACAAGGTTGTTTAAAAACCCTAATTGGATTAGAATAAGCCTAGGGTGGACGAAAATGACCTTAAATTTCAACCAATGACACAAAATCACATATTGGATGCACAAGATTGGTTAAAAACCCTAATTGGATTAGAATAAGCCTAGGGTGGACGAAAATGACCTAAATGTTCAACCAATGACACAAAATGACACAAAATCACATATTGGATGCATAAGATTGGTTAAAAACCTTAATTGGATTAGAATAACCCTAGGGAGGACGAAAATGACCTAAATGTTCAACCAACGACACAAAATGACACAAAATCACATATTGGATGTACAAGATTGGTTAAAAACCTTAATTGGATTAGAATAAGCCTAGGGAGGACGAAAATGACCTAAATGTTCAACCAATGACACAAAATCACATATTGGATGCACAATATTGGTTAAAAACCCTAATTGGATTAGGATAAGCCTAGGGTGGACGAAAAGGACCTAAATGTTCAACCAATGACACAAAATGACACAAAATCACATATTGGATGCATAAGATTGGTTAAAAACCTTAATTGGATTAGAATAAGCCTAGGGAGGACGAAAATGACCTAAATGTTCAACCAATCACACAAAATGACACAAAATCACATATTGGATGCACAAGATTGGTTAAAAACCCTAATTGGATTAGAATAAGCCTAGGGAGGACGAAAATGACCTAAATGTTCAACCAATGACAAAAAATTACACAAAATCACAAATTGGATGCATAAGATTGGTTAACAACCTTAATTGAATTAGAATAAGCCT
>JBBPBQ010000008.1:10345933-10357800 GCA_037974755.1 Cicer yamashitae | reverse complement strand
GGACGAAAATGACCTTAAATTTCAACCAATGACACAAAATCACATATTGGATGCACAAGATTGGTTAAAAACCCTAATTGGATTAGAATAAGCCTAGGGTGGACGAAAATGACCTAAATGTTCAACCAATGACACAAAATGACACAAAATCACATATTGGATGCATAAGATTGGTTAAAAACCTTAATTGGATTAGAATAACCCTAGGGAGGACGAAAATGACCTAAATGTTCAACCAACGACACAAAATGACACAAAATCACATATTGGATGTACAAGATTGGTTAAAAACCTTAATTGGATTAGAATAAGCCTAGGGAGGACGAAAATGACCTAAATGTTCAACCAATGACACAAAATCACATATTGGATGCACAATATTGGTTAAAAACCCTAATTGGATTAGGATAAGCCTAGGGTGGACGAAAAGGACCTAAATGTTCAACCAATGACACAAAATGACACAAAATCACATATTGGATGCATAAGATTGGTTAAAAACCTTAATTGGATTAGAATAAGCCTAGGGAGGACGAAAATGACCTAAATGTTCAACCAATCACACAAAATGACACAAAATCACATATTGGATGCACAAGATTGGTTAAAAACCCTAATTGGATTAGAATAAGCCTAGGGAGGACGAAAATGACCTAAATGTTCAACCAATGACAAAAAATTACACAAAATCACAAATTGGATGCATAAGATTGGTTAACAACCTTAATTGAATTAGAATAAGCCTAGGGAGGACGAAAATGACCTAAATGTTCAACCAATGACACAAAATGACACAAAATCACATATTGGATGCACAAGATTGGTTAAAAACCCTAATTGGATTAGAATAAGCCTAGGGAGGACGAAAATGACCTAAATATTCAACCAATGACACAAAATCACATATTGGATGCACAAGATTGGTTAAAAACCCTAATTGGATTATAATAATCCTAGGGAGGACGAAAATGACCTAAATGTTCAACCAATGACACAAAATCACATATTGGATGCACAAGATTGGTTAAAAACCCTAATTGGATTAGAATAAGCCTAGGGAGGACGAAAATGACCTAAATGTTCAACCAATGACACAAAATGACACAAAATCACATATTGGATGCACAAGATTGGTTAAAAACCATAATTGGATTAGAATAGGCCTAAGGAGGAATAAAATGACCTAAATGTTCAACCAATGACACAAAATGACACAAAATCACATATTGGATGCACAAGATTGGTTAAAAACCCTAATTGGATTAGAATAAGCCTAGGGAGGACGAAAATGACCTAAATGTTCAACCAATGACACAAAATGACACAAAATCACATATTGGATGCACAAGATTGGTTAAAAACCTTAATTGGATTAGAATAAGCCTAGGGAGGACGAATATGACCTAAATGTTCAACCAATGACACAAAATGACACAAAATCACATATTGGATGCACAAGATTGGTTAAAAACCCTAATTGGATTAGAATAAGCCTAGGGAGGACGAAAATGACCTAAATGTTCAACCAATGACACAAAATGACACAAAATCACATATTGGATGCACAAGATTGGTTAAAAACCCTAATTGGATTAGAATAAGCATAGCGATGACGAAAATGACCTAAATGTTCAACAAATGACACAAAATCACGTATTGGATGCACAAGATTGGTTAAAAACTCTAATTGGATTAGAATAAGCCTAGGGAGGACGAAAATGACCTAAATGTTCAACCAATGACACAAAATGACACAAAATCACATATTGGATGCACAAGATTGGTTAAAAACCCTAATTGGATTAGAATAAGCCTAGGGAGGACGAAAATGACCTAAATGTTCAACCAATGACACAAAATCACATATTGGATGCACAAGATTGGTTAAAAACCCTAATTGGATTAGAATAAGCCTAGGGAGGACGAAAATGACCAACATGTTCAACCGATGACACAAAATGACACAAAATCACATATTAGATGCACAAGATTGGTTAAAAACCCTAATTGGATTAGAATAAGCCTAGGGAGGACGAAAAATGACCTAAATGTTCAACCGATGACACAAAATGACACAAAATCACATATTGGATGCACAAGATTGGTTAAAAACCCTAATTGGATTAGAATAAGCCTAGGGAGGACGAAAATGACCAAAATGTTCAACTGATGACACAAAATCACATATTGGATGCACAAGATTGGTTAAAAACCCTAATTGGATTAGAATAAGCCTAGGGAGGACGAAAATGACCTAAATGTTCAACCAATGACACAAAATGACACAAAATCACATATTGGATGCACAAGATTGGTTAAAAACCCTAATTGGATTAGAATAAGCCTAGGGAGGACGAAAATGACCTAAATGTTCAACCAATGACACAAAATCACATATTGGATGCACAAGATTGGTTAAAAACCCTAATTGGATTAGAATAAGCCTAGGGAGGACGAAAATGACCTAAATGTTGAACCATTGACACAAAATGACACAAAATTACATATTGAATGCACAAGATTGGTTAAAAACCCTAATTGGATTAGAATAAGCCTAGGGAGGACGAAAATTACCTAAATGTTCAACCAATGACACAAAATCACATGTTGGATGCACAAGATTGGTTAAAAACCCTAATTGGATTAGAATAAGCCTAGGGAGGACGAAAATGACCTAAATGTTCAACCAATGACACAAAATCACATATTGGATGCACAAGATTGGTTAAAAACCCTAATTGGATTAGAATAAGCCTAGGGAGGACGAAAATGACCTAAATGTTCAACCAATGACACAAAATCACCTATTGGATGCACAAGATTGGTTAAAAACCCTAATTGGATTAGAATAAGCCTAGGGAGGACGAAAATGACCTAAATGTTCAACCAATGACACAAAATCACATATTGGATGCACAAGATTGGTTAAAAACCCTAATTGGATTAGAATAAGCCTAGGGAGGACGAAAATGACCTAAATGTTCAACCAATGACACAAAATCACATATTGGATGCACAAGATTGGTTAAAAACCCTAATTGGAATAGAATAAGTCTAGGGAGGACGAAAATGACCTAAATGTTCAACCAATGACACAAAATCACATATTGGATGCACAAGATTGGTTAAAAACCCTAATTGGATTAGAATAAGCCTAGGGAGGACGAAAATGACCTAAATCTTCAACCAATGACACAAAATGACACAAAATTACTTATTGGATGCACAAGATTGGTTAAAAACCCTAATTGGATTAGAATAAGCCTAGGGAGGACGAAAATGACCTAAATGTTCAACCAATGACACAAAATCACATATTGGATGCACAAGATTGGTTAAAAACCCTAATTGGATTAGAATAAGCCTTTGGAGCATGAAAATGACCTAAATGTTCAACCAATGACACAAAATCACATATTGGATGCACAAGATTGGTTAAAAACCCTAATTGGATTAGAATAAGCCTAGGGAGGACGAAAATGACCTAAATGTTCAACCAATGACACAAAATCACATATTGGATGCACAAGATTGGTTAAAAACCCTAATTGGATTAGAATAAGCCTAGGGAGCACGAAAATGACCTAAATGTTCAACCAATGACACAAAATGACATATTGGATGCACAAGATTGGTTAAAAACCCTAATTGGATTAGAATAAGCCTAGGGAGGACGAAAATGACCTAAATGTTCAACCAATGACACAAAATGACATATTGGATGCACATGATTGGTTAAAAACCATAATTGGATTAGAATAAGCCTAGGGAGGACGAAAATGACCTAAATGTTCAACCAATGACACAAAATGACACAAAATCACATATTGGATGCACAAGATTGGTTAAAAACCCTAATTGGATTAGAATAAGCCTAGGGAGGACGAAAATGACCTAAATGTTCAACCATTGACACAAAATCACATATTGGATGCATAAGATTGGTTAAAAACCTTAATTGGATTAGAATAAGCCTAGGGAGGACGAAAATGACCTAAATGTTCAACCAATGACACAAAATCACATATTGGATGCACAAGATTGGTTAAAAACCCTAATTGGATTAGAATGAGCCTAGGGAGGACGAAAATGACCTAAATGTTCAACCAATGACACAAAATGACACATAATCACATATTGGATGCACAAGATTGGTTAAAAACCGTAATTGGATTAGAATAAGCCTAGGGAGGACAAAAATGACCTAAATGTTCAACCAATGACACAAAATCACATATTGGATGCACAAGATTGGTTAAAAACCCTAATTGGATTAGAATAAGCCTAGGGAGGGCGAAAATGACCTAAATGTTCAACCAATGACACAAAATGACACAAAATCACATATTGGATGCACAAGATTGGTTAAAAACCTTAATTGGATTAGAATAAGCCTAGGGAGGACGAAAATGACCTAAATGTTCAACCAATGACACAAAATGACACAAAATCACATATTGGATGCACAAGATTGGTTAAAAACCCTAATTGGATTAGAATAAGCCTAGCGATGACGAAAATGACCTAATTGGATTACCAATGACACAAAATCACTTATTATATGCACAAGATTGGTTAAAAACCCTAATTGGATTAGAATAAGCCTAGGGAGGACGAAAATGACCTAAATGTTCAACCAATGACACAAAATGACACAAAATCACATATTGGATGCACAAGATTGGTTAAAAACCTTAATTGGATTAGAATAAGCCTAGGGAGGACGAAAATGACCTAAATGTTCAACCAATGACACAAAATTACATATTGGATGCACAAGATTGGTTAAAAACCCTAATTGGATTAGAATAAGCCTAGGGAGGACGAAAATGACCTAAATGTTCAACCAATGACACAAAATGACAAAAAATCACATATTGGATGCACAAGATTGGTTAAAAATCCTAATTCGATTAGAATAAGCCTAGGGAGGACGAAAATGACCTAAATGTTCAACCAATGACACAAAATCACATATTGGATGCACAAGATTGGTTAAAAACCCTAATTGGATTAGAATAAGCCTAGGGAGGACGAAAATGACCTAAATGTTCAACCAATGACACAAAATGACACAAAATCACATATTGGATGCACAAGATTGGTTAAAAACCCTAATTGGATTAGAATAAGCCTAGGGAGGACGAAAATTACCTAAATGTTCAACCAATGACACAAAATGACACAAAATCACTTATTGGATGCACAAGATTGGTTAAAAACCCTAATTGGATTAGAATAAGCCTAGGGAGGACGAAAATGACCTAAATGTTCAACCAATGACACAAAATGACACAAAATCACATATTGGATGCACAAAATTGGTTAAAAACCCTAATTGGATTAGAATAAGCCTAGGGAGGACAAAAATGACCTAAATGTTCAACCAATGACACAAAATCACATATTGGATGCACAAGATTGGTTAAAAACCCTAATTGGATTAGAATAAGCCTAGGGAGGACGAAAATGACCTAAATATTCAACCAATGACACAAAATCACATATTGGATGCACAAGATTGGTTAAAAACACTAATTGGATTAGAATAACTCTAGGGAGGACGAAAATGACCTAAATGTTCAACCAATGACACAAAATCACATATTGGATGCACAACATTGGTTAAAAACCCTAACTGGATTAGAATAAGCCTAGGGAGGACGAAAATGACCTAAATGACCAACCAATGACACAAAATCACATATTGGATGCACAAGGTTGTTTAAAAACCCTAATTGGATTAGAATAAGCCTAGGGTGGACGAAAATGACCTTAAATTTCAACCAATGACACAAAATCACATATTGGATGCACAAGATTGGTTAAAAACCCTAATTGGATTAGAATAAGCCTAGGGTGGACGAAAATGACCTAAATGTTCAACCAATGACACAAAATGACACAAAATCACATATTGGATGCATAAGATTGGTTAAAAACCTTAATTGGATTAGAATAACCCTAGGGAGGACGAAAATGACCTAAATGTTCAACCAATGACACAAAATGACACAAAATCACATATTGGATGTACAAGATTGGTTAAAAAACTTAATTGGATTAGAATAAGCCTAGGGAGGACGAAAATGACCTAAATGTTCAACCAATGACACAAAATCACATATTGGATGCACAATATTGGTTAAAAACCCTAATTGGATTAGAATAAGCCTAGGGTGGACGAAAATGACCTTAAATTTCAACCAATGACACAAAATCACATATTGGATGCACAAGATTGGTTAAAAACCCTAATTGGATTAGAATAAGCCTAGGGTGGACGAAAATGACCTAAATGTTCAACCAATGACACAAAATGACACAAAATCACATCTTGGATGCATAAGATTGGTTAAAAACCTTAATTGGATTAGAATAACCCTAGGGAGGACGAAAATGACCTAAATGTTCAACCAATGACACAAAATCACATATTGGATGCACAAGATTGGTTAAAAACCGTAATTGGATTAGAATAAGCCTAGGGAGGACAAAAATGACCTAAATGTTCAACCAATGACACAAAATCACATATTGGATGCACAAGATTGGTTAAAAACCCTAATTGGATTAGAATAAGCCTAGGGTGGACGAAAATGACCTAAATGTTCAACCAATGACACAAAATGACACAAAATCACATATTGGATGCATAAGATTGGTTAAAAACCTTAATTGGATTAGAATAACCCTAGGGAGGACGAAAATGACCTAAATGTTCAACCAATGACACAAAATCACATATTGGATGCACAAGATTGGTTAAAAACCCTAATTGGATTAGAATAAGCCTAGGGTGGACGAAAATGACCTAAATGTTCAACCAATGACACAAAATGACACAAAATCACATATTGGATGTATAAGATTGGTTAAAAACCTTAATTGGATTAGAATAACCCTAGGGAGGACGAAAATGACCTAAATGTTCAACCAATGACACAAAATGACACAAAATCACTTATTGGATGTACAAGATTGGTTAAAAACCTTAATTGGATTAGAATAAGCCTAGGGAGGACGAAAATGACCTAAATATTCAACCAATGACACAAAATCACATATTGGATGCACAAGATTGGTTAAAAACACTAATTGGATTAGAATAACTCTAGGGAGGACGAAAATGACCTAAATGTTCAACCAATGACACAAAATCACATATTGGATGCACAAGATTGGTTAAAAACCCTAACTGGATTAGAATAAGCCTAGGGAGGACGAAAATGACCTAAATGTTCAACCAATGACACAAAATGACACAAAATCACATTTTGGATGCACAAGATTGGTTAAAAACACTAATTAGATTAAAATAAGCCTAGGGAGGACGAAAATGACCTAAATGTTCAACCAATGACACAAAATCACATATTGGATGCACAAGGTTGGTTAAAAACCCTAATTGGATTAGAATAAGTCTATGGAGGACGAAAATGACCTAAATGTTCAACCAATGACACAAAATGACACAAAATCACATATTGGATGCACAAGATTGGTTAAAAACCCTAATTGGATTAGAATAAGCCTAGGGTGGACGAAAATGACCTAAATGTTCAACCAATGACACAAAATGACACAAAATCACATATTGGATGCACAAGATTGGTTAAAAACCCTAATTGGATTAGAATAAGCTTAGGGAGGACGAAAATGAAATAATGTTCAACCAATGACACAAAATAGCACAAAATCACATATTTGATGCACAAGATTGGTTAAAAACCCTAAATTGATTAGAATAAGCCTAGGGAGGACGAAAATGACCTAAATGTTCAACCAATGACACAAAATGACACAAAATCACATGTTGGATGCACAAGATTGGTTAAAAACCCTAATTGGATTAGAATAAGCCTAGGGAGGACGAAAATGACCTAAATGTTCAACCAATGACACAAAATGACACAAAATCACATATTGGATGCACAAGATTGGTTAAAAACCCTAATTGGATTAGAATAAACCTAGGGAGGTCGAAAATGACCTAATTGGGTTACCAATGAAATAAAATCACTTATTATATGCACAAGATTGGTTAAAAACCCTAATTGGATTAGAATAAGCCTAGGGAGGACGAAAATGACCTAAATGTGCAACCAATGACACAAAATCACATATTGGATGCACAAGATTGGTTAAAAACCCTAATTGGATTAGAATAAGTCTAGAGAGCACCAAAATGACCTAAATGTTCAACCAATGACACAAAGTCACATATTGGATGCACAAGATTGGTTAAAAACCCTAATTGGATTAGAATAAGCCTAGGGAGGACAAAAATGACCTAAATGTGCAACCAATGACACAAAATCACATATTCGATGCACAAGATTGGTGAAAAACCCTAATTGGATTAGAATAAGCCTAGGGAGGACGAAAATGACCTAAATGTTCAACCAATGACACAAAATGACACAAAATCACATATTGGATGCACAAGATTGGTTAAAAACCCTAATTGGATTAGAATAAGCCTAGGGAGGACGAAAATGACCTAAATGTGCAACCAATGACACAAAATCACATATTCCATGCACAAGATTGGTGAAAAACCCTAATTGGATTAGAATAAGCCTAGGGAGGACGAAAATGACCTAAATGTTCAACCAATGACACAAAATGACACAAAATAACATATTGGATGCACAAGATTGGTTAAAAACCCTAATTGGATTAGAATAAGCCTAGGGAGGACGAAAATGACCTAAATGTTCAACCAATGACACAAAATCACATATTGGATGCACAAGATTGGTTAAAAACCCTAATTGGAAAAGAAAAAGCCTAGGGAGGACGAAAATGACCTAAATGTTCAACCAATGACACAAAATCACATATTGGATGCACAAGATTGGTTAAAAACCCTAATTGGATTAGAATAAGCCTAGGGAGGACGAAAATGACCTAAATGTTCAACCAATGACACAAAATCACATATTGGATGCACAAGATTGGTTAAAAACCCTAATTGGATTAGAATAAGCCTAGGGAGGACGAAAATGACCTAAATGTTCAACCAATGACACAAAATCACATATTGGATGCACAAGATTTGTTAAAAACCGTAATTGTATTAGAATAAGCCTAGGGAGGACGAAAATGACCTAAATGTTCAACCAATGATTCAAAATGACACAAAATCACATATTGGATGCACAAGATTGGTTAAAAACCCTAATTGGATTAGAATAAGCTTAGGGAGGACGAAAATGACCTAAATGTTCAACCAATGACACAAAATCACATATTGGATGCACAAGATTGGTTAAAAACCCTAATTGGATTAGAATAAGCCTAGGGAGGACGAAAATGACCTAAATGTTCAACCAATGACACAAAATGACACAAAATCACATATTGGATGCCCAAGATTGGTTAAAAACCCTAATTCGATTAGAATAAGCCTAGGGAGGACGAAAATGACCTAAATGTTCAACCAATGACACAAAATGACATATTGGGTGCACAAGATTGGTTAAAAACCCTAATTGGATTAGAATAAGCCTAGGGAAGACGAAAATGACCTAAATGTTCAACCAATGACAAAAAATGACACAAAATCACATATTGGATGCATAAGATTGGTTAAAAACCCTAATTGGATTAGAATAAGCCTTGGGATGACGAAAATGACCTAAATATTCAACCAATGAAACAAAATCACATATTGGATGCACAAGATTGGTTAAAAACCTTAATTGGATTAGAATAAGCCTAGGGAGGACGAAAATGACCTAAATGTTCAACCAATGACACAAAATGACACAAAATCACATATTGGATGCACAAGATTGGTTAAAAACCCTAATTGGATTAGAATAAGCCTAGGAGGACGAAAATGACCTAAAAGTTGAACATATGACACAAAATGACACCAAATCACATATTGGATGCACAAGATTGGTTAAAACCTAATTGGATTAGAATAAGCCTAGGGATGACGAAAATGACCTAAAAGTTGAACCAATGACACAAACTGACACAAAATCACATATTGGATGCACAAGATTGGTTAAAAACCCTAATTGGATTAGAATAAGCCTAGGGAGGACGAAAATGACCTAAATGTTCAACCAATGACACAAAATCACATATTGGATGCACAAGATTGGTTAAAAACCCTAATTGGATTAGAATATGCCTAGCGAGGTCGAAAATGACCTAAATGTTCAACCAATGACACAAAATGACACAAAATCACATATTGGATGCACAAGATTGGTTAAAAACCCTAATTGGATTAGAATAAGCCTAGGGAGGACGAAAATGACCTAAATATTCAACCAATGACATAAAATCACATATTGGATGCACAAGATTGGTTAAAAACCCTAATTGGATTAAAAAGAGCCTAGGGAGGACGAAAATGACCTAATTGTTCAACCAATGACACAAAATCACATATTGGATGCACAAGATTGGTTAAAAACCTTAATTGGATTAAAATAAGCCTAGGGAGGACGAAAATGACCTAATTGTTCAACCAATGACACAAAATGACACAAAATCACAAATTGGATGCACAAGATTGGTTAAAAACCTTAATTGGATTAGAATAAGCCTAGGGAGGACGGAAATGACCTAAATGTTCAACCAATGACACAAAATGACACAAAATCACATATTGGATGCACAAGATTGGTTAAAAACCCTAATTGGATTAGAATAAGCCTAGGGAGGACGAAAATGACCTAAATATTCAACCAATGACACAAAATCACATATTGGATGCACAAGATTGGTTAAAAACACTAATTGGATTAGAATAACTCTAGGGAGGACGAAAATGACCTAAATGTTCAACCAATGACACAAAATCACATATTGGATGCACAACATTGGTTAAAAACCCTAACTGGATTAGAATAAGCCTAGGGAGGACGAAAATGACCTAAATGACCAACCAATGACACAAAATCACATATTGGATGCACAAGGTTGTTTAAAAACCCTAATTGGATTAGAATAAGCCTAGGGTGGACGAAAATGACCTTAAATTTCAACCAATGACACAAAATCACATATTGGATGCACAAGATTGGTTAAAAACCCTAATTGGATTAGAATAAGCCTAGGGTGGACGAAAATGACCTAAATGTTCAACCAATGACACAAAATGACACAAAATCACATATTGGATGCATAAGATTGGTTAAAAACCTTAATTGGATTAGAATAACCCTAGGGAGGACGAAAATGACCTAAATGTTCAACCAACGACACAAAATGACACAAAATCACATATTGGATGTACAAGATTGGTTAAAAACCTTAATTGGATTAGAATAAGCCTAGGGAGGACGAAAATGACCTAAATGTTCAACCAATGACACAAAATCACATATTGGATGCACAATATTGGTTAAAAACCCTAATTGGATTAGAATAAGCCTAGGGTGGACGAAAATGACCTTAAATTTCAACCAATGACACAAAATCACATATTGGATGCACAAGATTGGTTAAAAACCCTAATTGGATTAGAATAAGCCTAGGGTGGACGAAAATGAACTAAATGTTCAACCAATGACACAAAATGACACAAAATCACATATTGGATGCATAAGATTGGTTAAAAACCTTAATTGGATTAGAATAACCCTAGGGAGGACGAAAATGACCTAAATGTTCAACCAATGACACAAAATGACACAAAATCACATATTGGATGTACAAGATTGGTTAAAAACCTTAATTGGATTAGAATAAGCCTAGGGAGGACGAAAATCACCTAAATGTTCAACCAATGACACAAAATCACATATTGGATGCACAATATTGGTTAAAAACCCTAATTGGATTAGGATAAGCCTAGGGTGGACGAAAATGACCTAAATGTTCAACCAATGACACAAAAT
>JBBPBQ010000008.1:10333932-10345923 GCA_037974755.1 Cicer yamashitae | reverse complement strand
TAATTGGATTAGAATAAGCCTAGGGAGGACGAAAATGACCTAAATATTCAACCAATGACACAAAATCACATATTGGATGCACAAGATTGGTTAAAAACACTAATTGGATTAGAATAACTCTAGGGAGGACGAAAATGACCTAAATGTTCAACCAATGACACAAAATCACATATTGGATGCACAAGATTGGTTAAAAACCCTAACTGGATTAGAATAAGCCTAGGGAGGACGAAAATGACCTAAATGACCAACCAATGACACAAAATCACATATTGGATGCACAAGGTTGTTTAAAAACCCTAATTGGATTAGAATAAGCCTAGGGTGGACGAAAATGACCTTAAATTTCAACCAATGACACAAAATCACATATTGGATGCACAAGATTGGTTAAAAACCCTAATTGGATTAGAATAAGCCTAGGGTGGACGAAAATGACCTAAATGTTCAACCAATGACACAAAATGACACAAAATCACATATTGGATGCATAAGATTGGTTAAAAACCTTAATTGGATTAGAATAACCCTAGGGAGGACGAAAATGACCTAAATGTTCAACCAATGACACAAAATGACACAAAATCACATATTGGATGTACAAGATTGGTTAAAAACCTTAATTGGATTAGAATAAGCCTAGGGAGGACGAAAATCACCTAAATGTTCAACCAATGACACAAAATCACATATTGGATGCACAATATTGGTTAAAAACCCTAATTGGATTAGGATAAGCCTAGGGTGGACGAAAATGACCTAAATGTTCAACCAATGACACAAAATGACACAAAATCACATATTGGATGCATAAGATTGGTTAAAAACCTTAATTGGATTAGAATAAGCCTAGGGAGGACAAAAATGACCTCAATGTTCAACCAATGACACAAAATGACACAAAATCACATATTGGATGCATAAGATTGGTTAAAAACCTTAATTGGATTAGAATAAGCCTAGGGAGGACGAAAATGACCTAAATGTTCAACCAATGACACAAAATGACACAAAATCACATATTGGATGTACAAGATTGGTTAAAAACCTTAATTGGATTAGAATAAGCCTAGGGAGGACGAAAATGACCTAAATGTTCAACCAATGACACAAAATCACATATTGGATGCACAATATTGGTTAAAAACCCTAATTGGATTAGAATAAGCCTAGGGTGGACGAAAATGACCTTAAATTTCAACCAATGACACAAAATCACATATTGGATGCACAAGATTGGTTAAAAACCCTAATTGGATTAGAATAAGCCTAGGGTGGACGAAAATGAACTAAATGTTCAACCAATGACACAAAATGACACAAAATCACATATTGGATGCATAAGATTGGTTAAAAACCTTAATTGGATTAGAATAACCCTAGGGAGGACGAAAATGACCTAAATGTTCAACCAATGACACAAAATGACACAAAATCACATATTGGATGTACAAGATTGGTTAAAAACCTTAATTGGATTAGAATAAGCCTAGGGAGGACGAAAATGACCTAAATGTTCAACCAATGACACAAAATCACATATTGGATGCACAAGATTGGTTAAAAACCTTAATTGGATTAGAATAAGCCTAGGGAGGAGGAAAATGACCTAAATGTTCAACCAATGACACAAAATCACATATTGGATGCACAAGATTGGTTAAAAACCCTAATTGGATTAGAACAAGCCTATGGAGGACGAAAATGACCTAAATGTTCAATCAATGACATAAAATTACACAAAATCACATATTGGATGCATAAGATTGGTTAAAAACCTTAATTGGATTAGAATAAGCCTAGGGAGGACGAAAATGACCTAAATGTTCAACCAATGACACAAAATCACATATTGGATGCACAAGATTGGTTAACAACCCTAATTGGATTAGAATAAGCCTAGGGAGGACGAAAATGACCTAAATGTTCAACCAATGACACAAAATCACATATTGGATGCACAAGATTGGTTAAAAACCCTAATTGGATTAGAATAAGCCTAGGGTGCACGAAAATGACCTAAATATTCAACGAATGACACAAAATGACACAAAATCACATATTGGATGCACAAGATTGGTTAAAATCCCTAATTGGATTAGAATAAGCCTAGGGAGGACGAAAATGACCTAAATGTTCAACCAATGACACAAAATGACACAAAATCACATATTGGATGCACAAGATTGGTTAAAAACCCAAATTGGATTAGAATAAGCCTAGGGAGGACGAAAATGACCTAAATGTTCAACCAATGACACAAAATGACACAAAATCACATATTGGATGCACAAGATTGGTTAAAAACCCTAATTGGATTATAATAAGCCTAGGGAGGACGAAAATGACCTAAATGTTCAACCAATGACACAAAATGAAATAAAATCACATATTGGATGCACAAGATTGGTTAAAAACCCTAATTGGATTAGAATAAGCCTAGGGAGGACGAAAATGACCTAAATGTTCAACCAATGACACAAAATCACATATTGGATGCACAAGATTGGTTAAAAACCCTAATTGGATTAGAATAAGCCTAGGGAGGACGAAAATGACCTAAATGTTCAACCAATGACACAAAAAGACACAAAATCACATATTGGATGCACAAGATTGGTTAAAAAACCTAATTGGATTAAAATAAGCCTAGGGAGGACGAAAATGACCTAAATGTTCAACCAATGACACAAAATCACATATTGGATGCACAAGATTGGTTAAAAACCCTAATTGGATTAGAATAAGCCTAGGGAGGACGAAAATGACCTAAATGTTCATCCAATGACAAAAAATCACATATTGGATGCACAAGATTGGTTAAAAACCCTAATTGGATTAGAATGAGCCTAGGGAGGACGAAAATGACCTAAATGTTCAACCGATGACACAAAATCACATATTGGAAGCACAAGATTGGTTAAAAACCCTAATTGGATTAGAATAAGCCTAGGGAGGACGAAAATGACCTAAATGTTCAACCAATGACACAAAATTACACAAAATCACATATTGGATGCACAAGATTGGTTAAAAACCCTAATTGGATTAGAATAAGCCTAGGGAGGACGAAAATGACCTAAATGTTCAACCAATGACACAAAATCACATATTGGATGCACAAGATTGGTTAAAAACCCTAATTGGATTTGAATAACCCTAGGGAGGACGAAAATGTCTTAAATGTTCAACCAATGACACAAAATGACACAAAATCACATATTGGATGCACAAGATTGGTTAAAAACCCTAATTGGATTAGAATAAGCCTAGGGAGGACTAAAATGACCTAAATGTTCAACCAATGACACAAAATGACACAAAATCACATATTGGATGCACAAGATTGGTTAAAAACCTTAATTGGATTAGAATAAGCCTAGGGAGGACGAAAATGACCTAAATGTTCAACCAATGACACAAAATGACACAAAATCACATATTGGATGCACAAGATTGGTTAAAAACCCAAATTAGATTAGAATAAGCCTAGGGAGGACGAAAATGACCTAAATGTTCAACCAATGACACAAAATGACACAAAATCACATATTGGATGCACAAGATTGGTTAAAAACCCTAATTGGATTAGAATAAGCCTAGGGAGGACGAAAATGACCTAAATGTTCAACCAATGACACAAAATGACACAAAATCACATATTGGATGCACAAGATTGGTTAAAAACCTTAATTGGATTAGAATAAGCCTAGGGAGGACGAATATGACCTAAATGTTCAACCAATGACACAAAATGACACAAAATCACATATTGGATGCACAAGATTGGTTAAAAACCCTAATTGGATTAGAATAAGCCTAGGGAGGACGAAAATGACCTAAATGTTCAACCAATGACACAAAATGACACAAAATCACATATTGGATGCTCAAGATTGGTTAAAAACCCTAATTCGATTAGAATAAGCCTAGGGAGGACGAAAATGACCTAAATGTTCAACCAATGACACTAAATCACATATTGGATGCACAAGATTGGTTAAAAACCCTAATTGGATTAGAATAAGCCTAGGGAGGACGAAAATGACCTAAATGTTCAACCAATGACACAAAATCACATATTGGATGCACAAGATTGGTTAAAAACCCTAATTGGATTAGAATAAGCCTAGGGAGGACGAAAATGACCTAAATGTTCACACAATGACACAAAATGACACAAAATCACATATTGGATGCACAAGATTGGTTAAAAACCCTAATTGGATTAGAATAAGCCTAGGGAGGACGAAAATGACCTAAATGTTCAACCAATGACACAAAATCACATATTGGATGCACAAGATTGGTTAAAAATCTAATTGGATTAGAATAAGCCTAGGGAGGACCAAAATGACCTAAATGTTCAACCAATGACACAAAATGCACAAAATCACATATTGGATGCACAAGATTGGTTAAAAACCCTAATTGGATTAGAATAAGCCTAGGGAGGACGAAAATGATCTAAATGTTCAAGCAATGAGACAAAATCACATATTGGATGCACAAGATTGGTTAAAAACCCTAATTGGATTAGAATAAGCCTAGGGAGGACGAAAATGACCTAAATGTTCAACCAATGACACAAAATCACATATTGGATGCACAAGATTGGTTAAAAACCCTAATTGGATTAGAATAAGCCTAGGGAGGACGAAAATGACCTAAATGTTCAACCAATGACACAAAATCACATATTGGATGCACAAGATTGGTTAAAAACCCTAATTGGATTAGAATAAGCCTAGGGAGGACGAATATGACCTAAATGTTTAACCAATGACACAAAATGACACAAAATCACATATTGGATGCACAAGATTGGTTAAAAACCCTAATTGGATTAGAATAAGCCTAGGGAGGACGAAAATGACCTAAATGTTCAACCAATGACACAAAATCGCATATTGGATTCACAAGATTGGTTAAAAACCCTAATTGGATTAGAATAAGCCTAGGGAGGACGAAAATGACCTAAATGTTCAACCAATGACACAAAATCACATATTGGATGCACAAGATTGGTTAAAAACCCTAATTGGATTAGAATAAGCCTAGGGAGGACGAAAATGACCTAAATGTTCAACCAATGACACAAAATCACACAAAATTACATATTGGATGCACAAGATTGGTTTAAAACCCTAATTGGATTAGAATAAGCCTAGGGAGGACGAAAATGACCTAAATGTTCAACCAATGACACAAAATCACATATTGGATGCACAAGATTGGTTAAAAACCCTAATTGGATTAGAATAAGCCTAGGGAGGACGAAAATGACCTAAATGTTCAACCAATGACACAAAATCACATATTGGATGCACAAGATTGGTTAAAAACCCTAATTGGATTAGAATAAGCCTAGGGAGGACGAAAATGACCTAAATGTTCAACCAATGACACAAAATGACAGAAAATCACAGATTGGATGCACAAGATTGGTTAAAAACCCTAATTGGATTAGAATAAGCCTACGGAGGACGAAAATGACCTAAATGTTCAACAAATGACACAAAATGACACAAAATCACATATTGGATGCACAAGATTGGTTAAAAACCCTAATTGGATTAGAATAAGCCTAAGGAGGACAAAAATGACCTAAATATTCAACCAATGACAAAAAATCACATATTGGATGCACAAGATTGGTTAAAAACCCTAATTGGATTAGAATAAACCTAGGGAGGACGAAAATGACCTAAATGTTCAACCAATGACACAAAATGATACAAAATCACATATTGGATGGACAAGATTGGTTAAAAACCCTAATTGGATTAGAATAAGCCTAGGGAGGACGAAAATGACCTAAATGTTCAACCAATGACACAAAATCACATATTGGATGCACAAGATTGGTTAAAAACCCTAATTGGATTAGAATAAGCCTACGGAGGACGAAAATGACCTAAATGTTCAACATATGACACAAAATCACATATTGGATGCACAAGATTGGTTAAAAACCCTAATTGGATTAGAATAAGCCTACGGAGGACGAAAATGACCTAAATGTTCAACAAATGACACAAAATCACATATTGGATGCACAAGATTGGTTAAAAACCCTAATTGGATTAGAATAAGTCTAGGGAGGACGAAAATGACCTAAATGTTCAACCAATGACACAAAATCACATATTGGATGCACAAGATTGGTTAAAAACCCTAATTGGATTAGAATAAGCCTAGGGAGGACGAAAATGACCTCAATGTTCAACCAATGACGCAAAATCACATATTGGATTCCAAAGATTGGTTAAAAACCTTAATTGGATTAGAATAAGCCTAGGGAGGACGAAAATGACCTAAATGTTCAACCAATGACACAAAATCACATATTGGATGCACAAGATTGGTTAAAAACCCTAATTGGATTAGAATAAGCCTAGGGTGGACGAAAATGACCTAAATGTTCAACCAATGACACAAAATGACACAAAATCACATATTGGATGTATAAGATTGGTTAAAAACCTTAATTGGATTAGAATAACCCTAGGGAGGACGAAAATGACCTAAATGTTCAACCAATGACACAAAATGACACAAAATCACTTATTGGATGTACAAGATTGGTTAAAAACCTTAATTGGATTAGAATAAGCCTAGGGAGGACGAAAATGACCTAAATGTTCAACCAATGACACAAAATCACATATTGGATGCACAAGATTGTTTAAAAACCCTAATTGGATTAGAATAAGCCTAGGGTGGACGAAAATGACCTTAAATTTCAACCAATGACACAAAATCACATATTGGAGGCACAAGATTGGTTAAAAACCCTAATTGGATTAGAATAAGCCTAGGGTGGACGAAAATGACCTAAATGTTCAACCAATGACACAAAATGACACAAAATCACATATTGGATGCATAAGATTGGTTAAAAACCTTAATTGGATTAGAATAAGCCTAGGGAGGACAAAAATGACCTCAATGTTCAACCAATGACACAAAATGACACAAAATCACATATTGGATGCATAAGATTGGTTAAAAACCTTAATTGGATTAGAATAAGCCTAGGGAGGACGAAAATGACCTAAATGTTCAACCAATGACACAAAATCACATATTGGATGCACAAGATTGTTTAAAAACCCTAATTGGATTAGAATAAGCCTAGGGAGGACGAAAATGACCTAAATGTTCAACCAATGACACAAAATCACATATTGGATTCACAAGATTGGTTAAAAACCCTAATTGGATTAGAATAAGCCTAGGGAGGACGAAAATGACCTAAATGTTCAACCAATGACACAAAATCACATATTGGATGCACAAGATTGGTTAAAAACCCTAATTGGATTAGAATAACCCTAGGGAGGACGAAAATGACCTAAATGTTCAACCAATGACACAAAATCACATATTGGATGTAGAAGATTGGTTAAAAACCCTAATTGGATTCGAATAAGCCTGGGGAGGACGAAAATGACCTAAATGTTCAACCAATGACACAAAATGACACAAAATCACATATTGGATGCACAAGATTGGTTAAAAACCCTAATTGGATTAGAATAAGCCTAGGGAGGACGAAAATGACCTAAATGTTCAACCGATCACACAAAATGACACAAAATCACATATTGGATGCACAAGATTTGTTAAAAACCCTAATTGGATTAGAATAAGCCTAGGGAGGACGAAAATGACCTAAATGTTAAACCAATGACACAAAATCACATGTTGGATGCACAAGATTGTTTAAAAACCCAAATTGGATTAGAATAAGCCTAGGGAGGACAAAAATGACCTAAATGTTGAACCAATGACACAAAATGACACGAAATCACATATTGGATGCACAAGATTGGTTAAAAACCCTAATTGGTTTAGAATAAACCTAGGGAGGACGAAAATGACCTAAATGTTCAACCAATGACACAAAATGACACAAAATCACATATTGGATGCACAAGATTGGTTAAAAACCCTAATTGGATTAGAATAAGCCTAGGGAGGACGAAAATGACCTAAATGTTCAACCAATGACACAAAATCACATATTGGATGCACAAGATTGGTTAAAAACCCTAATTGGATTAGAATATGCCTAGGGAGGATAAAAATGACCTAAATGTTCAACCAATGACACAAAATCACATATTGGATGCCCAAGATTGGTTAAAAACCCTAATTGGATTAGAATAAGCCTAGGGAGGACGAAAATGACCTAAATGTTCAACCAATGACACAAAATCACATATTGGATGCACAAGATTGGTTAAAAACCTTAATTGGATTAGAATAAGCCTAAGGAGGACGAAAATGACCTAAATGTTCAACCAATGACACAAAATCACATATTGGATGCACAAGATTGGTTAAAAACCCTAATTGGATTAGAATAAGCCTAGGGAGGACAAAAATGACCTAAATGTTCAACCAATTACACAAAATCACATATAGGATGCACAAGATAGGTTAAAAACCCTAATTGGATTAGAATAAGCCTAGGGAGGACGAAAATGACCTAAATGTTCAACCAATGACACAAAATCACATATTGGATGCACAAGATTGGTTAAAAACCCTAATTGGATTAGAATAAGCCTAGGGAGGACGAAAATGACCTAAATGTTCAACCAATGACACAAAATCACATATTGGATGCACAAGATTGGTTAAAAACCCTAATTGGATTAGAATAAGCCTAGGGAGGACAAAAATGACCTAAATGTTCAACCAATGACACAAAATCACATGTTGGATGCACAAGATTGGTTAAAAACCCTAATTGGATTAGAATAAGCCTAGGGAGGACGAAAATGACCTAAATGTTCAACCAATGACACAAAATCACATATTGGATGCACAAGATTGGTTAAAAACCCTAATTGGATTAGAATATGCCTAGGGAAGAGGAAAATGACATAAATGTTCAACCCATGACACAAAATCACATATTGGATGCACAAGATTGGTTAAAAACACTAATTGGATTAGAATAAGCCTAGGGAGGACGAAAATGACCTAAATGTTCAACCAATTACACAAAATCACATATTGGATTCACAAGATTGGTTAAAAACCCAAATTGGATTAGAATATGCCTAGGGAAGAGGAAAATGACCTAAATGTACAACCCATGACACAAAATGACACAAAATCACATATTGGATGCACAAGATTGGTTAAAAACCCTAATTGGATTAGAATATGCCTAGGGAAGAGGAAAATGACCTAAATGTTCAACCCATGACACAAAATCACATATTGGATGCACAAGATTGGTTAAAAACCCTAATTGGATTAGAATATGCCTAGGGAAAAGGAAAATGACCTAAATGTTCAACCCATGACCCAAAATCACATATTGGATGCACAAGATTGGTTAAAAACCCTAATTGGATTAGAATAAGCCTAGGGAGGACGAAAATGACCTAAATGTTCAACCAATGACACAAAATCACATATTGGATGCACAAGATTGGTTAAAAACCCTAATTGGATTAGAATAAGCCTAGGGAGGACGAAAATGACCTAAATGTTCAACCAATGATACAAAATGACACAAAATCACATTTTGGATGCTCAAGATTGGTTAAAAACCCTAATTGGCTTAGAATAAGCCTAGGGAGGACGAAAATGACTAAATTTTCAACCAATGACACAAAATGACACAATCACATATTGGATGCACAAGATTGGTTAAAAACCCTAATTGGATTAGAATAAGCCTAGGGAGGACGAAAATGACCTAAATGTTCAACCAATGACACAAAATGACACAAAATCACATATTGGATGCACAAGATTGGTTAAAAACCCTAATTGCTATAGAATAAGCTAAGGGAGGACGAAAATGACCTAAATGTTCAACCAATGACACAATATGACACAAAATCACATATTGGATGCACAAGATTGGTTAAAAACCCTAATTGGATTAGAATAAGCCTAGGGAGGACGAAAGTGACCTAAATGTTCAACCAATGACACAAAATGACACAGAATCACATATTGGATGCACAAGATTGGTTAAAAACCCTAATTGGATTAGAATAAGCCTAGGGAGGACGAAAATGACCTAAATGTTCAACCAATGACACAAAATGAAACAAAATCACATATTGGATGCACAAGATTGGTTAAAAACCCTAATTGAATTAGAATAAGCCTAGGGAGGACGAAAATGACCTAAATGTTCAACCAATGACACAAAATCACATATTGGATGCACAAGATTGGTTAAAAACCCTAATTGGATTAGAATAAGCCTACGGAGGACGAAAATGACCTAAATGTTCAACATATGACACAAAATCACATATTGGATGCACAAGATTGGTTAAAAACCCTAATTGGATTAGAATAAGCCTACGGAGGACGAAAATGACCTAAATGTTCAACAAATGACACAAAATCACATATTGGATGCACAAGATTGGTTAAAAACCCTAATTGGATTAGAATAAGTCTAGGGAGGACGAAAATGACCTAAATGTTCAACCAATGACACAAAATCACATATTGGATGCACAAGATTGGTTAAAAACCCTAATTGGATTAGAATAAGCCTAGGGAGGACGAAAATGACCTCAATGTTCAACCAATGACGCAAAATCACATATTGGATTCCAAAGATTGGTTAAAAACCTTAATTGGATTAGAATAAGCCTAGGGAGGACGAAAATGACCTAAATGTTCAACCAATGACACAAAATCACATATTGGATGCACAAGATTGGTTAAAAACCCTAATTGGATTAGAATAAGCCTAGGGTGGACGAAAATGACCTAAATGTTCAACCAATGACACAAAATGACACAAAATCACATATTGGATGTATAAGATTGGTTAAAAACCTTAATTGGATTAGAATAACCCTAGGGAGGACGAAAATGACCTAAATGTTCAACCAATGACACAAAATGACACAAAATCACTTATTGGATGTACAAGATTGGTTAAAAACCTTAATTGGATTAGAATAAGCCTAGGGAGGACGAAAATGACCTAAATGTTCAACCAATGACACAAAATCACATATTGGATGCACAAGATTGTTTAAAAACCCTAATTGGATTAGAATAAGCCTAGGGTGGACGAAAATGACCTTAAATTTCAACCAATGACACAAAATCACATATTGGAGGCACAAGATTGGTTAAAAACCCTAATTGGATTAGAATAAGCCTAGGGTGGACGAAAATGACCTAAATGTTCAACCAATGACACAAAATGACACAAAATCACATATTGGATGCATAAGATTGGTTAAAAACCTTAATTGGATTAGAATAAGCCTAGGGAGGACAAAAATGACCTCAATGTTCAACCAATGACACAAAATGACACAAAATCACATATTGGATGCATAAGATTGGTTAAAAACCTTAATTGGATTAGAATAAGCCTAGGGAGGACGAAAATGACCTAAATGTTCAACCAATGACACAAAATCACATATTGGATGCACAAGATTGGTTAAAAACCCTAATTGGATTAGAATGAGCCTAGGGAGGACGAAAATGACCTTAATGATCAACCAATGACACAAAATCACATATTGGATGCACAAGATTGGTTAAAAACCCTAATTGGATTAGAATAAGCCTAGGGAGGACGAAAATGACCTAAATGTTCAACCATTGACACAAAATCACATATTGGATGCACAAGATTGGTTAAAAACCCTAATTGGATTAGAATAAGCCTAGGGTGGACGAAAATGACCTAAATGTTCAACCAATGACACAAAATGACACAAAATCACATATTGGATGCACAAGATTGGTTAAAAACCCTAATTGGATTAGAATAAGCCCAGGGAGGACGAAAATGACCTAAATGTTCAACAAATGACACAAAATCACATATTGGATGCACAAGATTGTTTAAAAACCCTAATTGGATTAGAATAAGCCTAGGGTGGACGAAAATGACCTAAATGTTCAACCAATGACACAAAATGACACAAAATCACATATTGGATGCATAAGATTGGTTAAAAACCTTAATTG
>JBBPBQ010000008.1:10304427-10332983 GCA_037974755.1 Cicer yamashitae | reverse complement strand
AACCCTAATTGGATTAGAATAAGCCTAGGGAGGACGAAAATGACCTAAATGTTCAACCAATGACACAAAATCACATATTGCCTGCACAAGATTGGTTAAAAACCCTAATTGGATTAGAATAAGCCTAGGGAGGACGAAAATGACCTAAATGTTCAACCAATGACACAAAATGACACAAAATCACATTTTGGATGCACAAGATTGGTTAAAAACCCTAATTGGATTAGAGAAAGCCTAGGGAGGACGAAAATGACCTAAATTTTCAACCAATGACACAAAATTACACAAAATCACATTTTGGATGCACAAGATTGGTTAAAAACGCTAATTGGATTAGAATAAGCCTAGGAAGGACGAAAATGACCTAAATGTTCAACCAATGACACAAAATCACATATTGGATGCACAAGATTAGTTAAAAACCCTAATTGGAATAGAATAAGCCTAGGGAGGACGAAAATGACCTAAATGTTCAACCAATGACACAAAATCACATATTGGATGCACAAGATTAGTTAAAAACCCTAATTGGATTAGAATAAGCCTAGGGAGGACGAAAATGACCTAATTGTTCAACCAATGACACAAAATGACACAAAATCACATATTGGATGCACAAGATTGGTTAAAAACCCTAATTGGATTAGAATAAGCCTAGGGAGGACGAAAATGACCTAAATGTTTAACCAATGACACAAAATCACATATTGGATGCACAAGATTGGTTAAAAACCCAAATTGGATTAGAATAAGCCTAGGGAGGACGAAAATGACCTTAATGTTCAACCAATGACACAAAATCACATATTGGTTGCACAAGATTGGTTAAAAACCCTAATTGGATTAGAATAAGCCTAGGGAGGACGAAAATGACCTAAATGTTCAACCAATGACACAAAATCACATATTGGATTCACAAGATTGGTTAAAAACCCTAATTGGATTAGAATAAGCCTAGGGAGGACGAAAATGACCTAAATGTTCAACCAATGACACAAAATCACATATTGGATGCACAAGATTAGTTAAAAACCCTAATTGGATTAGAATAAGCCTAGGGAGGACAAAAATGACCTAAATGTTCAACCAATGACACAAAATGACACAAAATCACATATTGGATGCACAAGATTGGTTAAAAACCCTAATTGGATTAGAATAAGCCTAGGGAGGACGAAAATGACCTAAATGTTCAACCAATGACACAAAATGATACAAAATCACATATTGGATGCCCAAGACTTGTTAAAAACCCTAATTGGATTAGAATAAGCCTAGGGAGGACGAAAATGACCTAAATGTTCAACCAATGACACAAAATCACATATTGAATGCACAAGATTGGTTAAAAACCCTAATTGGATTAAAATATGACTAGGGAGGACGAAAATGACCTAAATGTTCAACCAATGACACAAAATGACACAAAATCACATATTGGATGCACAAGATTGGTTAAAAACCCTAATTGGATTGGAATAAGTCTAGGGAGGACGAAAATGACCTAAATGTTCAACCAATGACACAAAATGACACAAAATCACATATTGGATGCACAAGATTGGTTAAAAACCCTAATTGGATTAGAATAAGCCTAGGGAGGACGAAAATGACCTAAATGTTCAACCAATGACACAAAATGACACAAAATCACATATTGGATGCACAAGATTGGTTAAAAATCCTAATTAGATTAAAATAACCCTAGGGAGGACGAAAATGACCTAAATGTTCAACCAATGACACAAAATGACACAAAATCACATATTGGATGCACAGGATTCGTGAAAAACCCTAATTGGATTAGAATAAGCCTGGGGAGGACGAAAATGACCTAAATGTTCAACCAATGACACAAAATGACACAAAATCACATATTGGATGCACAAGATTGGTTAAAAACCCTAATTGGATTAGAATAAGCCTAGGGAGGACGAAAATGACCTAAATGTTCAACCAATGACACAAAATTACACCAAATCACATATTGGATGCACAAGATTGGTTAAAAACCCTAATTGGATTAGAATAAGCCTAGGGAGGACGAAAATGACCTAAATGTTCAACCAATGACACAAAATGACACAAAATCACATATTGGATGCACAAGATTGGTTAAAAACCCTAATTGGAGTAGAATAAGCCTAGGGAGGACAAAAATGACCTAAATGTTCAACCAATGACACAAAATGACACAAAATCACATATTGGATGCACAAGATTGGTTAAAAACCCTAATTGGATTAGAATAAGCCTAGGGAGGACGAAAATGACCTAAATGTTCAACCAATGACACAAAATGACACAAAATCACATATTGGGTGCACAAATTTGGTTAAAAACCCTAATTGGATAAGAATAAGCCTAGGGAGGACGAAAATGACCTAAATGTTCAACCAATGACAAAAAATGACACAAAATCACATATTAGATGCACAAGATTGGTTAAAAACCCTAATTAGATTAGAATAAGCGTAGGGATGACGAAAATGACCTAAATGTTCAACCAATGACTCAAAATGACACAAAATCACATATTGGATGCACAAGATTGGTTAAAAACCCTAATTGGATTAGAATAAGCCTAGGGAGGAAGAAAATGACCTAAATGTTCAACCAATGACACAAAATGACACAAAATCACATATTGGGAGCACAAGATTGGTTAAAAACCCTAATTGGATTAGAATAAGCCTAGGGCGGTCGAAAATGACCTAAATGTTCAACCAATGACACAAAATGACACAAAATCACATATTGGATGCACAAGATTGGTTAAAAACCCTAATTGGATTAGAATAAGCCTAGGGAGGACGAAAATGACCTAAATGTTCAACCAATGACACAAAATCACATATTGGATGCACAAGATTGGTTAAAAACCCAAATTGGATTAGCATAAGCCTACGGAGGACGAAAATGACCTTAATGTTCAACCAATGACACAAAATCACATATTGGTTGCACAAGATTGGTTAAAAACCCTAATTGGATTAGAATAAGCCTAGGGAGGACGAAAATGACCTAAATGTTCAACCAATGACACAAAATCACATATTGGATGCACAAGATTGGTTATAAACCCTAATTGGATTAGAATAAGCCTAGGGACGACGAAAATGACCTAAATGTTCAACCAATTACACAAAATCACATATTGGATGCACAAGATTAGTTAAAAACCCTAATTGGATTAGAATAAGCCTAGGGAGGACGAAAATGACCTAAATGTTCAACCAATGACACAAAATGACACAAAATCACATATTGGATGCACAAGATTGGTTAAAAACCCTAATTGGATTAGAATAAGTCTATGGAGGACGAAAATGACCTAAATGTTCAACCAATGACACAAAATGACACAAAATCACATATTGGATGCACAAGATTGGTTAAAAACCCTAATTGGATTAGAATAAGCCTAGGGACGACGAAAATTACCTAAACGTTCAACCAATGACACAAAATCACATATTGGATGCACAAGATTGGTTAAAAACCCTAATTGGATTAGAATTAGCCTATGGAGGACAGAAATGACCTAAATGTTCAACCAATGACACAAAATGACACAAAATCACATTTTGGATGCACAAGATTGGTTAAAAACCCTAATTGGATTAGAATAAGCCTAGGGAGGACGAAAATGACCTAAATGTTCAACCAATGACACAAAATGACACAAAATCACATATTGGTTGCACAAGATTGGTTAAAAACCTTAATTGGATTAGAATAAGCCTAGGGAGGACGAAAATGACCTAAATGTTCAACCAATGACACAAAATGACACAAAATCACATTTTGGATGCACAAGATTGGTTAAAAACCCTAATTGGATTAGAATAAGCCTAGGGAGGACGAAAATGACCTAAATGTTCAACCAATGACACAAAATCACATATGTGATGTACAAGATTGGTTAAATACCCTAATTGGATTAGAATAACCCTAGGGAGGACGAAAATGACCTAAATGTTCAACCAATGACACAAAATGACACAAAATCACATATTGGATGCACAAGATTGGTTAAAAACCCTAATTGGATTAGAATAAGCCTAGCGAGGACGAATGACATAAATTTTCAACCAATGACACAAAATAACACAAAATCACATATTGGATGCACAAGATTGGTTAAAAACCCTAATTGGATTAGAATAAGCCTAGGGAGGACGAAAATGACCTAAATGTTCAACCAATGACACAAAATGACACAAAATCACATTTTGGATGCACAAGATTGGTTAAAAACCCTAATTGGATTAGAATAAGCCTAGGGAGGACGAAAATGACCTAAATGTTCAACCAATGACACAAAATTACCCAAAATCACATTTTGGATGCACAAGATTGGTTAAAATCCCTAATTGGATTAGAATAAGCCTAGGGAGGACGAAAATGACCTAAATGTTCAACCAATGACACAAAATCACATATTGGATGTACAAGATTGGTTAAAAACCCAAATTGGATTAGAATAAGCCTAGGGAGGACGAAAAGGACCTAAATGTTCGACCAATGACACAAAATGACACAAAATCACATATTGGATGCACAAGATTGGTTAAAAACCCTAATTGGATTAGAATAAGCCTAAGGAGGACGAAAATTACCTAAATATTCAACCAATGAAACAAAATCACATATTGGATGCACAAGATTGGTTAAAAATCCAAATTGGATTAGAATAAGCCTAGGGAGGACGAAAATGACCTAAATGTTCAACCAATGACACAAAATCACATATTGGATGCACAAGATTAGTTAAAAACCCTAATTGGATTAGAATAAGCCTAGGGAGGACAAAAATGACCTAAATGTTCAACCAATGACACAAAATCACATATTGGATTCACAAGATTGGTTAAGAACCCTAATTGGATTAGAATAAGCCTAGGGAGGACGAAAATGACCTAAATGTTCAACCAATGACACAAAATCACATATTGGATGCACAAGATTGGTTAAAAACCCTAATTGGATTAGAATTAGCCTACGGAGGACGAAAATGACCTTAATGTTCAACCAATGACACAAAATCACATATTGGTTGCACAAGATTGGTTAAAAACCCTAATTGGATTAGAATAAGCCTAGGGAGGACGAAAATGACCTAAATGTTCAACCAATGACACAAAATCACATATTGGATGCACAAGATTAGTTAAAAACCCTAATTGGATTAGAATAAGCCTAGGGAGGACAAAAATGACCTAAATGTTCAACCAATGACACAAAATCACATATTGGTATCACAAGATTGGTTAAGAACCCTAATTGGATTAGAATAAGCCTAGGGAGGACGAAAATGACCTAAATGTTCAACCAATGACACAAAATCACATATTGGATTCACAAGATTGGTTAAGAACCCTAATTGGATTAGAATAAGCCTAGGGAGGACGAAAATGACCTAAATGTTCAACCAATGACACAAAATCACATATTGCCTGCACAAGATTGGTTAAAAACCCTAATTGGATTAGAATAAGCCTAGGGAGGACGAAAATGACCTAAATGTTCAACCAATGACACAAAATGACACAAAATCACATATTGGATGCACAAGATTGGTTAAAAACCCTAATTGGATTAGAATAAGCCTAGGGAGGACGAAAATGACCTAAATGTTCAACCAATGACACAAAATCACATATTGGATGCACAAGATTGGTTAAAAACCCAAATTGGATTAGAATAAGGCTAGGGAGGACGAAAATGACCTAAATGTTCAACCAATGACACAAAATCACATATTGGATGCACAAGATTGGTTAAAAACCCTAATTGGATTAGAATAAGCCTAGGGAGGACGAAAATGACCTAAATGTTCAACCGTGGACACAAAATGACACAAAATCACATATTGGATGCACAAGATTGGTTAAAAACCCTAATTGGATTAGAATAAGCCTAGGGAGGACGAAAATGACCTAAATGTTCAACCAATGACACAAAATCACATATTGGATGCACAAGATTGATTAAAAACCCTAATTGGATTAGAATAAGCCTAGGGAGGACAAAAATGACGTAAATGTTCAACCAATGACACAAAATTACACAAAATCACATATTGGATGTACAAGATTGGTTAAAAACCCTAATTGGATTAGAATAAGCCTAGGGAGGACGAAAATGACCTAAATGTTCAACTAATGACACAAAATGACACAAAATCACATATTGGATGCACAAGATTGATTAAAAACCCTAATTCGATTAGAATAAGCCTAGGGAGGACGAAAATGACCTAAATGTTCAACCGTGGACACAAAATGACACAAAATCACATATTGGATGCACAAGATTGGTTAAAAACCCTAATTGGATTAGAATAAGCCTAGGGAGGACGAAAATGACCTAAATGTTCAACCAATGACACAAAATGACACAAAATCACATATTGGATGCACAAGATTGATTAAAAACCCTAATTGGATTAGAATAAGCCTAGGGAGGACAAAAATGACCTAAATGTTCAACCAATGACACAAAATCACATATTGGATGCACAAGATTGGTTAAAAACCCTAATTGGATTAGAATAAGCCTAGGCAGGAAAAAATGATCTAAATGTTCAACCAATGACACAAAATGACAAAAAATCACATACTGGATGCACAAGATTGGTTAAAAACCCTAATTGGATTAGAATAAGCCTAGGGAGGACGAAAATGACCTAAATATTCAACCAATGACACAAAATGACACAAAATCACATATTGGATGCACAAGATTGGTTAAAAACCCTAATTGGATTAGAATAAGCCTAGGGAGGACGAAAATGACCTAAATGTTCAACCAATGACACAAAATCACATATTGGATGCACAAGATTGGTTAAAAACCTTAATTGGATTAGAATAAGCCTAGGGAGGACAAAAATGACCTAAATGTTCAACCAATGACACAAAATCACATATTGGATGCACAAGATTGGTTAAAAACCCTAATTGGATTAGAATAAGCCTAGGGTGGACGAAAATGACCTAAATGTTCAACCAATGACACAAAATGACACAAAATCACATATTGGACGCAGCAGATTGGTTAAAAACCTTAATTGGATTAGAATAAGCCTAGGGAGGACGAAAATGACCTAAATGTTCAACGAATGACACAAAATGACACAAAATCACATATTGGATGCACAAGATTGGTTAAAAACCCTAATTGGATTAGAATAAGCCTAGGGAGGACGAAAATGACCTAAATGATCAACCAATGACAGAAAATCACATATTGGATGCACAAGATTGGTTAAAAACACTAATTGGATTAGAATAGCTCTAGGGAGGACGAAAATGACCTAAATGTTAAACCAATGACACAAAATCACATATTGGATGCACAAGTTTGGTTAAAAACCCTAATTGGATTAGAATAAGCCTAGGGAGGACGAAAATGACCTAAATGTTCAACCAATGACACAAAATCACATATTGGATGCACAAGATTGGTTAAAAACCCTAATTGGATTAGAATAAGCCTAAGGAGGACGAAAATTACCTAAATATTCAACCAATGACACAAAATCACATATTGGATGCACAAGATTGGTTAAAAACCCAAATTGGATTAGAATAAGCCTAGGGAGGACGAAAATGACCTTAATGTTCAACCAATGACACAAAATCACATATTGGTTGCACAAGATTGGTTAAAAACCCTAATTGGATTAGAATAAGCCTAGGGAGGACGAAAATGACCTAAATGTTGAACCAATGACACAAAATGACACAAAATCACATATTGGATGCACAAGATTGGTTAAAAACCCTAATTGGATTAGAATAAGCCTATGGAGGACGAAAATGACCTAAATGTTCAACCAATGACACAAAATCACATATTGGATGCACAAGATTGGTTAAAAATCCTAATTGGATTAGAATAAGCCTAGGGAGGACGAAAATGACCTAAATGTTCAACCAATGACACAAAATTACACAAAATCACATATTGGATGCACAAGATTGGTTAAAAACCCTAGTTGGATTAGAATAAGCCTAGGGAGGACGAAAATGACCTAAATGTTCAACCAATGACACAAAATTACACCAAATCACATATTGGATGCACAAGATTGGTTAAAAACCCTAATTGGATTAGAATAAGCCTAGGGAGGACGAAAATGACCTAAATGTTCAACCAATGACACAAAATCACATATTGGATGCACAAGATTGGTTAAAAACCCTAACTGGATTAGAATAAGCTTAGGGAGGACGAAAATGTCCTAAATGTTCAACCAATGACACAAAATGACACAAAATCACATATTGGATGCACAAGATTGGTTAAAAACCCTAATTGGATTAGAATAAGCCTAGGGAGGACGAAAATGACCTAAATGTTCAACCAATGACACAAAATGACACAAAATCACATATTGGATGCACAAGATTGGTTAAAAATCCTAATTAGATTAAAATAACCCTAGGGAGGACGAAAATGACCTAAATGTTCAACCAATGACACAAAATGACACAAAATCACATATTGGATGCACAGGATTCGTGAAAAACCCTAATTGGATTAGAATAAGCCTGGGGAGGACGAAAATGACCTAAATGTTCAACCAATGACACAAAATGACACAAAATCACATATTGGATGCACAAGATTGGTTAAAAACCCTAATTGGATTAGAATAAGCCTAGGGAGGACGAAAATGACCTAAATGTTCAACCAATGACACAAAATGACACAAAATCACATATTGGATGCACAAGATTGGTTAAAAACCTTAATTGGATTAGAATAAGCCTAGGGAGGACGAATATGACCTAAATGTTCAACCAATGACACAAAATGACACAAAATCACATATTGGATGCACAAGATTGGTTAAAAACCCTAATTGGATTAGAATAAGCCTAGGGAGGACGAAAATGACCTAAATGTTCAACCAATGACACAAAATGACACAAAATCACATATTGGATGCCCAAGATTGGTTAAAAACCCTAATTGGATTAGAATAAGCCTAGGGAGGATAAAAATGACCTAATTGGATTGCCAATGACACAAAATCACTTATTATATGTAAAAGAGTGGTTAAAAACCCTAATTGGATTAGAATAAGCCTAGGGAGGACGAAAATGACCTAAATGTTCAACCAATGACACAAAATCACATATTGGATGCACAAGATTGGTTAAAAACCCTAATTGGATTAGAATATGCCTATCGAGGACGAAAATGACCTAAATGTTCAACCAATGACACAAAATGACACAAAATCACATATTGGATGCACAAGATTGGTTAAAAACCCTAATTGGATTAGAATAAGCCTAGGGAGGACGAAAATGACCTAAATGTTCAACCAACGACACAAAATCACATTTTGGATGCACAAGATTGGTTAAAAACCCTAATTGGATTAGAATAAGCCTAGGGAGGACGAAAATGACCTAAATGTTCAACCAATGACACAAAATCACATATTGGATGCACAAGATTGGTTAAAAACCCTAATTGGATTAGAATAAGCCTACGGAGGACGAAAATGACCTTAATGTTCAACCAATGACACAAAATCACATATTGGTTGCACAAGATTGGTTAAAAACCCTAATTGGATTAGAATAAGCCTAGGGAGGACGAAAATGACCTAAATGTTCAACCAATGACACAAAATCACATATTGGATGCACAAGATTAGTTAAAAACCCTAATTGGATTAGAATAAGCCTAGGGAGGACGAACATGACCTAAATGTTCAACCAATGACACAAAATGACACAAAATCACACATTGGATGCACAAGATTGGTTAAAAACCCTAATTGGATTAGAATAAGCCTAGGGAGGACGAAAATGACCTAAATGTTCAACCAATGACACAAAATCACATATTGGATGCACAAGATTGGTTAAAAACCCTAACTGGATTAGAATAAGCCTAGGGAGGACGAAAATGACCTAAATGACCAACCAATGACACAAAATCACATATTGGATGCACAAGGTTGTTTAAAAACCCTAATTGGATTAGAATAAGCCTAGGGTGGACGAAAATGACCTTAAATTTCAACCAATGACACAAAATCACATATTGGATGCACAAGATTGGTTAAAAACCCTAATTGGATTAGAATAAGCCTAGGGTGGACGAAAATGACCTAAATGTTCAACCAATGACACAAAATGACACAAAATCACATATTGGATGCATAAGATTGGTTAAAAACCTTAATTGGATTAGAATAACCCTAGGGAGGACGAAAATGACCTAAATGTTCAACCAACGACACAAAATGACACAAAATCACATATTGGATGTACAAGATTGGTTAAAAACCTTAATTGGATTAGAATAAGCCTAGGGAGGACGAAAATGACCTAAATGTTCAACCAATGACACAAAATCACATATTGGATGCACAATATTGGTTAAAAACCCTAATTGGATTAGGATAAGCCTAGGGTGGACGAAAAGGACCTAAATGTTCAACCAATGACACAAAATGACACAAAATCACATATTGGATGCATAAGATTGGTTAAAAACCTTAATTGGATTAGAATAAGCCTAGGGAGGACGAAAATGACCTAAATGTTCAACCAATCACACAAAATGACACAAAATCACATATTGGATGCACAAGATTGGTTAAAAACCCTAATTGGATTAGAATAAGCCTAGGAAGGACGAAAATGACCTAAATGTTCAACCAATGACACAAAATGACACAAAATCACATATTGGATGCACAAGATTGGTTAAAAACCCTAGTTGGATTAGAATAAGCCTAGGGACACGAAAATGACCTAAATGTTCAACCAATGACACAAAATCACATTTTGGATGCACAAGATTGGTTAAAAACCCTAATTGGATTATAATAAGCCTAGGGAGAACGAAAATGACCTAAATGTTCAACCAATGACACAAAATGACACAAAATCACATATTGGATGCACAAGATTGGTTAAAAACCCTAATTGGATTAGAATAAGCCTAGGGAGGACGAAAATGACCTAAATGTTCAACCAATGACACAAAATCACATATTGGATGCACAAGATTGGTTAAAAGCCCAAATTGGATTAGAATAAGCCGAGGGAGGAAGAAAATGACCTAAATGTTCAACCAATGACACAAAATCACATATTGGATGCACAAGATTGGTTAAAAACCCTAATTGGATTAGAATAAGCCTAGGGAGGACGAAAATGACCTAAATGTTCAACCAATGACACAAACGACGCACTTATTGGATGCACAAGATTGGTTAAAAACCCTAATTGGATTAGGATAAGCCCAGGGAGGACGAAAATGACCTAGATGTTCAACCAATAACACAAAATCACATATTGGATGCACAAGATTGGTTAAATACCCTAATTGGATTAGAATAAGCCTAGGGATGACGAAAATGACCTAAATGTTCAACCAATGACACAAAATGACACAAAATCACATATTGGATGCACAAGATTGGTTAAAAACCCTAGTTGCATTAGAATAAGCCTATGGAGGACCAAAATGACCTAAATGTTCAACCAATGACACAAAATGACACAAAATCACATTTTGGATGCACAAGATTGGTTAAAAACCCTAATTGGATTAGAATAAGCCTAGGGAGGACGAAAATGACCTAAATGTTCAACCAATGACACAAAATCACATATTGGATTCACAAGATTGGTTAAGAACCCTAATTGGATTAGAATAAGCCTAGGGAGGACGAAAATGACCTAAATGTTCAACCAATGACACATAATCACATATTGCCTGCACAAGATTGGTTAAAAACCCTTATTGGATTAGAATAAGCCTAGGGAGGACGAAAATGACCTAAATGTTCAACCAATGACACAAAATGACACAAAATCACATTTTGGATGCACAAGATTGGTTAAAAACCCTAATTGGATTAGAATAAGCCTAGGGAGGACGAAAATGACCTAAATGTTCAACCAATGACACAAAATCACATATGTGATGTACAAGATTGGTTAAATACCCTAATTGGATTAGAATAACCCTAGGGAGGACGAAAATGACCTAAATGTTCAACCAATGACACAAAATGACACAAAATCACATATTGGATGCACAAGATTGGTTAAAAACCCTAATTGGATTAGAATAAGCCTAGCGAGGACGAATGACATAAATTTTCAACCAATGACACAAAATAACACAAAATCACATATTGGATGCACAAGATTGGTTAAAAACCCTAATTGGATTAGAATAAGCCTAGGGAGGACGAAAATGACCTAAATGTTCAACCAATGACACAAAATGACACAAAATCACATTTTGGATGCACAAGATTGGTTAAAAACCCTAATTGGATTAGAATAAGCCTAGGGAGGACGAAAATGACCTAAATGTTCAACCAATGACACAAAATTACCCAAAATCACATTTTGGATGCACAAGATTGGTTAAAATCCCTAATTGGATTAGAATAAGCCTAGGGAGGACGAAAATGACCTAAATGTTCAACCAATGACACAAAATCACATATTGGATGTACAAGATTGGTTAAAAACCCAAATTGGATTAGAATAAGCCTAGGGAGGACGAAAAGGACCTAAATGTTCGACCAATGACACAAAATGACACAAAATCACATATTGGATGCACAAGATTGGTTAAAAACCCTAATTGGATTAGAATAAGCCTAAGGAGGACGAAAATTACCTAAATATTCAACCAATGAAACAAAATCACATATTGGATGCACAAGATTGGTTAAAAATCCAAATTGGATTAGAATAAGCCTAGGGAGGACGAAAATGACCTAAATGTTCAACCAATGACACAAAATCACATATTGGATGCACAAGATTAGTTAAAAACCCTAATTGGATTAGAATAAGCCTAGGGAGGACAAAAATGACCTAAATGTTCAACCAATGACACAAAATCACATATTGGATTCACAAGATTGGTTAAGAACCCTAATTGGATTAGAATAAGCCTAGGGAGGACGAAAATGACCTAAATGTTCAACCAATGACACAAAATCACATATTGGATGCACAAGATTGGTTAAAAACCCTAATTGGATTAGAATTAGCCTACGGAGGACGAAAATGACCTTAATGTTCAACCAATGACACAAAATCACATATTGGTTGCACAAGATTGGTTAAAAACCCTAATTGGATTAGAATAAGCCTAGGGAGGACGAAAATGACCTAAATGTTCAACCAATGACACAAAATCACATATTGGATGCACAAGATTAGTTAAAAACCCTAATTGGATTAGAATAAGCCTAGGGAGGACGAAAATGACCTAATTGTTCAACCAATGACACAAAATGACACAAAATCACATATTGGATGCACAAGATTGGTTAAAAACCCTAATTGGATTAGAATAAGCCTAGGGAGGACGAAAATGACCTAAATGTTTAACCAATGACACAAAATCACATATTGGATGCACAAGATTGGTTAAAAACCCAAATTGGATTAGAATAAGCCTAGGGAGGACGAAAATGACCTTAATGTTCAACCAATGACACAAAATCACATATTGGTTGCACAAGATTGGTTAAAAACCCTAATTGGATTAGAATAAGCCTAGGGAGGACGAAAATGACCTAAATGTTCAACCAATGACACAAAATCACATATTGGATTCACAAGATTGGTTAAGAACCCTAATTGGATTAGAATAAGCCTAGGGAGGACGAAAATGACCTAAATGTCCAACCAATGACACAAAATCACATATTGGATGCACAAGATTGGATAAAAACTCTAGTTGGATTAGAATAAGCATAGGGAGGACGAAAATGACCTAAATGTTCAACTGATGACACAAAATCACATATTGGATGCACAAGATTGGTTAAATAGCCTAATTGGATTAGAATAAGCCTAGGGAGGACGAAAATGACCTAAATGTTCAACCAATGACACAAAATGACACAAAATCACATATTGGATGCACAAGATTGGTTAAAAACCCTAATTGGATTAGAATAAGCCTAAGGAGGACGTAAATTACCTAAATATTCAACCAATGACACAAAATCACATATTGGATTCACAAGATTGGTTAAAAACCCAAATTGGATTAAAATAAGCCTAGGGAGGATGAAAATGACCTTAATGTTCAACCAATGACACAAAATCACATATTGGTTGTACAAGATTGGTTAAAAACCCTAATTGGATTAGAATAAGCCTAGGGAGGACGAAAATGACCTAAATGTTCAACCAATGACACAAAATCACATATTGGATGCACAAGATTGGTTAAAAACCCTAATTGGAATAGAAAAACCCTAGAGAGGACGAAAATGACCTAAATGTTCAACCAATGACACAAAATCACATATTGGATGCACAAGATTGGTTAAAAACCCTAATTGGATTAGAATAAGCCTAGGGAGGACGAAAATGACCTAAATGTTCAACCAATGACACAAAATGACAGAAAATCACATATTGGATGCACAAGATTGGTTAAAAACCCTAATTGGATTAGAATAAGCCTATGGAGGACGAAAATGATCTATATGTTCAACCAACGACACAAAATGAAACAAAATCACATATTGGATGCACAAGATTGGTTTAAAACCCTAATTGGATTAGAATAAGCCTAGGGAGGACGAAAATGACCTAAGTGTTCAACCAATGACACAAAATCACATATTGGATGCACAAGATTGGTTAAAAACCCTAATTGGATTAGAATAAGCCTAGGGAGGACGAAAATGACCTAAATGTTCAACCAATGACACAAAATCACATATTGGATGCACAAGATTGGTTAAAAACCCTAATTGGATTAGAATAAGCCTAGCAAGGACGAAAATGACCTAATTGTTCAACCAATGACACAAAATGACACAAAATCACATATTGGATGCACAAGATTGGTTAAAAACCCTAATTGGATTAGAATAAGCCTAGGGAGGACGAAAATGACCTAAATGTTCAACCAATGACACAAAATCACATATTGGATGCACAAGGTTGGTTAAAAACCCAAATTGGATTAGAATAAGCCTAGGGAGGACGAAAATGACCTTAATGTTCAACCAATGACACAAAATCACATATTGGTTGCACAAGATTGGTTAAAAACCCTAATTGGATTAGAATAAGCCTAGGGAGGACGAAAATGACCTAAATGTTCAACCAATGACACAAAATCACATATTGGATTCACAAGATTGGTTAAGAACCCTAATTGGATTAGAATAAGCCTAGGGAGGACGAAAATGACCTAAATGTCCAACCAATGACACAAAATCACATATTGGATGCACAAGATTGGATAAAAACTCTAGTTGGATTAGAATAAGCATAGGGAGGACGAAAATGACCTAAATGTTCAACTGATGACACAAAATCACATATTGGATGCACAAGATTGGTTAAATAGCCTAATTGGATTAGAATAAGCCTAGGGAGGACGAAAATGACCTAAATGTTCAACCAATGACACAAAATGACACAAAATCACATATTGGATGCACAAGATTGGTTAAAAACCCTAATTGGATTAGAATAAGCCTAAGGAGGACGTAAATTACCTAAATATTCAACCAATGACACAAAATCACATATTGGATTCACAAGATTGGTTAAAAACCCAAATTGGATTAAAATAAGCCTAGGGAGGATGAAAATGACCTTAATGTTCAACCAATGACACAAAATCACATATTGGTTGTACAAGATTGGTTAAAAACCCTAATTGGATTAGAATAAGCCTAGGGAGGACGAAAATGACCTAAATGTTCAACCAATGACACAAAATCACATATTGGATGCACAAGATTGGTTACAAACCCTAATTGGATTAGAATAAGCCTAGGGAGGATGAAAATGACCTAAATGTTCAACCAATGACACAAAATCACATATTGGATGCACAAGATTGGTTAAAAACCCAAATTGGATTAGAATAAGCCTAGGGAAGACGAAAAGGACCTAAATGTTCAACCAATGACACAAAATGACACAAAATCACATATTGGTTGCACAAGATTGGTTAAAAACCCTAATTGGATTAGAATAAGCCTAGGGAGGACGAAAATGACGTAAATGTTCAACCAATGACACAAAATGACACAAAATCACATTTTGGATGCACAAGATTGGTTAAAAACCCTAATTGGATTAGAATAAGCCTAGGGAGGACGAAAATGACCTAAATGTTCTACCAATGACACAAAATCACATATTGGATGCACAAGATTGGTTAAAAACTCTAGTTGGATTAGAATAAGCATAGGGAGGAAGAAAATGAACTAAATGTTCAACTAATGACACAAAATCACATATTGGATGCACAAGATTGGTTAAATACCCTAATTGGATTAGAATAAGCCTAGGGAGGACGAAAATGACCTAAATGTTGAACCAATGACACAAAATTACACAAAATCACATATTGGATGCACAAGATTGGTTAAAAACCCTAATTGGATTAGAATAAGCCTAAGGAGGACGAAAATTACCTAAATATTCAACCAATGACACAAAATCACATATTGGATGCACAAGATTGGTTAAAAACCCAAATTGGATTAGAATAAGCGTAGGGAGGACGAAAATGACCTTAATGTTCAACCAATGACACAAAATCACATATTGGTTGCACAAGATTGGTTAAAAACCCTAATTGGATTAGAATAAGCCTAGGGAGGACGAAAATGACCTAAATGTTCAACCAATGACACAAAATCACATATTGGATGCACAAGATTGGTTAAAAACCCTAATTGGATTAGAATAAGCCTAGGGAGGACGAAAATGACCTAAATGTTCAACCAATGACACAAAATCACATATTGGATGCACAAGATTGGTTAAAAACCCTAATTGGATTAGAATAAGCCTAGGGGGGACGAAAATGACCTAAATGTTCAACCAATGACACAAAATCACATATTGGATGCACAAGATTGGTTAAAAACCCTAATTGGATTAGAATAAGCCTAGGGAGGACGAAAATGACCTAAATGTTCAACCAATGACACAAAATCACATATTGGATGCACAAGATTGGTTAAAAACCCTAATTGGATTAGAATAAGCCTAAGGAGGACGAAAGTGACCTAAATGTTCAACCAATGACACAAAATCACATAATGGATGCACAAGATTGGTTAAAAACTCTAGTTGGATTAGAATAGGCATAGGGAGGACGAAAATGACCTAAATGTTCAACTAATGACACAAAATCACATATTGGATGCACAAGATTGGTTAAATACCCTAATTGGATTAGAATAAGCCTAGGGAGGACGAAAATGACCTAAATGTCAACCAATGACACAAAATGACACAGAATCACATATTGGATGCACAAGATTGGTTAAAAACCCTAATTGGATTAGAATAAGCCTAAGGAGGACGAAAATTACCTAAATATTCAACCAATGACACAAAATCACATATTGGATGCACAAGATTGGTTAAAAACCCAAATTGGATTAGAATAAGCCTAGGGAGGACGAAATTGACCTTAATGTTCAACCAATGACACAAAATCACATATTGGTTGCACAAGATTGGTTAAAAACCCTAATTGGATTAGAATAAGCCTAGGAAGGACGAAAATGACCTAAATGTTCAACCAATGACACAAAATCACATATTGGATGCACAAGATTGGTTAAAAACCCTAATTGGATTAGAATAAGCCTAGGGTGGACGAAAATGACCTAAATGTTCAACCAATGACACAAAATGACACAAAATCACATATTGGATGCACAAGATTGGTTAAAAACCCTAATTGGATTAGAATAAGCCTAGGGATGACGAAAATGACCTAAATGTTCAACCAATGACACAAAATTACACAAAACCACAAATTGGATGCATAAGATTGGTTAACAACCTTAATTGGATTAGAATAAGCCTAGGGAGGACGAAAATGACCTAAATGTTCAACCAATGACACAAAATCACATATTGGATGCACAAGATTGGTTAAAAACCGTAATTGGATTAGAATAAGCCTAGGGAGGACGAAAATGACCTAAATGTTAGACCGATGACACAAAATCACATATTGGATGCACAAGATTGGTTAAAAACCCTAATTGGATTAGAATAAGCCTAGGGAGGACGAAAATGACCTAAATGTTCAACCAATGACACAAAATCACATATTGGATGCACAAGATTGGTTAAAAACCCTAATTGGATTAGAATAAGCCTAGGGAGGACGAAATTGACCTAAAAGTTCAACCAATGACACAAAATCACATATTGGATGCACAAGATTGGTTAAAAACCCTAATTGGATTAGAATAAGCCTAGGGAGGACGAAAATGACCTAAATGATCAACCAATAACACAAAATGACACAAAATCACATATTGGATGCACATGATTGGTTAAAAACCATAATTGGATTAGAATAAGTCTAGGGAGGACGAAAATGACCTAAATGTTCAACCAATGACACAAAATGACACAAAATCACATATTGGATGCACAAGATTGGTTAAAAACCCTAATTGGATTAGAATAAGCCTAGGGAGGACGAAAATGACCTAAATGTTCAACCAATGACACAAAATCACATATTGGATGCACAAGATTGGTTAAAAACCCTAATTGGATTAGAATAAGCCTAGGGAGGACGAAAATGACCTAAATGTTCAACCAATGACACAAAATCACATATTGGATGCACAAGATTGGTGAAAAACCCTAATTGGATTAGAATAAGCCTAGGGAGGATGATAATGACCTAAATGTTCATCGAATGACACAAAATGACACAAAATCACATATTGGATGCACAAGATTGGTTAAAAACCCTAATTGGATTAAAATAATCCTAGGGAGGACGAAAATGACCTAAATGTTCAACCAATGACACAAAATCACATATTGGATGCACAAGATTGGTTAAAAACCCTAATTGGATTAGAATAAGCCTAGGGAGGACGAAAATGACCTAAATGTTCAACCAATGACACAAAATGACAGAAAATCACATATTGGATGCACAAGATTGGTTAAAAACCCTAATTGGATTAGAATAAGCCTATGGAGGACGAAAATGATCTATATGTTCAACCAACGACACAAAATGAAACAAAATCACATATTGGATGCACAAGATTGGTTTAAAACCCTAATTGGATTAGAATAAGCCTAGGGAGGACGAAAATGACCTAAGTGTTCAACCAATGACACAAAATCACATATTGGATGCACAAGATTGGTTAAAAACCCTAATTGGATTAGAATAAGCCTAGGGAGGACGAAAATGACCTAAATGTTCAACCAATGACACAAAATCACATATTGGATGCACAAGATTGGTTAAAAACCCTAATTGGATTAGAATAAGCCTAGGGAGGACGAAAATGACCTAAATGTTCAACCAATGACACAAAATCACATATTGGATGCACAAGATTGGTTAAAAACCCTAATTGGATTAGAATAAGCCTAGGGAGGACAAAAATGACCTAAATATTCAACCGATGACACAAAATCACATATTGGATGCACAAGATTGGTTAAAAACCCTAATTGGATTAGAATAAGCCTAGGGAGGACGAAAATGACCTAAATGTTCAACCAATGACACAAAATCACATATTGGATGCACAAGATTGGTTAAAAACCCTAATTGGATTAGAATAAGCCTAGGGAGGACGAAAATGAACTAAATGTTCAACAAATGACACAAAATCACATATTGGATGCACAAGATTGGTTAAAAACCCTAATTGGATTAGAATAAGCCTAGGGAGGACGAAAATGACCTAAATGTTCAACCAATGACACAAAATCACATATTGGATGCACAAGATTGGTTAAAAACCCAAATTGGATTAGAATAAGCCTAGCGAGGACGAAAATGACCTAATTGGATTACCAATGACACAAAATCACTTATTATATGCACAAGATTGGTTAAAAACCCTAATTGGATTAGAATAAGCCTAGGGAGGACGAAAATGACCTAAATGTTCAACCAATGACACAAAATCACATATTGGAAACACAAGATTGGTTAAAAACCCTAATTGGATTAGAATAAGCCTAGGGAGGACGAAAATGACCTAAATGTTCAACCAATGACACAAAATCACATATTGGATGCACAAGATTGGTTAAAAACCCTAATTGGATTAGAATAAGCCTAGGGAGGACAAAAATGACCTAAATGTTCAACCAATGACACATAACACAAAATCACATATTGGATGCACAAGATTGGTTAAAAACCCTAATTGGATTATAATAAGCCTATGGAGGACGAAAATGACCTAAATGTTCAACCAATGACACAAAATCACATATTGGATGCACAAGATTGGTTAAAAACCCTAATTGGATTAGAATAAGCCTAAGGAGGACGAAAATGACCTAAATGTTCAACCAATGACACAAAATGATACAAAATCACATATTGGATGCACAAGATTGGTTAAAAACCCTAATTGGATTAGAATAAGCCTAGGGAGGACGAAAATGACCTAAATGTTCAACCAATGACACAAAATCACATATTGGATGCACAAGATTGGTTAAAAACCCTAATTGGATTAGAATAAGCCTAGGGAGGACGAAAATGATCTAAATGATTAACAAATGACACAGAATGACACAAAATCACATATTGGATGCACAAGATTGGTTAAAAACCCTAATTGGATTAGAATAAGCCTAGGGAGGACAAAAATGACCTAAATATTCAACCAATGACACAGAATCACATATTGGACGCACAAGATTGGTTAAAAACGCTAATTGGATTAGAATAAGCCTAGGGAGGACGAAAATGACCTAAATGTTCAACCAATGACACAAAATGATACAAAATCACATATTGGATGCACAAGATTGGTTAAAAACCCTAATTGGATTAGAATAAGCCTAGGGAGGACGAAATTGACCTAAATGTTCAACCAATGACACAAAATCACATATTGGATGCACAAGATTGGTTAAAAACCCTAATTGGATTAGAATAAGCCTTGGAAGGACGAAAATGACCTAAATGTTCAACCAATGACACAAAATGACACAAAATCACATATTGGATGCACAAGATTGGTTACAAATCCTAATTGGATTAGAATAAGCCTAGGGAGGACAAAAATGAGCTAAATGTTCAACCAATGACACAAAATCACATATTGGATGCACAAGATTGGTTAAAAACCCTATTTGGATTAGAATAAGCCTAAGGAGGACGAAAATGACCTAAATGTTCAACCAATGACACAAAATCACATATTGGATGCACAAGATTGGTTAAAAACCCTAATTGGATTAGAATAAGCCTAGGGAGGACGAAAATGACCTAAATGTTCAACCAATGACACAAAATGACACAAAATCACATATTGGATGCACAAGATTGGTTAAAAACCCTAATAGTATTAGAATAAGACGAAAATACCCTAAATGTTGAACCAATGACACAAAATGACACAAAATGACACAAAATCACATATTGGATGCACAAGATTGGTTACAAATCCTAATTGGATTAGAATAAGCCTAGGGAGGACGAAAATGACCTAAATGTTCAACCAATAACACAAAATCACATATTGGATGCACAAGATTGGTTAAAAACCCTAATTGGATTAGAATAAGCCTAGGGAGGACGAAAATGAACTAAATGTTCAACCAATGACACAAAATGACACAAAATCACATTTGGATGCACAAGATTGGTTAAAAACCGTAATTGGATTAGAATAAGCCTAGGGAGGACGAAAATGACCTAAATGTTCAACCAATGATACAAAATGACACAAAATCACATATTGGACGCACAAGATTGGTTAAAAACCCTAATTGGATTAGAATAAGCCTAGGGAGGACGAAAATGACCTAAATGTTCAACCAATGACACAAAATCACATATTGGATGCACAAGATTAGTTAAAAACCCTAATTGGATTAGAATAAGCCTAGGGAGGACGAAAATGACCTAAATGTTCAACCAATGACACAAAAGGAAACAAAATCACATATTGGATGCACAAGATTGGTTAAAAACCCTAATTGGATTAGAATAAGCCTAGGGAGGACGAAAATGACCTAAATGTTCAACCAATGACACAAAATTACACAAAATCACATATTGGATGCTCAAGATTGGTTAAAAACCCTAATTGGATTAGAATAAGCCTAGGGAGGACGAAAATGACCTAAATGTTCAACCAATGACACAAAATCACATATTGGATGCACAAGATTGGTTAAAAACCCTAATTGGATTAGAATAAGCCTAGGGAGGACGAAAATGACCTAAATGTTCAACCAATGACACAAAATCACATATTGGATGCACAAGATTGGTTAAAAACCAGAATTGGATTAGAATAAGCCTAGGGAGGACGAAAATGACCTTAATGTTCAACCAATGACACAAAATCACATATTGGTTGCACAAGATTGGTTAAAAACCCTAATTGGATTAGAATAAGACTAGGGAGGACGAAAATGACCCAAATGTTCAACCAATGACACAAAATCACATATTGGATTCACAAGATTGGTTAAGAACCCTAATTGGATTAGAATAAGCCTAGGGAGGACGAAAATGACCTAAATGTTCAACCAATGACACAAAATCACATATTGCCTGCACAAGATTGGTTAAAAACCCTAATTGGATTAGAATAAGCCTAGGGAGGACGAAAATGACCTAAATGTTCAACCAATGACACAAAATCACATATTGGATGTACAAGATTGGTTAAAAACCCAAATTGGATTAGAATAAGCCTAGGGAGGACGAAAAGGACCTAAATGTTCGACCAATGACACAAAATGACACAAAATCACATATTGGATGCACAAGATTGGTTAAAAACCCTAATTGGATTAGAATAAGCCTAAGGAGGACGAAAATTACCTAAATATTCAACCAATGACACAAAATCACATATTGGATGCACAAGATTGGTTAAAAACCCAAATTGGATTAGAATAAGCCTAGGGAGGACGAAAATGACCTTAATGTTCAACCAATGACACAAAATCACATATTGGTTGCACAAGATTGGTTAAAATCCCTAATTGGATTAGAATAAGCCTAGGAAGGACGAAAATGACCTAAATGTTCAACCAATGACACAAAATCACATATTGGATGCACAAGATTAGTTAAAAACCCTAATTGGATTGAATAAGCCTAGGGAGGACGAAAATGACCTAAATGTTCAACCAATGACACAAAATCACATATTGGATGCACAAGATTAGTTAAAAACCCTAATTGGTTTAGAATAAGCCTTGGGAGGACGAAAATGACCTAATTGTTCAACCAATGACACAAAATGACACAAAATCACATATTGGATGCACAAGATTGGTTAAAAACCCTAATTGGATTAGAATAAGCCTAGGGAGGACGAAAATGACCTAAATGTTCAACCAATGACACAAAATCACATATTGGATGCACAAGATTGGTTAAAAACCCAAATTGGATTAGAATAAGCCTAGGGAGGACGAAAATGACCTAAATGTTAAACCAATGACACAAAATGACACAAAATCACATATTGGATGCACAAGATTGGTTAAAAACCCTAATTGGATTAGAATAAGCCTAGGGAGGACGAAAATGACCTAAATGTTCAACCAATGACACAAAATCACATATTGGATGCACAAGATTGGTTAAAGACCTTAATTAGATTAGAATAGGCCTAGGGAGGACGAAAATGACCTAAATGTTCAACCAATGACACAAAATGACACAAAATCACATATTGGATGCACAAGATTGGTTAAAAACCCTAATTGGATTAGAATAAGCCTAGGGAGGACGAAAATGACCTAAATGTTCAACCAATGACACAAAATCACATATTGGATGCACAAGATTGGTTAAAAACCCTAAGTGGATTAGAATAAGCCTACGGAGGACGAAAATGACCTAAATGTTCAACCAATGACACAAAATCACATATTGGATGCACAAGATTGGTTAAAAACCCTAATTGGATTAGAATAAGCCTAGGGAGGACGAAAATGACCTAAATGTTCAACCAATGACACAAAATCACATATTGGATGCACAAGATTGGTTAAAAACCATAATTGGATTAGAATAAGCCTAGGGAGGACGAAAATGACGTAAATGTTCAACCATTGACACAAAATGACACAAAATCACATATTGGATGCACAAGATTGGTTACAAACCCTAAGTGGATTAGAATAAGCCTAGGGAGGACGAAAATGACCTAAATGTTCAACCAATGACACAAAATGACACAAAATCACATATTGGATGCACAAGATTGGTTAAAAACCCTAATTGGATTAGAATAAGCCTAGGGAGGACGAAAATGACCTAAATGTTCAACCAATGACACTAAATGACACAAAATCACATATTGGATGCACAAGATTGGTTAAAAACCCTAATTGGATAAGAATAAGCCTAGGGAGGACGAAAATGACCTAAATGTTCAACCAATGACACAAAATGACACAAAATCACATATTGGATGCACAAGATTGGTTAAAAACCCTAATTGGATTAGAATAAGCCTAGGGAGGACGAAAATGACCTAAATGTTCAACCAATGACCCAAAATGACACAAAATCACACATTGGATGCACTAGATTGGTTAAGAACCTTAATTGGATAAGAATAAGCCAAGGGAGGACGAAAATGACCTAAATGTTCAACCAATGACACAAAATGACACAAAATCACATATTGGATGCACAAGATTGGTTAAAAACCCTAATTGGATTAGAATAAGCCTAGGGAGGACGAAAATGACCTAAATGTTCAACCAATGACTCAAAATGACACAAAATCACATATTGGATGCACAAGATTGGTTAAAAACCGTAATTGGATTAGAATAAGCCTAGGGAGGACGAAAATGATTTAAATGTTCAACCAATGACACAAAATAACACAAAATCACATATTGGATGCACAAGATTGGTTAAAAACCCTAATTGGATTAGAATAAGCCTAGGGAGGACGAAAATGACCTAAATGTTCAACCAATGACACAAAATCACATATTGGATGCACAAGATTGGTTAAAAACCCTAATTGGATTAGAATAAGCCTAGGGAGGACGAAAATGACCTAAATGTTCAACCAATGACACAAAATCACATATTGGATGCACAAGATTGGTTAAAAACCCTAATTGGATTAGAATAAGCCTAGGGAGGACAAAAATGACCTAAATATTCAACCGATGACACAAAATCACATATTGGATGCACAAGATTGGTTAAAAACCCTAATTGGATTAGAATAAGCCTAGGGAGGACGAAAATGACCTAAATGTTCAACCAATGACACAAAATCACATATTGGATGCACAAGATTGGTTAAAAACCCTAATTGGATTAGAATAAGCCTAGGGAGGACTTCAATGACCAAAATGTTCAACCAATGACACAAAATCACATATTGGATGCACAAGATTGGTTAAAAACCCTAATTGGATTAGAATAAGCCTAGGGAGGACGAAAATGACCTAAATGTTCAACCAATGACACAAAATCACATATTGGATGCACAAGGTTGGTTAAAAACCCAAATTGGATTAGAATAAGCCTAGGGAGGACGAAAATGACCTTAATGTTCAACCAATGACACAAAATCACATATTGGTTGCACAAGATTGGTTAAAAACCCTAATTGGATTAGAATAAGCCTAGGGAGGACGAAAATGACCTAAATGTTCAACCAATGACACAAAATCACATATTGGATTCACAAGATTGGTTAAGAACCCTAATTGGATTAGAATAAGCCTAGGGAGGACGAAAATGACCTAAATGTCCAACCAATGACACAAAATCACATATTGGATGCACAAGATTGGATAAAAACTCTAGTTGGATTAGAATAAGCATAGGGAGGACGAAAATGACCTAAATGTTCAACTGATGACACAAAATCACATATTGGATGCACAAGATTGGTTAAATAGCCTAATTGGATTAGAATAAGCCTAGGGAGGACGAAAATGACCTAAATGTTCAACCAATGACACAAAATGACACAAAATCACATATTGGATGCACAAGATTGGTTAAAAACCCTAATTGGATTAGAATAACCCTAACGAGGACGTAAATTACCTAAATATTCAACCAATGACACAAAATCACATATTGGATGCACAAGATTGGTTAAAAACCCAAATTGGATTAAAATAAGCCTAGGGAGGACGAAAATGACCTTAATGTTCAACCAATGACACAAAATCACATATTGGTTGTACAAGATTGGTTAAAAACCCTAATTGGATTAGAATAAGCCTAGGGAGGACGAAAATGACCTAAATGTTCAACCAATGACACAAAATCACATATTGGATGCACAAGATTGGTTAAAAACCCTAATTGGATTAGAATAAGCCTAGGGAGGACGAAAATGACCTAAATGTTCAAGCAAAGACACAAAATGATAGAAAATCACATATTGGATGCACAAGATTGGTTAAAAACCCTAATTGGATTAGAATAAGCCTAGGGAGGACGAAAATGACCTAAATGATCAACCAATGACACAAAATCACATATTGGATGCACAAGATTGTTAAAATCCCTAATTGGATTAGAATAAGCCTAGGGTGGACGAAAATGACCAAAATGTTCAACCAATGAAACAAAATAACACAAAATCACATATTGGATGCACAAGATTGGTTAAAAACCCAAATTGGATTAGAATAAGCCTAGGGAGGACGAAAATGACCTTAATGTTCACCCAATGACACAAAATGACACAAAATCACATATTGGATGCACAAGATTGGATAAAACCCCTAATTGGATTAGAATAAGCCTAGGGAGGACGAAAATGACCTAAATGTTCAACTAATGACACAAAATCACATATTGGATGCACAAGATTGGTTAAAATCCATGATTGCATTAGAATAAGCCTAGGGAGGACGAAAATGACCTAAATGTTACCCCAATGACACAAAATGACACAAAATCACATATCGGATGCACAAGATTGGTTAAAAACCCTAATTGAATAAAAATAAGCCTAGGGAGGCCGAAAATGACCTAAATGTTCAACCAATGACACAAAATGACACAAAATCACATATTGGATGCACAAGATTGGTTAAAAACCCTAATTGGATTAGAATAAGCCTAGGGAGGACGAAAATGACCTAAATGTTCAACCAATGACACAAAATCACATATTGGATACACAAGATTAGTTAAAAATCCTAATTGGATTAGAATAAGCCTAGGGAGGACGAAAATGACCTAAATGTTCAACCAATGACACAAAATCACATATTGGATGCACAAGATTGGTTAAAAACCCTAATTAGATTAGAATAAGCCTAGGGAGGATGAAAATGACCTAAATGTTCAACCAATGACACAAAATCACATATTGGATGCACAAGATTGGTTAAAAAACCTAATTGGATTAGAATAAGCCTAGGGAGGACGAAAATGACCTAAATGTTCCACCAATGACACAAAATGACACAAAATCACATATCGAATGCACAAGATTGGTTAAAAACCCTAATTGAATTAGAATAAGCCTAGGGAGGCCGAAAATGACCTAAATGTTCAACCAATGACACAAAATGACACAAAATCACATATTGGATGCACAAGATTGGTTAAAAACCCTAATTGGATTAGAATAAGCCTAGGGAGGACGAAAATGACCTAAATGTTCAACCAATGACACAAAATCACATATTGGATTCACAAGATTGGTTAAAAACCCTAATTGGATTAGAATAAGCCTAGGGTGGACGAAAATGACCTAAATGTTCAACCAATGACACAAAATCACATATTGGATGCACAAGATTGGTTAAAAACCCTAATTGGATTAGAATAAGCCTAGGGTGGACGAAAATGACCTAAATGTTCAACCAATGACACAAAATGACACAAAATCACATATTGGATGCACAAGATTGGTTAAAAACCCAAATTGGATTAGAATAAGCCTAGGGAGGACGAAAATGACCTTAATGTTCAACCAATGACACAAAATCACATATTGGTTGCACAAGATTGGTTAAAATCCCTAATTGGATTAGAATAAGCCTAGGAAGGACGAAAATGACCTAAATGTTCAACCAATGACACAAAATCACATATTGGATGCACAAGATTAGTTAAAAACCCTAATTGGATTGAATAAGCCTAGGGAGGACGAAAATGACCTAAATGTTCAACCAATGACACAAAATCACATATTGGATGCACAAGATTAGTTAAAAACCCTAATTGGTTTAGAATAAGCCTTGGGAGGACGAAAATGACCTAATTGTTCAACCAATGACACAAAATGACACAAAATCACATATTGGATGCACAAGATTGGTTAAAAACCCTAATTGGATTAGAATAAGCCTAGGGAGGACGAAAATGACCTAAATGTTCAACCAATGACACAAAATCACATATTGGATGCACAAGATTGGTTAAAAACCCAAATTGGATTAGAATAAGCCTAGGGAGGACGAAAATGACCTAAATGTTCAACCAATGACACAAAATCACATATTGGATGCACAAGATTGGTTAAAATCCCTAATTGGATTAGAATAAGCCTA
>JBBPBQ010000008.1:10277438-10303927 GCA_037974755.1 Cicer yamashitae | reverse complement strand
AAATTACACAAAATCACATTTTGGATGCACAAGATAGGTTAAAAACCCTAATCGGATTAGAATAATCCTAGGGAGGACGAAAATGACCTAAATGTTCAACCAATGACACAAAATCACATATTGGATGTACAAGATTGGTTAAAAACCCAAATTGGATTAGAATAAGCCTAGGGAGGACGAAAAGGACCTAAATGTCCAACCAATGACACAAAATGACACAAAATCACATATTGGATGCACAAGATTGGTTAAAAACCCTAATTGGATTAGAATAAGCCTAAGGAGGACGAAAATTACCTAAATATTCAACCAATGACACAAAATCACACATTGGATGCACAAGATTGGTTAAAAACCCAAATTGGATTAGAATAAGCCTAGGGAGGACGAAAATGACCTTAATGTTCAACCAATGACACAAAATCACATATTGGTTGCACAAGATTGGTTAAAAACCCTAATTGGATTAGAATAAGCCTAGGGAGGACGAAAATGACCTAAATGTTCAACCAATGACACAAAATCACATATTGGATTCACAAGATTGGTTAAAAACCCTAATTGGATTAGAATAAGCCTAGGGAGGACGAAAATGACCTAAATGTTCAACCATGGACACAAAATGACACAAAATCACATATTGGATGCACAAGATTGGTTAAAAACCCTAATTGGATTAGAATAAGCCTAGGGAGGACGAAAATGACCTAATTGTTCAACCAATGACACAAAATAACACAAAATGACATATTGGATGCACAAGATTGATTAAAAACCCTAATTGGATTAGAATAAGCCTAGGGAGGACGAAAATGACCTAAATGCTCAACCAATGACACAAAATCACATATTGGATGCACAAGATTGGTTAAAAACCCTAATTGGATTAGAATAAGCCTAGGGAGGACGAAAATGACCTAAATGTTCAACCAATGACACAAAATGACACAGATTCACATATTGGATGCACAAGATTGGTTAAAAACCCTAATTGGATTAGAATAAGCCTAGGGAGGACGAAAATGACCTAAATGTTCAACCAATGACACAAAATGACACAAAATCACATATTGGATGCACAAGATTGGTTAAAACCTAATTGGATTAGAATAAGCCTAGGGAGGACGAAAATGACCTGAATGTTCAACCAATGACACAAAATGACACAAAATCACATATTGGATGCACAAGATTGGTTAAAAACCCTAATTGGATTAGAATAAGCCTAGGGAGGACGAAAATGACCTAAATGTTCAACCAATGACACACAATGACACAAAATCACATATTGGATGCACAAGATTGGTTAAAAACCCTAATTGGATTAGAATAAGCCTAGGGAGGACGAAAATGACCTAAATGATCAACCAATGACACAAAATCACATATTGGATGCACAAGTTTGGTTAAAAACCCTAATTGGATTAGAATAAGCCTAAGGAGGACGAAAATAACCTAAATGTTCAACCAATGACACAAAATGACACAAAATCACATATTGGATGCACAAGATTGGTTAAAAACCCTAATTGGATTAGAATAAGCCTAGGGAGGACGAAAATGACCTAAATGTTCAACCAATGACACAAAATCACATATTGGATGCACAAGATTGGTTAAAAACCCTAATTGGGTTAGAATTAGCCTATGGAGGACGAAAATGACCTAAATGTTCAACCAATGACACAAAATGACACAAAATCACATATTGGATGCACAAGATTGGTTAAAAACCCTAATTGGATTAGAATAAGCCTAGGGAGGACGAAAATGACCTAAATGTTCAACCAATGACACAAAATCACATATGGGATGCACAAGATTGGTTAAAAACCCTAATTGGAATAGAAAAACCTTGAGAGGACGAAAATGACCTAAATGTTCAACCAATGACACAAAATCACATATTGGATGCACAAGATTGGTTAAAAACCCTAATTGGATTAGAATAAGCCTAGGGAGGACGAAAATGACCTAAATGTTCAACCAATGACACAAAATGACACAAAATCACAGATTGGATACCCAATATTGGTTAAAAAACCCTAATTGGATTAGAATAAGCCTAGGGAGGACGAAAATGACCTAAATGTTCAACCAATGACACAAAATGACACAAAATCACATATTGGATGCACAAGATTGGTTAAAAACCCTAATTGGATTAGAATAAGCCTAGGGAGGACGAAAATGACCTAAATGTTCAACCAATGACACAAAATGACAAAAAATCACATATTGGATGCACAAGATTTGTTAAAAACCCTAATTGGATTAGAATAAGCCTAGGGAGGACGAAAATGACCTAAATGTTCAACCAATGACACAAAATCACATATTGAATGCACAAGATTGGTTTAAAACCCTAATTGGATTAGAATAAGCCTAGGGACGACGAAAATGACCTAAATTTTCAACCAATTACACAAAATAACACAAAGTCACATATTGGATGCACAAGATTGGTTAAAAATCCTAATTGGATTAGAATAAGCCTAGGGAGGACGAAAATGACCTAAATGTTCAACCAATGACACAAAATGACACAAAATCACATATTGGATGCACAAGATTGGTTAAAAACCCTAATTGGATTAGAATAAGCCTAGGGAGGACGAAAATGACCTAAATGTTCAACCAATGACACAAAATGACGTATTGGGTGCACTAGTTTGGTTAAAAACCCTAATTGGATTAGAATAAGCCTAGGGAGAACGAAAATGACCTAAATGTTCAACCAATGACACAAAATGACACAAAATCACATATTGGATGCACAAGATTGGTTAAAAACCCTAATTGGATTAGAATAAGCCTAGGGAGGACGAAAATGACCTAAATGTTCAACCAATGACACAAAATGACACAAAATCACATATTGGATGCACAAGATTGGTTAAAAACCTTAATTGGATTAGAATAAGCCTAGGGAGGACGAATATGACCTAAATGTTCAACCAATGACACAAAATGACACAAAATCACATATTGGATGCACAAGATTGGTTAAAAACCCTAATTGGATTAGAATAAGCCTAGGGAGGACGAAAATGACCTAAATGTTCAACCAATGACACAAAATGACACAAAATCACATATTGGATGCACAAGATTGGTTAAAAACCCTAATTGGATTAGAATAAGCATAGCGATGACGAAAATGACCTAAATGTTCAACAAATGACACAAAATCACGTATTGGATGCACAAGATTGGTTAAAAACTCTAATTGGATTAGAATAAGCCTAGGGAGGACGAAAATGACCTAAATGTTCAACCAATGACACAAAATGACACAAAATCACATATTGGATGCACAAGATTGGTTAAAAACCCTAATTGGATTAGAATAAGCCTAGGGAGGACGAAAATGACCTAAATGTTCAACCAATGACACAAAATCACATATTGGATGCACAAGAATGGTTAAAAACCGTAATTGGATTAGAATAAGCCTAAGGAGGACGAAAATGACCTAAATGTTTAACCAATGACACAAAATGACACAAAATCACATATTGGATGCACAAGATGGTTAAAAACCCTAATTGGATTAGAATAAGCCTAGGGAGGACGAAAATGACCTAAATGTTCAACCATTGACACAAACTCACATATTGGATGCACAAGATTGGTTAAAAACCGTAATTGGATTAGAATAAGCCTAGGGAGGACGAAAATGACCTAAATGTTCAACCAATGACACAAAATGACACAAAATCACATATTGGATGCACAAGATTGGTTAAAAAACCTAAATTGAAAAGAATAAGCCTAGGGAGGACGAAAATGACCTAAATGTTCAACCAAAGGCACAAAATGACACAAAATCAGATATTGGATGCACAAGATTGGTTAAAAACCCTAATTGGATTAGAATATGCCTAGGGAGGACAAAAATGACCTAAATGTTCAACCAATGACACAAAATGACACAAAATCACATATTGGATGCACAAGATTGGTTAAAAACCATAATTGGATTAGAATATGCCTAGGGAGGACAAAAATGACCTAAATGTTCAACCAATGACACAAAATCACATATTGGCTGCACAAGATTGGTTAAAAACCCTAATTGGATTAGAATAAGCCTAGGGACGACAAAAATGACCTAAATGTTCAACCAATGACACAAAATGACACAAAATCACATATTGGATGCACAAGATTGGTTAAAAACCATAATTGGATTAGAATAAGCCTAGGGAGGACAAAAATGAGCTAAATGTTCAACCAATGACACAAAATGACACAAAATCACATATTGGATGCACAAGATTGGTTAAAAACCCTAATTGGATTAGAATAAGCCTAGGGAGGACGAAAATGACCTAAATGTTCAACCAATGACACAAAATGACACAAAATCACATATTGGATGCACAAGATTGGTTAAAAACCCTAATTAGATTAAAATAAGCCTAGCGAGGACGAAAATGACATAAATGTTCAACCAATGACACAAAATCACATATTGGATGCACAAGATTGGTTTAAAACCCTAATTGGATTAGAATAAGCCTATGGAGGACGAAAATGACCTAAATGTTCAACCAATGACACAAAATGACACAAAATCACATATTGGATGCACAAGATTGGTTAAAAACCCTAATTGGATTAGAATAAGCCTAGTAAGGACGAAAATGACCTAAATGTTCAACCAATGACACAAAATGACATAAAATCACATATTGGATGCACAAGATTGGTTAAAAACCCTAATTGGATTAGAATAAGCCTAGGGAGGACGAAAATGACCTAAATGTTCAACCAATGACACAAAATTACACAAAATCACATATTGGATGCATAAGATTGGTTAAAAACCCTAATTGGATTAGAATAAGCCTAGGGAGGACGAAAATGACCTAAATGTTCAACCAATGACACAAAATCACATATTGGATGCACAAGATTGGTTAAAAACTCTAGTTGGATTAGAATAAGCATAGGGAGGACGAAAATGACCTAAATGTTCAACTGATGACACAAAATCACATATTGGATGCACAAGATTGGTTAAATAGCCTAATTGGATTAGAATAAGCCTAGGGAGGACGAAAATGACCTAAATGTTCAACCAATGACACAAAATCACATATTGGATGCACAAGATTGGTTAAAAACCCTAATTGGATTAGAATAAGCCTAGGGAGGACGAAAATGACCTAAATGTTCAACCAATGACACAAAATGACACAAAATCACATATTGGATGCACAAGATTGGTTAAAAACCCTAATTGGATTAGAATAAGCCTAGGGAGGACGAAAATGACAAAAATGTTGAACCAATGACACAAAATGACACAAAATCACTTATTGGATGCACAAGATTGGTTAAAAACCCTAATTGGATTAGAATAAGCCTAGGGAGGACGAAAATTACCTAAATGTTCAACCAATGACACAAAATGACACAAAATCACATATTGGATGCACAAGATTGGTTAAAAACCCTAATTGGATTAGAATAAGCCTAGGGAGAACGAAAATGACCTAAATGTTCAACCAATGACACAAAATCACATATTGGATGCACAAGATTTGTTAAAAACCCTAATTGGATTAGAATAAGCCTAAGGGGGACGAAAATGACCTAAATGTTCAACCAATGACACAAAATCACATATTGGATGCACAAGATTGGTTAAAAACCCTAATTGGATTAAAAAGAGCATAGGGAGGACGAAAATGACCTAAATGTTCAACCAATGACACAAAATGACACAAAATCACATATTGGATGCACAAGATTGGTTAAAAACCTTAATTGGATTAGAATAAGCCTAGGGAGGGCGAAAATGACCTAAATGTTCAACCAATGACACAAAATCACATATTGGATGCACATGATTGGTTAAAAACCTTAATTGGATTATTATAAGCCTAGAGAGGACTAAAATGACCTAAATGTTCAACCAATGACACAAAATCACATATTGGATGCACAAGATTGGTTAAAAACCCTAATTGGATTAAAAAGAGCCTAGGGAGGACAAAAATGACCTATATGTTCTACCAATGACACAAAATCACATATTGGATGCACAAGATTGGTTAAAAACCCTAATTGGATTAGAATAAGCCTAGGGAGGACGAAAATGACCTAAATGTTCAACCAATGACACAAAATGACACAAAATCACATATTGGATGCACAAGATTGGTTAAAAACCCTAATTGGATTAGAATAAGCCTAGGGAGGACAAAAATGACCTAAATCTTCAACCAATGACACAAAATCACATATTGGATGCACAAGATTGGTTAAAAACCCTAATTGGATTAGAATAAGCCTAGGGAGGACGAAAATGACCTAAATGTTCAACCAATGACACAAAATCACATATTGCCTGCACAAGATTGGTTAAAAACCCTAATTGGATTAGAATAAGCCTAGGGAGGCAAAAATGACCTAAATGTTCAACCAATGACACAAAATGACACAAAATCACATTTTGGATGCACAAGATTGGTTAAAAACCCTAATTGGATTAGAATAAGCCTAGGGAGGACGAAAATGACCTAAATGTTCAACCAATGACACAAAATCACATATTAGATGCACAAGATTGGTTAAAAACCCAAATTGGATTAGAATAAGCCTAGGGAGGACGAAAATGACCTTAATGTTCAACCAATGACACAAAATCACATATTGGTTGCACAAGATTGGTTAAAAACCCTAATTGGATTAGAATAAGCCTAGGGAGGACGAAAATGACCTAAATGTTCAACCAATGACACAAAATGACACAAAATAACATATTGGATGCACAAGATTGGTTAAAAACCTAATTGGATTAGAATAAGCTTAGGGAGGACGAAAATGACCTAAATGTTCAACCAATGACACAAAAGGACACACAATGACATATTGGATGCACAAGATTGGTTAAAAACCCTAATTGGATTAGAATAAGCCTAGGGAGGACGAAAATGACCTAAATGTTCAACCAATGACACAAAATGACACAAAATCACATATTGGATGCACAAGATTGGTTAAAAATCGTAATTGGATTAGAATATGCCTAGGGAGGACGAAAATGACCTAAATGTTCAACCAATGACACAAAATGACACAAAATCACATATTGGATGCACAAGATTGGTTAAAAACCCTAATTGGATTAGAATAAGCCTAGGGAGGACGAAAATGACCTAAATGTTCAACCAATGACACAAAATGACACAAAATCACATATTGGATGCCCAAGACTTGTTAAAAACCCTAATTGGATTAGAATAAGCCTAGGGAGGACGAAAATGACCTAAATGTTCAACCAATGACACAAAATCACATATTGAATGCACAAGATTGGTTAAAAACCCTAATTGGATTAAAATATGACTAGGGAGGACGAAAATGACCTAAATGTTCAACCAATGACACAAAATGACACAAAATCACATATTGGATGCACAAGATTGGTTAAAAACCCTAATTGGATTGGAATAAGTCTAGGGAGGACGAAAATGACCTAAATGTTCAACCAATGACACAAAATGACACAAAATCACATATTGGATGCACAAGATTGGTTAAAAACCCTAATTGGATTAGAATAAGCCTAGGGAGGACGAAAATGACCTAAATGTTCAACCAATGACACAAAATGACACAAAATCAATATTGGATGCACAAGATTGGTTAAAAACCCTAATTGGATTAGAATAAGCCTAGGGAGGACGAAAATGACCTAAATGTTCAACCAATGACACAAAATGACACAAAGTCACATATTGGATGCACAAGATTGGTTAAAAACCCTAATTGGATTAGAATAAGCCTAGGGAGGACGAAAATGACCTAAATGTTCAACCAATGATACAAAATGACACAAAATCACATATTGGATGCACAAGATTGGTTAAAAACCCTAATTGGATTAGAATAAGCTTAGGGAGGACGAAAATGACCTAAATGTTCAACCAATGACACAAAATGACACAAAATCACACCTTGGATGCACAAGATTGCTTAAAAACCTTAATTGGATTAGAATAAGCCTAAGGAGGACGAGAATGACCTAAATGTTCAACCAATGACACAAAATCACATATTGGATGCACAAGATTGGTTAAAAACCCTAATTAGATTAGAATATGCCTAGGGAGGACGAAAACGACCTAATTGTTCAACCAATGACACAAAATGACACAAAATCACATATTGGATGCACAAGATTGGTTAAAAACCCTAATTGGATTAGAATAAGCCTAGGGAGGACGAAAATGACCTAAATGTTCAACCAATGACACATAATGATACAAATTCACATATTGGAAGCACTAGATTGGTTAAACACCCTAATTGGATTAGAATAAGCCTAGGGAGGACGAAAATGACCTAAATGTTCAACCAATGACACAAAATGACACAAAATCACATATTGGATGCACAAGATTGGTTAAAAACCCTAATTGGATTAGAATAAGCCTAGGGAGGACGAAAATGACCTAAATGTTCAACCAATGACACAAAATGACAAAAAATCACATATTGGATGCACAAGATTTGTTAAAAACCCTAATTGGATTAGAATAAGCCTAGGGAGGACGAAAATGACCTAAATGTTCAACCAATGACACAAAATCACATATTGAATGCACAAGATTGGTTTAAAACCCTAATTGGATTAGAATAAGCCTAGGGACGACGAAAATGACCTAAATTTTCAACCAATTACACAAAATAACACAAAGTCACATATTGGATGCACAAGATTGGTTAAAAATCCTAATTGGATTAGAATAAGCCTAGGGAGGACGAAAATGACCTAAATGTTCAACCAATGACACAAAATGACACAAAATCACATATTGGATGCACAAGATTGGTTAAAAACCCTAATTGGATTAGAATAAGCCTAGGGAGGACGAAAATGACCTAAATGTTCAACCAATGATACAAAATGACGCAAAATCACATATTGGACGCACAAGATTGGTTAAAAACCCTAATTGGATTAGAATAAGCCTAGGGAGGACGAAAATGACCTAAATGTTCAACCAATGACACAAAATGACACAAAATCACATATTGGATGCACAAGATTGGTTAAAAACCCTAATTGGATTAGAATAAGCCTAGGGAGGACGAAAATGACCTACATGTTCAACCAATGACACAAAATGACACAAAATCACATATTGGATGCACAAGATTGGTAAAAAACCTTAATTGGTTTAGAATAAGCCTAGGGAAGACGAAAATGACCTAAATGTTCAACCAATGACACAAAATGACACAAAATCACATATTGGATGCACAAGATTGGTTAAAAACCCTAATTAGATTAGAATAAGCCTAGGGAGGACGAAAATGACCTAAATGTTCAACCAATGACACAAAATGACACAAAATCACATATTGGATGCACAAGATTGGTTAAAAACCCTAATTGGATTAGAATAAGCCTAGGGAGGACGAAAATGACCTAAATGTTCAACCAATGACCCAAAATGACACAAAATCACACATTGGATGCACTAGATTGGTTAAGAACCTTAATTGGATAAGAATAAGCCAAGGGAGGACGAAAATGACCTAAATGTTCAACCAATGACACAAAATGACACAAAATCACATATTGGATGCACAAGATTGGTTAAAAACCCTAATTGGATTAGAATAAGCCTAGGGAGGACGAAAATGACCTAAATGTTCAACCAATGACACAAAATGACACAAAATCACATATTGGATGCACAAGATTGGCTAAAAACCCTAATTGGATTAGAATAAGCCTATGGAGGACGAAAATGACCTAAATGTTCAACCAATGACACAAAATGACATATTGGGTGCAAAAGATTGGTTAAAAACCCTAACTGGATTGGAATAAGCCTAGGGAAGACGAAAATGACCTAAATGTTCAACCAATGACACAAAATCACATATTGGATGCACAAGATTGGTTAAAAACCCTAATTGGATTAGAATAAGCCTAGGGAGGACGAAAATGACCTAAATGTTCAACCAATGGTACAAAATCACATATTGGATGCACAAGATTGGTTAAAAACCCTAATTGGATTAAAAAGAGCCTAGGGAGGACGAAAATGACCTAAATGTTCAACCAATGACACAAAATGACACAAAATCACACCTTGGATGCACAAGATTGGTTAAAAACCTTAATTGGATTAGAATAAGCCTAAGGAGGACGAAAATGACCTAAATTTTCAACCAATGACACAAAATCACATATTGGATGCACAAGATTGGTTAAAAACCCTAATTGGATTAGAATAAGCATAGCGAGGACGAAAATGACCTAAATGTTCAACCAATGACACAAAATCACACCTTGGATGCACAAGATTGGTTAAAAACCTTAATTGCATTAGAATAAGCCTAGGGAGGACGAAAATGACCTAAATGTTCAACCAATGACACAAAATGACACAAAATCACATATTGGATGCACAAGATTGGTTAAAAACCCTAATTGGATTAGAATAAGCCTAGGGAGGACGAAAATGACCTAGATGTTCAACCAATCACACAAAATCACATATTGGATGCACAAGATTGGTTAAAAACCCTAATTGGATTAGAATAAGCATAGCGAGGACGAAAATGACCTAAATGTTCAACCAATCATACAAAATCACATATTGGATGCACAAGATTGGTTAAAAACCATAATTGGATTAGAATAAGCCTAGGGAGGACGAAAATGACCTAAATGTTCAACCAATGACACAAAATGACACAAAATCACATATTGGATGTACAAGATTGGTTAAAAACCCTAATTGGATTAGAATAAGCCTAGGGAGGACAAGAATGACCTAAATGTGCCACCAATGACACAAAATCACATATTGGATGCATAAGATTGGTTAAAAACCCTAATTGGATTAAAATAAGTCTAGGGAGGACGAAAATGACCTAAATGTTCAACCAATGACACAAAATGACACAAAATCACATATTGGATGCACAAGATTGGTTAAAAACCCTAATTGGATTAGAATAAGCCTAGGGAGGACGAAAATGACCTAAATGTACAACCAATGACACAAAATGACACAAATCACATATTGGATGCACAAGATTGGTTAAAAACCCTAATTGGATTAGAATAAGCCTAGGGAGGACGAAAATGACCTAAATGTTCAACCAATGACACAAAATTACACAAAATCACATATTGGATGCACAAGATTGGTTAAAAACCCTAATTGGATTAGAATAAGCCTAGGGAGGACGAAAATGACCTAAATGTTCAACCAATGACACAAAATCACATATTGGATGCACAAGATTGGTTAAAAACCCTAATTGGATTTGAATAACCCTAGGGAGGACGAAAATGTCTTAAATGTTCAACCAATGACACAAAATGACACAAAATCACATATTGGATGCACAAGATTGGTTAAAAACCCTAATTGGATTAGAATAAGCCTAGGGAGGACTAAAATGACCTAAATGTTCAACCAATGACACAAAATGACACAAAATCACATATTGAATGCACAAGATTGGTTAAAAACCCTAATATGATTAGAATAAGCCTAGGGAGGACGAAAATGACCTAAATGTTCAACCAATGACACAAAATGACACAAAATCACATATTGGATGCACAATATTGGTTAAAAACCCTAATTGGATTATAATAAGCCTAGCGAGGACGAAAAGGACCTAAATGTTCAACCAATGACACAAAATCACATATTGGATACACAAGATTGGTTAAAAACCCTAATTGGATTAGAATAAGCATAGGGAGGACGAAAATGACCTAAATGTTCAACCAATGACACAAAATGACACAAAATCACATATTGGATGCACAAGATTGGTTAAAAACCCTAATTGGATTAGAATAACCATAGGGAGGACGAAAATGACCTAAATGTTCAACCAATGACACAAAATGACACAAAATCACATATTGGATGCACAAGATTGGTTAAAAACCCTAATTGGATTAGAATAAGCCTAGGGAGGACGAAAATGACCTAAATGTTCAACCAATGACACAAAATGACACAAAATCACATATTGGATGCACAAGATTGGTTAAAAACCCTAATTGGATTAGAATAAGCCTAGGGAGGACGAAAATGACCTAAACGTTCAACCAATGACACAAAATCACATATTGGATGCACAAGATTGGATAAAAACCCTAATTAAATTAGAATAAGCCTAGGGAGGACGAAAATGACCTAAATGTTCAACCAATGACACAAAATGACTTATTGGATGCACAACATTGTTTAAAACCCCTAATTGGATTAGAATAAGCCTAGGGAGGACGAAAATGACCTAAATGTTCAACCAATGACACAAAATGACACAAAATCACATATTGGATGCACAAGATTGGTTAAAAACCCTAATTGGATTAGAATAAGCCTAGGGAGGACGAAAATGACCTAAATGTTCAACCAATGACACAAAATGACACAAAATCACATATTGGATGCACAAGATTGGTTAAAAACCCTAATTGGATTAGAATAAGCCTAGGGAGGACGAAAATGACATAAATGTTCAACCAATGACACAAAATGACACAAAAGCAAATATTGGATGCAACAGATTGGTTAAAAACCCTAATTGGATTAGAATAAGCCTAGGGAGGACGAAAATCACCTAAATGTTCAACCAATGACACAAAATGACACAAAATCAAATATTGGATGCACAAGATTGGTTAAAAACCCTAATTGGATTAGAATAAGCCTAGGGAGGACGAAAATGACCTAAATGTTCAACCAATGACACAAAATGACACAAAATCACATATTGGTTGCACAAGATTGGTTAAAAACCTTAATTGGATTAGAATAAGCCTAGGGAGGACGAAAATGACCTAAATGTTCAACCAATGACACAAAATGACACAAAATCACATTTTGGATGCACAAGATTGGTTAAAAACCCTAATTGGATTAGAATAAGCCTAGGGAGGACGAAAATGACCTAAATGTTCAACCAATGACACAAAATTACACAAAATCACATTTTGGATGCACAAGATTGGTTAAAAACCCTAATTGGATTAGAATAAGCCTAGGGAGGACGAAAATGACCTAAATGTTCAACCAATGACACAAAATCACATATTGGATGTACAAGATTGGTAAAAAACCCAAATTGGATTAGAATAAGCCTAGGGAGGACGAAAAGGACCTAAATGTTCGACCAATGACACAAAATGACACAAAATCACATATTGGATGCAGAAGATTGGTTAAAAACCCTAATTGGATTAGAATAAGCCTAAGGAGGACGAAAATTACCTAAATATTCAACCAATGACACAAAATCACCTATTGGATGCACAACATTGGTTAAAAACCCAAATTGGATTAGAATAAGCCTAGGGAGGACGAAAATGACCTTAATGTTCAACCAATGACACAAAATCACATATTGGTTGCACAAGATTGGTTAAAAACCCTAATTGGATTAGAATAAGCCTAGGGAGGACGAAAATGACCTAAATGTTCAACCAATGACACAAAATCACATATTGGATGCATAAGATTGGTTAAAAACCCTAATTGGATTAGAATAAGCCTAGGGAGGACGAAAATGACCTAAATGTTCAACCAATGACACAAAATCACATATTGGATGCACAAGATTGGTTAAAAACTCTAGTTGGATTAGAATAAGCATAGGGAGGACGAAAATGACCTAAATGTTCAACTGATGACACAAAATCACATATTGGATGCACAAGATTGGTTAAATAGCCTAATTGGATTAGAATAAGCCTAGGGAGGACGAAAATGACCTAAATGTTCAACCAATGACACAAAATCACATATTGGATGTACAAGATTGGTTAAGAACCCTAATTGGATTAGAATAAGCCTAGGGAGGCAAAAATGACCTAAATGTTCAACCAATGACACAAAATGACACAAAATCACATTTTGGATGCACAAGATTGGTTAAAAACCCTAATTGGATTAGAATAAGCCTAGGGAGGACGAAAATGACCTAAATGTTCAACCAATGACACAAAATTACACAAAATCACATTTTGGATGCACAAGATAGGTTAAAAACCCTAATCGGATTAGAATAATCCTAGGGAGGACGAAAATGACCTAAATGTTCAACCAATGACACAAAATCACATATTGGATGTACAAGATTGGTTAAAAACCCAAATTGGATTAGAATAAGCCTAGGGAGGACGAAAAGGACCTAAATGTTCAACCAATGACACAAAATGACACAAAATCACATATTGGATGCACAAGATTGGTTAAAAACCCTAATTGGATTAGAATAAGCCTAAGGAGGACGAAAATTACCTAAATATTCAACCAATGACACAAAATCACACATTGGATGCACAAGATTGGTTAAAAACCCAAATTGGATTAGATTAAGCCTAGGGAAGACGAAAATGACCTTAATGTTCAACCAATGACACAAAATCACATATTGGTTGCACAAGATTGGTTAAAAACCCTAATTGGATTAGAATAAGCCTAGGGAGGACGAAAATGACCTAAATGTTAAACCAATGACACAAAATCACATATTGGATGCACAAGATTAGTTAAAAACCCTAATTGGATTAGAATAAGCCTAGGGAGGACGAAAATGACGTAAATGTTCAACCAATGACACAAAATGACACAAAATCAGATTTTGGATGCACAAGATTGGTTAACAACCCTAATTGGATTAGAATAAGCCTAGGGAGGACGAAAATGACGTAAATGTTCAACCAATGACACAAAATGACACAAAATCACATTTTGGATGCACAAGATTGGTTAAAAACCCTAATTGGATTAGAATAAGCCTAGGGAGGACGAAAATGACCTAAATGTTCAACCAATGACACAAAATCACATATTGGATGCACAAGATTGGTTAAAAACTCTAGTTGGATTAGAATAAGCATATGGAGGACGAAAATGACCTAAATGTTCAACTGATGACACAAAATCACATATTGGATGCACAAGATTGGTTAAATAGCCTAATTGGATTAGAATAAGCCTAGGGAGGACGAAAATGACCTAAATGTTCAACCAATGACACAAAATCAGATATTGGATGTACAAGATTGGTTAAGAACCCTAATTGGATTAGAATAAGCCTAGGGAGGACGAAAATGACCTAAATGTTCAACCAATGACACAAAATCACATATTGCCTGCACAAGATTGGTTAAAAACCCTAATTGGATTAGAATAAGCCTAGGGAGGCAAAAATGACCTAAATGTTCAACCAATGACACAAAATGACACAAAATCACATTTTGGATGCACAAGATTGGTTAAAAACCCTAATTGGATTAGAATAAGCCTAGGGAGGACGAAAATGACCTAAATGTTCAACCAATGACACAAAATTACACAAAATCACATTTTGGATGCACAAGATAGGTTAAAAACCCTAATCGGATTAGAATAATCCTAGGGAGGACGAAAATGACCTAAATGTTCAACCAATGACACAAAATCACATATTGGATGTACAAGATTGGTTAAAAACCCAAATTGGATTAGAATAAGCCTAGGGAGGACGAAAAGGACCTAAATGTTCAACCAATGACACAAAATGACACAAAATCACATATTGGATGCACAAGATTGGTTAAAAACCCAAATTGGATTAGAATAAGCCTAGGGAGGACGAAAATGACCTTAATGTTCAACCAATGACACAAAATCACATATTGGTTGCACAAGATTGGTTAAAAACCCTAATTGGATTAGAATAAGCCTAGGGAGGACGAAAATGACCTAAATGTTTAACCAATGACACAAAATGACACAAAATCACATTTTGGATGCACAAGATTGGTTAAAAACCCTAATTGGATTAGAATAAGCCTAGGGAGGACGAAAATGACCTAATTGTTCAACCAATGACACAAAATGAAACAAAATCACATATTGGATGCACAAGATTGGTTAAAAACCCTAATTGGATTAGAATAAGCCTAGGGAGGACGAAAATGACCTAAATGTTCAACCAATGACACAAAATCACATATTGGATGCACAAGATTGGTTAAAAACCCAAATTGGATTAGAATAAGCTTAGGGAGGACGAAAATGACCTAAATGTTCAACCAATGACACAAAATCACATATTGGTTGCACAAGATTGGTTAAAAACCCTAATTGGATTAGAATAAGCCTAGGGAGGACGAAAATGACCTAAATGTTCAACCAATGACACAAAATCACATATTGGATGCACAAGATTGGTTAAAAACCCTAATTGGATTAGAATAAGCTTAGGTAGGACGAAAATGACCTAAATGTTCAACCAATCACAAAATCACATATTGGATGCACAAGATTGGTTAAAAACCCTAATTGGATTAGAATAAGCCTAGGGAGGACAAAACTGACCTAAATGTTCAACCAATGACACAAAATCACATATTGGATGCACAAGATTGGTTCAAAACCCTTATTGGATTAGAATAAGCCTCAGGAGGACGAAAATGACCTAAATGTTCAACCAATGACACAAAATCACATATTGGATGCACAAAATTGATTAAAAACCCTAATTGGATTAGAATAAGCCTACGGAAGACGAAAATGACCTAAATATTCAACCAAATTACACAAAATGATACAAAATCACATATTGGATGCACAAGATTGGTTAAAAACCCTAATTGGATTAGAATAAGCCTAGGGAGGAAGAAAATGACCTAAATGTTCAACCGATGACACAAAATGACACAAAATCACATATTGGATGCACAAGATTGGTTAAAAACCCTAATTGGATTAGAATAAGCTTAGGGAGGAGGAAAATGACCTAAATATTCAACCAATCACAAAATCACATATTGGATGCACAAGATTGGTTAAAAACCCTAATTGGATTAGAATTAGCCTAGGGAGGACGAAACTGAGCTAAATGTTCAACCAATGACACAAAATCACATATTGGATGCACAAGATTGGTTCAAAACCCTAATTGGATTAGAGCCTAGGGAGGACGAAAATGACCTAAATGTTCAACAAATGACACAAAATGACACAAAATCACATATTGGATGCACAAGATAGGTTAAAAACCCTAATTGGATTAGAATAAGCCTAGGGAGGACAAAAATGACCTAAATATTCAACCAATGACAAAAAATCACATATTGGATGCACCAGATTGGTTAAAAACCCTAATTGGAATATAATAAGCCTAGGGAGGACGAAAATGACCTAAATGTTCAACCAATGACACAAAATGACAGAAAATCACATATTGGATGCACAAGATTGGTTAAAAACCCTAATTGGATTAGAATAAGCCTAGGGAGGACGAAAATGACCTAATTGTTCAACCAATGACACAAAATCACATATTGGTTGCACAAGATTGGTTAAAAACCCTAATTGGATTAGAATAAGCCTAGGGAGGACGAAAATGACCTAAATGTTCAACCAATGACACAAAATCACATATTGGATGCACAAGATTGGTTAAAAACCCTAATTGAATTAGAATAAGCTTAGGGAGGACGAAAATGACCTAAATGTTCAACCAATGACACAAAATGACACAAAATCACATATTGGATGCACAAGATTGGTTAAAAACCCTAATTGGATTAGAATAAGCCTAGGGAGGACGAAAATGACCTAAATGTTCAACCAATGACCCAAAATGACACAAAATCACACATTGGATGCACTAGATTGGTTAAGAACCTTAATTGGATAAGAATAAGCCAAGGGAGGACGAAAATGACCTAAATGTTCAACCAATGACACAAAATGACACAAAATCACATATTGGATGCACAAGATTGGTTAAAAACCCTAATTGGATTAGAATAAGCCTAGGGAGGACGAAAATGACCTAAATGTTCAACCAATGACACAAAATGACACAAAATCACATATTGGATGCACAAGATTGGTTAAAAACCCAAATTAGATTAGAATAAGCCTAGGGAGGACGAAAATGACCTAAATGTTCAACCAATGACACAAAATGACACAAAATCACATATTGGATGCACAAGATTGGTTAAAAACCCTAATTGGATTAGAATAAGCCTAGGGAGGACGAAAATGACCTAAATGTTCAACCAATGACACAAAATGACACAAAATCACATATTGGATGCACAAGATTGGTAAAAACCTTAATTGGATTAGAATAAGCCTAGGGAGGACGAAAATGACCTAAATGTTCAACCAATGACACAAAATGACACAAAATCACATATTGGATGCACAAGATTGGTTAAAAACCCTAATTGGATTAGAATAAGCCTAGGGAGGACGAAAATGACCTAAATGTTCAACCAATGACACAAAATGACACAAAATAAAATATTGGATGCAACAGATTGATTAAAAACCCTAATTGGATTAGAATAAGCCTAGGGAGGACGAAAATGACCTAAATGTTCATACAATGCCAAAAAGTGACACAAAATCACATATTGGATGCACAAGATTGGTTAAAAACCCTAATTGGATTAGAATAAGCTTAGGGAGGACGAAAATTACCTAAATGATCAACCAATGACACAAAATGACACAAAATCATATATTGGATGCACAAGATTGGTTAAAAACCTTAATTGGATTATAATAAGCCTAGGGAGGACGAAAATGACCGAAATGTTCAACCAATGAAACAAAATGACACAAAATCACATATTGGTTGCACAAGATTGGTTAAAAACCCTAATTGGATTAGAATAAGCCTAGGGAGGACGAAAATGACCTAAATGTTCAACCAATGACACAAAATCACATATTGGATGCACAAGATTGGTTAAAAACCCTAATTGGATTAGAATAAGCCTAGGGAGGACGAAAATGACCAAAATGTTCAACCAATAACACAAAATGACACAAAATCACATATTGAATGCACAAGATTGGTTAAAAACCCTAATTGGATTAGAATCAGCCTAAGGAGGACGAAAATGACCTAAATGTTCAACCAATGACACAAAAAGACACAAAATCACATATTGGATGCAAAGAATGGTTGAAAACCCTAATTCGATTAGAATAAGCCTAGGGAGGACGAAAATGACCTAAATGCTCAACCAATGACACAAAATAACACAAAATCACATATTGGATGCATAAGATTGGTTAAAAACCCTAATTGGATTAGAATAAGCCTAGGGAGGACGAAAATGACCTAAATGTTCAACCAATGACACAAAATCACATATTGGATGCACAAGATTGGTTAAAAACTCTAGTTGGATTAGAATAAGCATAGGGAGGACGAAAATGACCTAAATGTTCAACTGATGACACAAAATCACATATTGGATGCACAAGATTGGTTAAATAGCCTAATTGGATTAGAATAAGCCTAGGGAGGACGAAAATGACCTAAATGTTCAACCAATGACACAAAATCACATATTGGATGTACAAGATTGGTTAAGAACCCTAATTGGATTAGAATAAGCCTAGGGAGGCAAAAATGACCTAAATGTTCAACCAATGACACAAAATGACACAAAATCACATTTTGGATGCACAAGATTGGTTAAAAACCCTAATTGGATTAGAATAAGCCTAGGGAGGACGAAAATGACCTAAATGTTCAACCAATGACACAAAATTACACAAAATCACATTTTGGATGCACAAGATTGGTTAAAAACCCTAATTGGATTAGAATAAGCCTAGGGAGGACGAAAATGACCTAAATGTTCAACCAATGACACAAAATCACATATTGGATGTACAAGATTGGTAAAAAACCCAAATTGGATTAGAATAAGCCTAGGGAGGACGAAAAGGACCTAAATGTTCGACCAATGACACAAAATGACACAAAATCACATATTGGAAGCAGAAGATTGGTTAAAAACCCTAATTGGATTAGAATAAGCCTAAGGAGGACGAAAATTACCTAAATATTCAACCAATGACACAAAATCACCTATTGGATGCACAACATTGGTTAAAAACCCAAATTGGATTAGAATAAGCCTAGGGAGGACGAAAATGACCTTAATGTTCAACCAATGACACAAAATCACATATTGGTTGCACAAGATTGGTTAAAAACCCTAATTGGATTAGAATAAGCCTAGGGAGGACGAAAATGACCTAAATGTTCAACCAATGACACAAAATCACATATTGGATGCACAAGAGTGGTTAAAAACCGTAATTGGATTAGAATAAGCCTAGGGAGGACGAAAATGACCTAAATGTTCAACCAATCACAAAATCACATATTGGATGCACAAGATTGGTTAAAAACCCTAATTGGATTAGAATAAGCCTAGGGAGGACGAAACTAACCTAAATGTTCAACTAATGACACAAAATCACATATTGGTTGCACAAGATTGGTTAAAAACCCTAATTGGATTAGAATAAGCCTAGGGAGGACGAAAATGACCTAAATGTTCAACCAATGACACAAAATCACATATTGGATGCACAAGATTAGTTAAAAACCCTAATTGGATTAGAATAAGCCTAGGTAGGACAAAAATGACCTAAATGTTCAACCAATGACACAAAATGACACAAAATTACATATTGGATGCACAAGATTGATAAAAAAACCCTAATTGGATTAGAATAAGCCTAGGGAGGACGAAAATGACCTAAATGTTCAACCAATGACACAAAATCACATATTGGATGCACAAGATTGGTTAAAAACCCTAATTGGATTAGAATAAGCATAGGGAGGACGAAAATGACCTAAATGTTCAACCGATGACAAAAAATGACACAAAATCACATATTTGATGCACAAGATTGGTTAAAAACCCTAATTGGATTAGAGTAAGCCTAGGGAGGACGAAAATGACCTAAATGTTCAACCAATGACACAAAATGACACAAAATCACATATTGGATGCACAAGATTGGTTAAAAACCCTAATTGGATTAGAATAAGCCTAGGGAGGACGAAAATGACCTAAATGTTCAACCAATGACACAACATGACACAAATCACATATTGGATGCACAAGATTGGTTAAAAACCCTAATATGATTAGAATAAGCCTAGGGAGGACGAAAATGACCTAAATGTTCAACCAATGACACAAAATGACACAAAATCACATATTTGATGCACAAGATTGGTTAAAAACCCTAATTGGATTAGAATAATCCTAGGGAGGACAAAAATGACCTAAATGTTCAACCAATGACACAAAATCACATATTGGATGCACAAGATTGGTTAAAAACCCTAATTGGATTAGAATAAGCCTAGGGAGGACGAAAATGACCTAAATGTTCAAGCAATGACACAAAATCACATATTGGTTGCACAAGATTGGTTAAAAACCCTAATTGGATTAGAATAAGCCTAGGGAGGACGAAAATGACCTAAATGTTCAACCAATGACACAAAATCACATATTGGATGCACAAGATTGGTTAAAAACTCTAGTTGGATTAGAATAAGCATAGGGAGGACGAAAATGACCTAAATGTTCAACCAATGACACAAAATCACATATTGCAATCACAAGATTGGTTAAAAACCCTAATTGGATTAGAATAAGCCTAGGGAGGACGAAAATGACCTAAATGTTCAACCAATGACACAAAATCACATATTGGATGCACAAGATTGGTTAAAAACTCTAGTTGGATTAGAATAAGCATAGGGAGGACGAAAATGACCTAAATGTTCAACCAATGACACAAAATCACATATTGGATGCACAAGATTGGTTAAAAACTCTAGTTGGATTAGAATAAGCATAGGGAGGACGAAAATGACCTAAATGTTCAACTAATGACACAAAATCACATATTGGATGCACAAGATTGGTTAAATAGCCTAATTGGATTAGAATAAGCCTAGGGAGGACGAAAAGGACCTAAATGTTCAACCAATGACACAAAATGACACAAAATCACATATTGGTTGCACAAGATTGGTTAAAAACCCTAATTGGATTAGAATAAGCCTAGGGAGGACGAAAATGACGTAAATGTTCAACCAATGACACAAAATGACACAAAATCACATTTTGGATGCACAAGATTGGTTAAAAACCCTAATTGGATTAGAATAAGCCTAGGGAGGACGAAAATGACCTAAATGTTCAACCAATGACACAAAATCACATATTGGATGTACAAGATTGGTTAAAAACCCAAATTGGATTAGAATAAGCCTAGGGAGGACGAAAAGGACCTAAATGTTCGACCAATGACACAAAATGACACAAAATCACATATTGGATGCACAAGATTGGTTAAAAACCCTAATTGGATTAGAATAAGCCTAAGGAGGACGAAAATTACCTAAATATTCAACCAATGACACAAAATCACATATTGGATGCACAAGATTGGTTAAAAACCCAAATTGGATTAGAATAAGCCTAGGGAGGACGAAAATGACCTTAATGTTCAACCAATGACACAAAATCACATATTGGTTGCACAAGATTGGTTAAAAACCCTAATTGGATTAGAATAAGCCTAGGGAGGACGAAAATGACCTAAATGTTGAACCAATGACACAAAATGACACAAAATCACATATTGGATGCACAAGATTGGTTAAAAACCCTAATTGGATTAGAATAAGCCTAGGGAGGACAAAAATGACCTAAATGTTCAACCAATGACACAAAATGACACGAAATCACATATTGGATGCACAAGATTGGTTAAAAGTCCTAATTGGATTAGAATAAGCCTAGGGAGGACGAAAATGACCTAAATGTTCAACCAATGACACAAAATGACACAAAATCACATATTGGATGCACAAGATTGGTTAAAAACCCTAATTGGATTAGAATAAGCCTAGGGAGGACGAAAATGACCTAAATGTTCAACCAATGATACAAAATGACACAAAATCACATATTGGATGCACAAGATTTGTTAAAAACCATAATTGGATAAGAATAACCCAAGGGAGGACGAAAATGACCTAAATGTTCAACCAATGACACTAAATGACATATTGGATGCACAAGATTGGTTAAAAACCCTAATTGGATTAGATTAAGCCTAGGGAGGACGATAATGACCTAAATGTTCAACCAATGACACAAAATCACATATTGGATGCACAAGATTGGTTAAAAACCTTAATTGGATTAGAATAAGCCTAGGGAGGACGAAAATGACCTAAATGTTCAACCAATGACACAAAATGACACAAAATCACATATTGGATGCACAAGATTGGTTAAAAACCCTAATTGGATTAGAATAAGCCTAGGGAGGACGAAAATGACCTAAATGTTCAACCAATGACACAAAATCACATATTGGATGCACAAGATTGGATAAAAACTCTAGTTGGATTAGAATAAGCATAGGGAGGACGAAAATGACCTAAATGTTCAACTGATGACACAAAATCACATATTGGATGCACAAGATTGGTTAAATAGCCTAATTGGATTAGAATAAGCCTAGGGAGGACGAAAATGACCTAAATGTTCAACCAATGACACAAAATGACACAAAATCACATATTGGATGCACAAGATTGGTTAAAAACCCTAATTGGATTAGAATAACCATAGGGAGGACGAAAATGACCTAAATGTTCAACCAATGACACAAAATGACACAAAATCACATATTGGATGCACAAGATTGGTTAAAAACCCTAATTGGATTAGAATAAGCCTAGGGAGGACGAAAATGACCTAAATGTTCAACCAATGACACAAAATGACACAAAATCACATATTGGATGCACAAGATTGGTTAAAAACCCTAATTGGATTAGAATAAGCCTAGGGAGGACGAAAATGACCTAAACGTTCAACCAATGACACAAAATCACATATTGGATGCACAAGATTGGATAAAAACCCTAATTAAATTAGAATAAGCCTAGGGAGGACGAAAATGACCTAAATGTTCAACCAATGACACAAAATGACTTATTGGATGCACAACATTGTTTAAAACCCCTAATTGGATTAGAATAAGCCTAGGGAGGACGAAAATGACCTAAATGTTCAACCAATGACACAAAATGACACAAAATCACATATTGGATGCACAAGATTGGTTAAAAACCCTAATTGGATTAGAATAAGCCTAGGGAGGACGAAAATGACCTAAATGTTCAACCAATGACACAAAATGACACAAAATCACATATTGGATGCACAAGATTGGTTAAAAACCCTAATTGGATTAGAATAAGCCTAGGGAGGACGAAAATGACCTACATGTTCAACCAATGACACAAAATGACACAAAATCACATATTGGATGCACAAGATTGGTAAAAAACCTTAATTGGTTTAGAATAAGCCTAGGGAAGACGAAAATGACCTAAATGTTCAACCAATGACACAAAATGACACAAAATCACATATTGGATGCACAAGATTGGTTAAAAACCCTAATTAGATTAGAATAAGCCTAGGGAGGACGAAAATGACCTAAATGTTCAACCAATGACACAAAATGACACAAAATCACATATTGGATGCACAAGATTGGTTAAAAACCCTAATTGGATTAGAATAAGCCTAGGGAGGACGAAAATGACCTAAATGTACAACCAATGACACAAAATGACACAAATCACATATTGGATGCACAAGATTGGTTAAAAACCCTAATTGGATTAGAATAAGCCTAGGGAGGACGAAAATGACCTAAATGTTCAACCAATGACACAAAATTACACAAAATCACATATTGGATGCACAAGATTGGTTAAAAACCCTAATTGGATTAGAATAAGCCGAGGGAGGACGAAAATGACCTAAATGTTCAACCAATGACACAAAATGACATAAAATCACATATTGGATGCACAAGATTATTTAAAAACGCTAATTAGATTCGAATAAGCCTAGGGAGGACGAAAATGACCTAAATGTTCAACCAATGACACAATATTACACAAAATCACATATTGGATGCACAAGATTGGTTAAAAACCCTTATTGGATTAGAATAAGCCTAGGGAGGACGAAAATGACCTAAATGTTCACCCAATGACACAAAATCACATGATGGATGCACAAGATTGGTTAAAAACCCTAATTGGATTAGAATATGCCTAGGGAGGACGAAATAGACCTAAATGTTCAACCAATGACACAAAATCACATATTGGTTGCACAAGATTGGTTAAAAACCCTAATTGGATTAGAATAAGCCTAGGGAGGACGAAAATGACCTAAATGTTCAACCAATGACACAAAATCACATATTGGATGCACAAGATTGGTTAAAAACCCTAATTGGATTAGAATAAGCCTAGGGAGGACAAAAATGACCTAAATGTTCAACCAATGACACAAACGACGCAGTTATTGGATGCACAAGATTGTTTAAAAACCCTAATTGGATTAGAATAAGCCCAGGGAAGATGAAAATGACCTAAATGTTCAACCAATGACACAAAATCACATATTGGATGCACAAGATTAGTTAAAAACCCTAATTGGATTAGAATAAGCCTAGGGAGGACGAAAATGACCTAAATGTTCAACCAATGACACAAAATCACATATTGGATGCACAAGATTAGTTAAAAACCCAAATTGGATTAGAATAAGCCTAGGGAGGACGAAAATGACGTAAATGTTCAACCAATGACACAAAATGACACAAAATAAGATTTTGGATGCACAAGATTGGTTAACAACCCTAATTGGATTAGAATAAGCCTAGGTAGGACGAAAATGACGTAAATGTTCAACCAATGACACAAAATGACACAAAATCACATTTTGGATGCACAAGATTGGTTAAAAACCCTAATTGGATTAGAATAAGCCTAGGGAGGACGAAAATGACCTTAATGTTCAACCAATGACACAAAATCACATATTGGATGTACAAGATTGGTTAAAAACCCAAATTGGATTAGAATAAGCCTAGGGAGGACGAAAAGGACCTAAATGTTCAACCAATGACACAAAATGACACAAAATCACATATTGGATGCACAAGATTGGTTAAAAACCCTAATTGGATTAGAATAAGCCTAAGGAGGACGAAAATTACCTAAATATTCAACCAATGACAAAATCACACATTGGATGCACAAGATTGGTTAAAAACCCAAATTGGATTAGAATAAGCCTAGGGAGGACGAAAATGACCTTAATGTTCAACAAATGACACAAAATCACATATTGGTTGCACAAGATTGGTTAAAAACCCTAATTGGATTAGAATAAGCCTAGGGAGGACGAAAATGACCTAAATGTTAAACCAATGACACAAAATCACATATTGGATGCACAAGATTAGTTAAAAACCCTAATTGGATTAGAATAAGCCTAGGGAGGACGAAAATGACGTAAATGTTCAACCAATGACACAAAATGACACAAAATCAGATTTTGGATGCACAAGATTGGTTAACAACCCTAATTGGATTAGAATAAGCCTAGGTAGGACGAAAATGACGTAAATGTTCAACCAATGACACAAAATGACACAAAATCACATTTTGGATGCACAAGATTGGTTAAAAACCCTAATTGGATTAGAATAAGCCTAGGGAGGACGAAAATGACCTTAATGTTCAAC
>JBBPBQ010000008.1:10243465-10260620 GCA_037974755.1 Cicer yamashitae | reverse complement strand
TGGATGCACAAGATTGGTTAAAAACCCTAATTGGATTAGAATAAGCCTAGGGAGGACGAAAATGACCTAAATGTTCACCCAATGACATAAAATGACACAAAATCACATATTGGATGCACAAGAATGGCTAAAAACCCTAATTGGATTAGAATAAGCCTAGGGAGGACGAAAATGGCCTAAATTTTCAACCAATGACACAAAATCACATATTGGATGCACAAGATTGGTTAAAAACCCAAATTGGATTAGAATAAGCCTAGGGAGGACGAAAATGACCTAAATGTTCAACCAATGACACAAAATCACATATTGGATGCACAAGATTGGTTAAAAACCCTTATTGGATTAGAATAAACCTTGGGAGGACGAAAATGACCTAAATATTCAACCAATGACACAAACGACGCACTTATTGGATGCACAAGATTGTTTAAAAACCCTAATTGGATTAGAATAAGCCCAGGGAAGACGAAAGTGACCTAGATGTTCAACCATTGACACAAAATCACATATTGGATGCACAAGATTGGTTAAAAACCCTAATTGGATTAGAATAAGCTTGGGGTGGACGAAAATGACCTAAATGTTCAACCAATGACCCAAAATCACATATTGGATGCAAAAGATTGGTTAAAAACTCTAGTTGGATTTGAATAAGCATAGGGAGGACGAAATGACCTAAATGTTCAAACAATGACACAAAATCACATATTGGATGCACAAGATTGGTTAAATACCCTAATTGGATTAGAATAAGCCTAGGGAGGACGAAAATGACCTAAATGTTCAACCAATGACACAAAATCACATATTGGATGCACAAGATTGGTTAAAAACCCAAATTGGATTAGAATAAGCCTAGGGAGGACGAAAAGGACCTAAATGTTCAACCAATGACACAAAATGACACAAAATCACATATTGGTTGCACAAGATTGGTTAAAAACCCTAATTGGATTAGAATAAGCCTAGGGAGGACGAAAATGACCTAAATGTTCAACCAATGACACAAAATCACATATTGCATGCACAAGATTGGTTAAAAACCCAAATTGGATTAGAATAAGCCTAGGGAGGACGAAAATGACCTAAATGTTCAACCAATGACACAAAATCACATATTGGTTGCACAAGATTGGTTAAAAACCCTAATTGGATTAAATAAGCCTAGGGAGGACGAAAATGACCTAAATGTTCAACCAATGACACAAAATCACATATTGGATGCACAAGATTGGTTAAAAACCCTAATTGGATTAGAATAAGCCTAGGGAGGACGAAAATGACCTAAATGTTCAACCAATGACACAAAATGACACAAAATCACATATTGAATGCACAAGCTTGGTTAAAAACCCTAATTGGATTAGAATAACCCTAGGGAGGACGAAAATGACCTAAATGTTCAACCAATGACACAAAATCACATATTGGATGCACAAGATTGGTTAAAAACCTTAATTGTATTAAAATAAGCCTAGGGAGGACGAAAATGACCTAAATGTTCAACCAATGACATAAAATGACACAAAATCATATATTGGATGCACAAGATTGGTTAAAAACCCTAATTGGATTAGAATAAGCCTAGGGAAGACGAAAATGACCTAAATGTTCAACCAATGACACAAAATCACATATTGGATGCACAAGATTGGTTAAAAACCCTAATTGGATTAGAATAAGCTTAGGGAGGACGAAAATGACCTAAATGTTCAACCAATGACACAAAATCACATATTGGATGCACAAGATTGGTTAAAAACCCTAATTGGATTAGAATAAGCCTAGGGAGGACGAAAATGACCTAAATGTTCAACCAATGACACAAAATCACATATTGGATGCACAAGATTGGTTAAAAACCCTAATTGGATTAGAATAAGCCTAGGGAGGACAAAAATGACCGAAATGTTCAACCAATGACACAAAATCACATATTGGATGCACTAGATTGGTTAGAAACCATAATTGGATTAGAATAAGCCTAAGGAGGACAAAAATGACCTAAATGTTCAACCAATGACACAAAATGACCAAAAACCACATATTGGATGCACAAGCTTGGTTAAAAACCCTAATTGGATTAGAATAAGCCTAGGAGGACGAAAATGACCTAAATGTTCAACAAACGACACAAAATGAAACAAAATCACATATTGGATGCACAAGATTGGTTAAAAACCCTAATTGGATTAGAATAAGCCTAGGGAGGACGAAAATGACCTAAATGTTCAACCAATGACACAAAATCACATATTGGATGCACAAGATTGGTTAAAAACCCTAATTGGATTAGAATAAGCCTAGGAAGGACGAAAATGATCTAAATGTTCAACCAATGAGACAAAATCACATATTGGATGCACAAGATTGGTTAAAAACCCTAATTGGATTAGAATAAGCCTAGGAAGGACGAAAATGATCTAAATGTTCAACCAATGAGACAAAATCACATATTGGATGCACAAGATTGGTTAAAAACCCTAATTGGATTAGAATAAGCCTAGGGAGGACGAAAATGACCTAAATGTTCAACCAATGACACAAAATCACATATTGAATGCACAAGATTGGTTAAAAACCCTAATTGGATTAGAATAATCCTAGGGAGGACGAAAATGACCTAAATGTTCAACAAATGACACAAAATGACACAAAATCACATATTGGATGCACAAGATTGGTTAAAAACCCTAATTGGATTAGAATAAGCCTAGGGAGGACAAAAATGACCTAAATATTTAACCAATGACAAAAAATCACATATTGGATGCACAAGATTGGTTAAAAACCCTAATTGGATTAGAATAAGCCTAGGGAGGACGAAAATGACCTAAATGTTCAACCAATGACACAAAATCACATATTGGATGCACAAGATTGGTTAAAAACCCTAATTGGATTAGAATAAGCCTAGGGAGGACGAAAATGACCTAAATGTTCAACCAATGACACAAAATGACACAAAATCACATGTTCGATGCACAAGATTGCTTAAAAACCCTAATTGGATTAGAATAAGCCTAGGGAGGACGAAAATGACCTAAATGTTCAATCAATGTCACAAAATGACACAAAATCACATATTGGATGCACAAGATTGGTTAAATACCGTAATTGGATTAGAATAAGCCTAGGGAGGACGAAAATGACCTAAATGTTCAACCAATGACACAAAATCACATATTGGATGCACAAGATTGGTTAAAAACCCTAATTGGATTAGAATAAGCCTAGGGAGGACGAAAATGACCTAAATGTTCAACCAATGACACAAAATCACATATTGGATGCACAAGATTGGTTAAAAACCCTAATTGGATTAGAATAAGCCTAGGGAGGACGAAAATGACCTAAATGTTCAACCAATGACACAAAATGACACAAAATCACATATTGGATGCTCAATATTGGTTAAAAACCCTAATTGGATTAGAATAAGCCTAGGGAGGACGAAAATGACCTAAATGTTCAACCAATGACACAAAATCACATATTGGATGCACAAGATTGGTTAAAAACCCTAATTGGATTAGAATAAGCCTAGGGAGGACGAAAATGACCTAAATGTTCAACAATTGACACAAAATGACACAAAATCACATATTGGATGCACAAGATTGGTTAAAAACCCTAATTGGATTAGAATTAGCCTAGGGACGACGAAAATGACCTAAATTTTCAACCAATGACAAAAAATGACACAAAATCACATATTGGATGCACAAGATTGGTTAAAAACCCTAATTGGATTAGAATTAGCCTAGGGAGGACGAAAATGACCTAAATGTTCAACCAATGACACAAAATGACATAAAATCACATAATGGATGCACAACATTGGTTAAAAACCCTAATTGGATTATAATAAGCCTAGGGAGGACGAAAATGACCTAAATGTTCAACCAATGACACAAAATCACATATTGGATGCACAAGATTGGTTAAAAACCCTAATTGGATTAGAATAAGCCTAGGGAGGACGAAAATGACCTAAATGTTCAACCAATGACACAAAATGACACAAAATCACATATTGGATGCACAAGATTGGTAAAAAGCCCTAATTGGAATAGAATAAGCCTAGGGAGGACGAAAATGACCTAAATGTTCAACCAATGACACAAAATCACATATTGGATGCACAAGATTGGTTAAAAACCCTAATTGGATTAGAATAAGCCTAGGGAGGACCAAAATGACCTAACTGTTCAACCAATGACACAAAATGCACAAAATCACATATTGGATGCACAAGATTGGTTAAAAACCCTAATTGGATTAGAATAAGCCTAGGGAGGACGAAAATGACCTAAATGTTCAACCAATGACACAAAATCACATATTGGATGCACAAGATTGGTTAAAAACCCTAATTGGATTAGAATAAGCCTAGGGAGGACGAAAATGACCTAAATGTTCAACCAATGACACAAAATCACATATTGGATGCACAAGATTGGTTAAAAACCCTAATTGGATTAGAATAAGCCTAGGGAGGATGAAAATGACCTAATGTTCAACCAAGGAAACAAAATGACACAAAATCACATATTGGATGCACAAGATTGGTTAAAAACCCTAATTGGATTAGAATAAGCCTAGGGAGGACGAAAGTGACCTAAATGTTCAACCAATGACACAAAATGACACAAAATCACATATTGGATGCACAAGATTGGTTAAAAACCCTAATTGGATTAGAATAAGCCTAGGGAGGACGAAAATGACCTAAATGTTGAACCAATGACACAAAATTACACAAAATCACATATTGGATGCACAAGATTGGTTAAAAACCCTAATTGGATTAGAATAAGCCTAAGGAGGACGAAAATTACCTAAATATTCAACCAATGACACAAAATCACATATTGGATGCACAAGATTGGTTAAAAACCCAAATTGGATTAGAATAAGCCTAGGGAGGACGAAAATGACCTTAATGTTCAACCAATGACACAAAATCACATATTGGTTGCACAAGATTGGTTAAAAACCCTAATTGGATTAGAATAAGCCTAGGGAGGACGAAAATGACCTAAATGTTAAACCAATGACACAAAATCACATATTGGATGCACAAGATTAGTTAAAAACCCTAATTGGATTAGAATAAGCCTAGGGAGGACGAAAATGACGTAAATGTTCAACCAATGACACAAAATGACACAAAATCAGATTTTGGATGCACAAGATTGGTTAACAACCCTAATTGGATTAGAATAAGCCTAGGGAGGACGAAAATGACGTAAATGTTCAACCAATGACACAAAATGACACAAAATCACATTTTGGATGCACAAGATTGGTTAAAAACCCTAATTGGATTAGAATAAGCCTAGGGAGGACGAAAATGACCTAAATGTTCAACCAATGACACAAAATCACATATTGGATGCACAAGATTGGCTAAAAACCCAAATTGGATTAGAATAAGCCTAGGGACGACGAAAATGACCTAAATGTTCAACCAATGACACAAAATGACACAAAATCACATATTGCTTGCACAAGATTGGTTAAAATCCCTAATTGGATTAGATTAAGCCTAGGGGGGACGAAAATGACCTAAATGATCAACCAATGACACAAAATCACATATTGGATGCACAAGATTGGTTAAAAACCCTAATTGGATTAGAATAAGCCTAGGGAGGACGAAAATGACCTAAATGTTCAACCAATAACACAAACGACGCACTTATTGGATGCACAAGATTGTTTAAAAACCCTAATTGGATTAGAATAAGCCCAGGGATGACGAAAATGACCTAGATGTTCAACCAATGACACAAAATCATATATTGGATGCACAAGATTGGTTAAAAACCCTAATTGGATTAGAATAAGCCTGGGGTGGACGAAAATGACCTAAATGTTCAACCAATGACACAAAATCACATATTGGATGCAAAAGATTGGTTAAAAACTCTAGTTGGATTTGAATAAGCATAGGGAGGACGAAATGACCTAAATGTTCAAACAATGACAAAAAATCACATATTGGATGCACAAGATTGGTTAAATACCCTAATTGGATTAGAATAAGCCTAGGGAGGACGAAAATGACCTAAATGTTCAACCAATGACACAAAATCACATATTGGATGCACAAGATTGGTGAAATACCCTAATTGGATTAGAATAAGCCTAGGGAGGACGAAAATGACCTAAATATTCAACCAATGACACAAAATGACACAAAATCACATATTGCTTGCAGAAGATTGGTTACAAAACCCTAATTGGATTAGAGTAAGCCTAGGGAGGACGAAAATGACCTAAATGTTCAACCAATGACACAAAATCACATATTGGATGCACAAGATTGGTTAAAAACCCTAATTGGATTAGAATAAGCCTAGGGAGGACGAAAATGACCTAAATGTTCAACCAATGACACAAACGACGCAGTTATTGGATGCACAAGATTGTTTAAAAACCCTAATTGGATTAAAATAAGCCCAGGGAAGATGAAAATGACCTAAATGTTCAACCAATGACACAAAATCACATATTGGATGCACAAGATTAGTTAAAAACCCTAATTGGATTAGAATAAGCCTAGGGAGGACGAAAATGACCTAAATGTTCAACCAATGACACAAAATCACATATTGGATGCACAAGATTAGTTAAAAACCCTAATTGGATTAGAATAAGCCTAGGGAGAATGAAAATGACGTAAATGTTCAACCAATGACACAAAATGACACAAAATCACATTTTGGATGCACAAGATTGGTTAAAAACCCTAATTGGATTAGAATAAGCCTAGGGAGGACGAAAATGACCTAAATGTTCAACCAATGACACAAAATCACATATTGGATGCACAAGATTGGTTAAAAACCCTAATTGGATTAGAATAAGCCTAGGGAGGACGAAAATGACCTAAATGTTCAACCAATGACACAAAATCACCTATTGGATGCACAAGATTGGTTAAAAACCCTAATTGGATTAGAATAAGCCTAGGGAGGACGAAAATGACCTAAATGTTCAACCAATGACACAAAATGACACAAAATCACATATTGGATGCACAAGATTGGTTAAAAACCGTAGTTGGATTAGAATAAGCCTAGGGACGACGAAAATGACATAAATAATCAACCAATGATACAAAATCACATATTGGATGTACAAGATTGGTTAAAAACCCTAATTGGATTAGAATAAGCCTAGGGAGGACAAAAATGACCTAAATGTTCAACCAATGACACAAAATCACGTATTGGATGCACAAGATTGGTTAAAAACCCTAATTGGATTAGAATAAGCCTAGGGAGGACGAAAATGACCTAAATGTTCAACCAATGACACAAAATCACATATTGGATGCACAAGATTGGTTAAAAACCCTAATTGGATTAGAATAAGCCTAGGGAGGACGAAAATGACCTAAATGTTCAACCAATGACACAAAATCACATATTGGATGCACAAGATTGGTTAAAAACCCTAATTGGATTAGAATAAGCCTAGGGGGGACGAAAATGACCTAAATGTTCAACCAATGACACAAAATCACATATTGGATGCACAAGATTGGTTAAAAACCCTAATTGGATTAGAATAAGCCTAGGGAGGACGAAAATGACCTAAATGTTCAACCAATGACACAAAATGACACAAAATCACATATTGGATGATCAAGATTGGTTAAAAACCCTAATTGGATTAGAATAAGCCTAGGGAGGACGAAAATGACCTAAATGTTCAACCAATGACACAAAATCACATATTGGATGCACAAGATTGGTTAAAAACCCTAATTCGATTAGAATAAGCCTAGGGAGGACCAAAATGACCTAAATGTTCAACCAATGACACAAAATCACATATTGGATGCACAAGATTGGTTAAAAACCCTAATTGGATTAGAATAAGCCTAGGGAGGACGAAAATGACCTAAATGTTCAACCAATGACACAAAATGACACAAAATCACATATTGGATGCACAAGATATGTTATAAACCCTAATTGGATTAGAATAAGCCTAGGGAAGACGAAAATGACCTAAATGTTCAACCAATGACACAAAATGACACAAAATCACATATTGGTTGCACAAGATTGGTTAAAAACCCTAATTGGATTAGAATAAGCCTAGGGAGGACGAAAATCACCCAAATGTTCAACCAATGACACAAAATCACATATTGGATGCACAAGATTGGTTAAAAACCCTAATTGGATTAGAATAAGCCTAGGGAGGACGAAAATGACCTAAATGTTCAACCAATGAAAAAAAATGACACAAAATCACATATTGGATGCACAAGATTGGTTAAAAACCGTAATTGGATTAGAATAAGCCTAGGGAGGACGAAAATGACCTAAATGTTCAACCAATGACACAAAATCGCATATTGGATGAACAAGATTGGTGAAAAACCCTAATTGGATTAGAATAAGCCTAGGGAGGACGAAAATGACCTAAATGTTCAACCAATGACACAAAATGACACGAAATCACATATTGGATGCACAAGATTGGTTAAAAACCCTAATTGGATTAGAATAAACCTAGGAAGGACGAAAATGACCCAAATGTTCAACCAATGACACAAAATCACATATTGGATGCACAAGATTGTTTAAAAACCCTAATTGGATTAGAAAAAGTCTAGGGAGAACGAAAATGACCTGAATGTTCAACCAATGACACAAAATCACATATTGGATGCACAAGATTGGATAAAAACCCTAATTGGATTAGAATAAGCCTAGGGAGGACGAAAATGACCTAAATGTTCAACCGATGACACAAGATGTCACAAAATGACACAAAATCACATATTGGATGCACAAGATTGGTTAAAAACCCTAATTGGATTAGAATAAGCCTAGGGTGGACGAAAATGACCTAAATGTTCAACAAATTACACAAAATGACAAAAAATCACATATTGGATGCACAACATTGGTTAAAAACCCTAATTGGATTAGAATAAGCCTAGGGAGGACGAAAATGACCTAAATGTTCAACCAATGACACAAAATGACACAAAATCACATATTGGATGCACAAGATTGGTTAAAAACCCTAATTGGATTAGAATAAGCCTAGGGAGGACGAAAATGACCTAAATGTTCAACCAATGACACAAAATCACATATTGGATGCACAAGATTGGTTAAAAACCCTAATTGGATTAGAATAAGCCTAGGGAGGACGAAAATGACCTAAATGTTGAACCATTGACACAAAATGACACAAAATTACATATTGAATGCACAAGATTGGTTAAAAACCCTAATTGGATTAGAATAAGCCTAGGGAGGACGAAAATGACCTAAATGTTCAACCAATGACACAAAATGACACAAATTCACATATTGGATGCACAAGATTGGTTAAAAACCCTAATTGGTTTAGAATAAGCTAAGGGAGGACGAAAATGACGTAAATGTTCAACCAATGACACAAAATGACACAAAATCACATATTGGATGCACAAGATTGGTTAAAAACCCTAATTGGATTAGAATAAGCCTAGGGAGGACGAAAATGACCTAAACGTTCAACCAATGACACAAAATGACACAAAATCACATATTGGATGCACAAGATTGGTTAAAAACCCTAATTGGATTAGAATAAGCTTAGGGAGGACGAAAATGAAATAATGTTCAACCAATGACAGAAAATAGCACAAAATCACATATTGGATGCACAAGATTGGTTAAAAACCCTAATTGGATTAGAATAAGCCTAGGGAGGACGAAAATGACCTAAATGTTCAACCAATGACACAAAATCACATATTGGATGCACAAGATTGGTTAAAAACCCTAATTGGATTAGAATAAGCCTAGGGAGGACGAAAATGACCTAAATGTTCAACCAATGACACAAAAAGACACAAAATCACATATTGGATGCACAAGATTGGTTAAAAAACCTAATTGGATTAAAATAAGCCTAGGGAGGACGAAAATGACCTAAATGTTCAACCAATGACACAAAATCACATATTGGATGCACAAGATTGGTTAAAAACCCTAATTGGATTAGAATAAGCCTAGGGAGGACGAAAATGACCTAAATGTTCATCCAATGACAAAAAATCACATATTGGATGCACAAGATTGGTTAAAAACCCTAATTGGATTAGAATGAGCCTAGGGAGGACGAAAATGACCTAAATGTTCAACCGATGACACAAAATCACATATTGGAAGCACAAGATTGGTTAAAAACCCTAATTGGATTAGAATAAGCCTAGGGAGGACGAAAATGACCTAAATGTTCAACCAATGACACAAAATCACATATTGGATGCACAAGATTGGTTAAAAACCCTAATTGGATTAGAATAAGCCTAGGGATGACGAAAATGACCTAAATGTTCAACCAATGACACAAAATGACATATTGGATGCACAAGATTGGTTAAAAACCCTAATTGGATTAGAATAAGCCTAGGGAGGACGAAAATGACCTAAATGTTCAACCAATGACACAAAATCACATATTGGTTGCACAAGATTGGTTAAAAACCCTAATTGAATTAGAATAAGCCTAGGGAGGACGAAAATGACCTAAATGTTCAACCAATGACACAAAATCACATATTGGATGCACAAGATTGGTTAAAAACCCTAATTGGATTAGAATAAGCCTAGGGAGGACGAAAATGACCTAAATGTTCAACGTATGACACAAAATGACACAAAATCACATATTGGATGCACACGATGGATTAAAAACCCTAATTGGATTAGAATAAGCCTAGGGAGGACGAAAATGACCTAAATGTTCAACCAATGACACAAAATCACATATTGGATGCACAAGATTGGTTAAAAACCCTAATTGGATTAGAATAAGCCTAGGAGGACGAAAATTACCTAATTGGATTACTGATGACAGAAAATCACTTATTATATGCACAAGATTGGTTAAAAACCCTAATCGGATTAGAATAAGCCTAGGGAGGACAAAAATGACCTAAATGTGCAACCAATTACACAAAATCACATATTGGATGCACAAGATTGGTTAAAAACCCTAATTGCATTAGAACAAGCATAGGGAGGACGAAAATGACCTAAATGTTCAACCAATGACACAAAATGACACAAAATCACATATTGGATGCACTAGATTGGTTAAAAACCCTAATTGGATTAGAATAAGCCTAGGGAGGACGAAAATGACCTAAATGTTCAACCAATGACACAAAATCACATATTGGATGCACAAGATTGGTTAAAAACCCTAATTGGATTAGAATAAGCCTAGGAGGACGAAAATTACCTAATTGGATTACCGATGACAGAAAATCACTTATTATATGCACAAGATTGGTTAAAAACCCTAATTGGATTAGAATAAGCCTAGGAAGGACAAAAATGACCTAAATTTGCAACCAATTACACAAAATCACATATTGGATGCACAAGATTGGTTAAAAACCCTAATTGGATTAGAATAAGCCTAGGGAGGACGAAAATGACCTAAATGTGCAACCAATGACACAAAATCACATATTGGATGCACAAGATTGGTTAAAAACCCTAATTGGATTAGAATAAGCCTAGGGAGGACGAAAATGACCTAAATGTGCATCCAATGACACAAAATCACATATTGGATGCACAAGATTGGTTAAAAACCCTAATTGGATTAGAATAAGCCTAGGGAGGACGAAAATGACCTAAATGTTCAACCAATGACACAAAATGACACAAAATCACATATTGGATGCACAAGATTGGTTAAAAACCCTAGTTGGATTATAATAAGCCTAGGGAGGACGAAAATGACCTAAATGTTCAACCAATGACACAAAATCACATATTGGATGCACAAGATTGGTTAAAAACCCTAATTGGATTAGAATAAGCCTAGGGAGGACGAAAATGACCTAAATGTTCAACCAATGACACAAAATGACACAAAATCACATATTGGATGCACAAGATTGGTTAAAAACCCTAATTGGATTAAAATAAGCCAAGGGAGGACGAAAATGACCTAAATGTTCAACCAATGACACAAAATGACACAAAATCACATATTGGATGCACAAGATTGGTTAAAAACCCTAATTGGATTAGAATAAGCCTAGGGAGGACGAAAATGACCTAAATGTTCAACCAATGACAGAAAATCACATATTGGATGCACAAGATTAATTAAAAACCCTAATTGGATTAGAATAAGCCTAGGGAGGACGAAAATGACCTAAATGTTCAACCAATGACACAAAATCACATATTGGATGCACAAGATTGGTTAAAAACCCTAATTGGATTAGAATAAGCCTAGGGAGGACGAAAATGACCTAAATGTTCAACCAATGACACAAAATCACATATTGGTTGCACAAGATTGGTTAAAAACCCTAATTGGATTAGAATAAGCCTAGGTAGGACGAAAATGACCTAAATGTTCAACCAATGACACAAAATCACATATTGGATGCACAAGATTGGTTAAAAACCCTAATTGGATTAGAATAAGCCTAGGGAGGACGAAAATGACCTAAATGTTCAACCAATGACACAATATCACATAATGGATGCACAAGATTGGTTAAAAACCCTAATTGGATTAGAATAAGCCTAGGGAGGACGAAAATGACCTAAATGTTCAACCAATGACACAAAATCACATATTGGATGCACAAGATTGGTTAAAAACCCTAATTGGATTAGAATAAGGCTATGGAGGACGAAAATGATCTATATGTTCAACCAACGACACAAAATGACACAAAATCACATACTGGATGCACAAGATTGGTTAAAAACCCTAATTGGATTAGAATAAGCCTAGGGAGGACGAAAATGACCTAAATGTTCAACCAATGACACAAAATCACATATTGGATGCACAAGATTGGTTAAAAACCCTAATTGGATTAGAATAAGCCTAGGGAGGACGAAAATGACCTAAATGTTCAACCAATGACACAAAATGACAGAAAATCACATATTGGATGCACAAGATTGGTTAAAAACCCTAATTGGATTAGAATAAGCCTATGGAGGACGAAAATGATCTATATGTTCAACCAACGACACAAAATGAAACAAAATCACATATTGGATGCACAAGATTGGTTTAAAACCCTAATTGGATTAGAATAAGCCTAGGGAGGACGAAAATGACCTAAATGTTCAACCAATGACACAAAATCACATATTGGATGCACAAGATTGGTTAAAAACCCTAATTGGATTAGAATATGCCTAGGGAGGACGAAAATGACCTAAATGTTCAACCAATGACAGAAAATCACATATTGGATGCACAAGATTGGTTAAAAACCCTAATTGGATTAGAATAAGCCTAGGGAGGACGAAAATGACCTAAATGTTCAACCAATGACACAAAATCACATATTGGATGCACAAGATTGGTTAAAAACCCTAATTGGATTAGAATAAGCCTAGGGAGGACGAAAATGACCTAAATGTTCAACCAATGACACAAAATCCCATATCGGATGCACAAGATTGGTTAAAAACCCTAATTGGATTAGAATAAGCCTAGGGAGGACCAAAATGACCTAAATGTTCAACCAATGACACAAAATGCACAAAATCACATATTGGATGCACAAGATTGGTTAAAAACCCTAATTGGATTAGAATAAGCCTAGGGAGGACGAAAATGATCTAAATGTTCAAGCAATGAGACAAAATCACATATTGGATGCACAAGATTGGTTAAAAACCCTAATTGGATTAGAATAAGCCTAGGGAGGACGAAAATGACCTAAATGTTCAACCAATGACACAAAATCACATATTGGATGCACAAGATTGGTTAAAAACCCTAATTGGATTAGAATAAGCCTAGGGAGGACGAAAATGACCTAAATGTTCAACCAATGACACAAAATCACATATTGGATGCACAAGATTGGTTAAAAACCCTAATTGGATTAGAATAAGCCTAGGGAGGACGAAAATGACCTAAATGTTCAACCAATGACAATAAATCACATATTGGATGCACATGATTGGTTAAAAACCCTAATTGGATTAGAATAAGCCTAGGGACGACGAAAATGACCTAAATGTTCAACCAATGACACAAAATCACATATTGGATGCACAAGATTGGTTAAAAACCCTAATTGGATTAGAATAAGCCTAGGGAGGACGAAAATGACCTAAATGTTCAACCAATGACACTAAATCACATATTGGATGCACACGATTGGTTAAAAACCCTAATTGGATTAGAATAAGCCTAGGGAGGACGAAAATGACCTAAATGTTCAACCAATGACACAAAATCACATATTGGATGCACAAGATTGGTTAAAAACCCTAATTGGATTAGAATAAGCCTAGGGAGGACGAAAATGACCTAAATATTCAAAAAATGACACAAAATCACATATTGGATGCACAAGATTGGTTAAAAACCCTAATTGGATTAGAATAAGCCTAGGGAGGACGAAAATGACCTAAATGTTCAACCAATGACACAAAATGACACAAAATCACATATTGGATGCACAAGATTGGTTAACAACCCTAATTGGATTAGGATAAGCTTAGGGAGGACGAAAATGACCTAAATGATCGACCAATGACACAAAATCACATATTGGATGCACAAGATTGGTTAAAAACACTAATTGGATTAGAATAACTCTAGGGAGGACGAAAATGACCTAAATGTTCAAATAATGACACAAAATCACATATTGGATGCACAAGATTGGTTAAAAACCCTAATTGGATTAGAATAAGCCTAGGGAGGACGAAAATGACCTAAATGATCAACCAATGACACAAAATCACATATTGGAAGCACAAGATTGGTTAAAAACACTAATTGGATTAGAATAACTCTAGGGAGGACGAAAATGACCTAAATGTTCAACCAATGACACAAAATCACATATTGGAAGCACAAGATTGGTTAAAAACCCTAATTGGATTAGAATAAGCCTAGGGTGGACGAAAATGACCTAAATGTTCAACCAATGACACAAAATGACACAAAATCACATATTGGATGCACAAGATTGGTTAAAAACCCTAATTGGATTAGAATAAGCCTAGGGAGGACGAAAATGACCTAAATGTTCAACCAAAGACACAAAATGACACAAAATCACATATTGGATGCACAAGATTGGTTAAAAACCCTAATTGGATTAGAATAAGCCTAGGGACGACGAAAATGACCTAAATGTTCAACCAATGACACAAAATAACATATTGGATGCACAAGATTGGTTAAAAACCCTAATTGGATTAGAATAAGCCTAGGGAGGACGAAAATGACCTAAATGTTCAACCAATGACACAAAATCACATATTGGATGCACAAGATTGGTTAAAAACCCTAATTGGATTAGAATAAGCCTAGGGAGGACGAAAATGACCTAAATGTTCAACCAATGACACAAAATCACATATTGGATGCACAAGATTGGATAAAAACTCTAGTTGGATTAGAATAAGCATAGGGAGGACGAAAATGACCTAAATGTTCAACTGATGACACAAAATCACATATTGGATGCACAAGATTGGTTAAATAGCCTAATTGGATTAGAATAAGCCTAGGGAGGACGAAAATGACCTAAATGTTCAACCAATGACACAAAATGACACAAAATCACATATTGGATGCACAAGATTGGTTAAAAACCCTAATTGGATTAGAATAACCCTAACGAGGACGTAAATTACCTAAATATTCAACCAATGACACAAAATCACATATTGGATGCACAAGATTGGTTAAAAACCCAAATTGGATTAAAATAAGCCTAGGGAGGACGAAAATGACCTTAATGTTCAACCAATGACACAAAATCACATATTGGTTGTACAAGATTGGTTAAAAACCCTAATTGGATTAGAATAAGCCTAGGGAGGACGAAAATGACCTAAATGTTCAACCAATGACACAAAATCACATATTGGATGCACAAGATTGGTTAAAAACCCTAATTGGATTAGAATAAGCCTAGGGAGGACGAAAATGACCTAAATGTTCAACCAATGACACAAACGACGCACTTATTGGATGCACAAGATTGTTTAAAAACCCTAATTGGATTAGAATAAGCCCAGGGATGACGAAAATGACCTAGATGTTCAACCAATGACACAAAATCATATATTGGATGCACAAGATTGGTTAAAAACCCTAATTGGATTAGAATAAGCCTGGGGTGGACGAAAATGACCTAAATGTTCAACCAATGACACAAAATCACATATTGGATGCAAAAGATTGGTTAAAAACTCTAGTTGGATTTGAATAAGCATAGGGAGGACGAAATGACCTAAATGTTCAAACAATGACAAAAAATCACATATTGGATGCACAAGATTGGTTAAATACCCTAATTGGATTAGAATAAGCCTAGGGAGGACGAAAATGACCTAAATGTTCAACCAATGACACAAAATCACATATTGGATGCACAAGATTGGTGAAATACCCTAATTGGATTAGAATAAGCCTAGGGAGGACGAAAATGACCTAAATATTCAACCAATGACACAAAATCACATATTGGTTGCACAAGATTGGTTAAAAACCCTAATTGGATTAGAATAAGCCTAGGGAGGACGAAAATGACCTAAATGTTCAACCAATGACACAAAATCACATATTGGATGCACAAGATTGGCTAAAAACCCAAATTGGATTAGAATAAGCCTAGGGAGGACGAAAATGACCTAAATGTTCAACCAATGACACAAAATGACACAAAATCACATATTGGTTGCAAAAGATTGGTTTAAAACCCTAATTCGATTAGAATAATCCTAGGCAGGACGAAAATGACCTAAATGTTCAACCAATGACACAAAATCACATATTGGATGCACAAGATTGGTTAAAAACCCTAATTGGATTAGAATAAGCCTAGGGAGGACGAAAATGACCTAAATGTTCAACCAATGACACAAAATGACACAAAATCACATTTTGGATGCACAAGATTGGTTAAAAACCCTAATTGGATTAGAATAAGCCTAAGGAGGGCGAAAATTACCTAAATATTCAACCAATGACACAAAATGACACAAAATCACATTTTGGATGCACAAGATTGGTTAAAAACCCTAATTGGATTAGAATAAGCCTAGGGAGGACGAAAATGACCTAAATGTTCAACCAATGACACAAAATCACATATTGG
>JBBPBQ010000008.1:10219356-10242965 GCA_037974755.1 Cicer yamashitae | reverse complement strand
CAATTAGGGTTTTTAACCAATCTTGTGCATCCAATATGTGATTTTGTGTCATTGGTTGAATATTTAGGTAATTTACGTCCTCCTTAGGCTTATTCTAATCCAATTAGGGTTTTTAACCAATCTTGTGAATCCAATATGTGATTTTGTGTCATTTTGTGTTATTGGTTGAACATTTAGGTCATTTTCGTCCTCCCTAGGCTTATTCTAATCCAATTAGGCTATTTAACCAATCTTGTGCATCCAATATGTGATTTTGTGTCATTGGTTGATCATTTAGGTCATTTTCGTCCTCCCTAGGCTTATTCTAATCCAATTAGGGTTTTTAACCAATCTTGTGCAACCAATATGTGATTTTGTGTCATTTTGTGTCATTGGTTGAACATTTAAGTCATTTTCGTCCTCCCTAGGCTTATTCTAATCCAATTAGGGTTTTTAACCAATCTTGTGCATCCAATATGTGATTTTGTGTCATTTTGTGTCATTTGTTGAACATTTAGGTCATTTTCGTCCTCCCTAGGCTTATTCTAACCCAATTAGGGTTTTTAACCAATCTTGTGCATCCAATATGTGATTTTGTGTCATTGGTTGAGCATTTAGGTCATTTTAGTCCCCCATAGGCTTATTCTAATCCAATTAGGGTTTTTAACCAATCTTGTGAATCCAATATGTGATTTTGTGTCATTTTGTGTCATTGGTTGAACATTTAGGTCATTTTCGTCCTCCCTAGGCTTATTCTAATCCAATTTGGGTTTTTAACCAATCTTGTGCATCCAATATGTGATTTTGTGTCATTGGTTGAACATTTAGATCATTTTCGTCCTCCCTTGCCTTATTCTAATCCAATTAGGATTTTTAACCAATCTTGTGCAACCAATATGTGATTTTGTGTCATTTTGTGTCATTGGTTGAACATTTAGGTCCTTTTCGTCCTCCCTAGGCTTATTCTAATCCAATTAGGCTATTTAACCAATCTTGTGCATCCAATATGTGATTTTGTGTCATTAGTTGAACGTTTAGGTCATTTTCGTCCTCCCTATGCTTATTCTAATCCAACTAGAGTTTTTAACCAATCTTGTGCATCCAATATGTGATTTTGTGTCATTGGTTGATCATTTAGGTCATTTTCGTCCTCCCTAGGCTTATTCTAATCCAATTAGGGTTTTTAACCAATCTTGTGCAACCAATATGTGATTTTGTGTCATTTTGTGTCATTGGTTGAACATTTAGGTCATTTTCGTCCTCCCTAGGCTTATTCTAATCCAATTAGGCTATTTAACCAATCTTGTGCATCCAATATGTGATTTTGTGTCATTAGTTGAACATTTAGGTCATTTTCGTCCTCCCTATGCTTATTCTAATCCAACTAGAGTTTTTAACCAATCTTGTGCATCCAATATGTGATTTTGTGTCATTGGTTGAACATTTAGGTCATTTACGTCCTCCCTAGGCTTATTCTAATCCAATTAGGGTTTTTAACCAATCTTGTGCATCCAATATGTGATTTTGTGTCATTGGTTGAACATTTTGGTCATTTTCGTCCACCCTAGGCTTATTCTAATCCAATTAGGGTTTTTAACCAATCTTGTGCATCCAATATGTGATTTTTTGTCATTGGTTGAACATTTAGGTCATTTTCGTCCTCCCTAGGCTTATTCTAATCCAATTAGGGTTTTTAACCAATCTTGTGCATCCAATATGTGATTTTGTGTCATTGGTTGAACATTTAGGTCATTTTCGTCCTCCCTAGGCTTATTCTAATCCAATTAGGGTTTTTAACCAATCTTGTGAATCCAATATCTGATTTTGTGTCATTGGTTGAACATTTAGGTCATTTTCGTCCTCCCTAGGCTTATTCTAATCCAATTAGGGTTTTTAACCAATCTTGTGCATCCAATATGTGATTTTGTGTCATTGGTTGAACATTTAGGTCATTTTCGTCCTCCCTAGGCTTATTCTAATCCAATTAGGGTTTTTAACCAATCTTGAGCATCCAATATGTGATTTTGTGTCATTTTGTGTCATTGGGTGAACATTTAGGTCATTTTCGTCCTCCCTAGGCTTATTCTAATCCAATTAGGGTTTTTAACCAATCTTGTGCATCCAATATGTGATTTTGTGTCATTTTGTGTCATTGGTTGAACATTTAGGTCATTTTCGACCTTCCTAGGCTTATTCTAATCCAATTAGGGTTTTTAACCAATCTTGTGCATCCAATATGTGATTTTGTGTCATTGGTTGAACATTTAGGTCATTTTCGTCCTCCCTAGGCTTATTCTAATCCAATTAGGGTTTTTAACTAATCTTGTGCATCCAATATGTGATTTTGTGTCATTGGTTGAACATTTAGGTCATTTTCGTCCTCCCTAGGCTTATTCTAATCCAATTAGGGTTTTCAACCAATCTTTGCATCCAATATGTGATTTTGTGTCTTTTTGTGTCATTGGTTGAACATTTAGGTCATTTTCGTCCTCCCTAGGCTGATTCTAATCCAATTAGGGTTTTTAACCAATCTTGTGCATTCAATATGTGATTTTGTGTCATTTTGTGTTATTGGTTGAACATTTAGGTCATTTTCGTCCTCCCTAGGCTTATTCTAATCCAATTAGGGTTTTTAACCAATCTTGTGCATCCAATATGTGATTTTGTGTCATTGGTTGAACATTTAGGTCATTTTCGTCCTCCCTAGGCTTATTCTAATCCAATTAGGGTTTTTAACCAATCTTGTGCATCCAATATGTGATTTTGTGTCACTTGTAATCCGATTAGGTCATTTTCGTCCTCGCTTAACTTATTCTAATCCAATTAGGGTTTTTAACCAATCTTGTGCATCCAATATGTGATTTTGTGTCATTGGTTGCACATTTAAGTCATTTTCGTCCTCCCTAGGCTTATTCTAATCCAATTAGGGTTTTTAACCAATCTTGTGCATCCAATATGTGATTTTGTGTCATTTTGTGTCATTGGTTGAACATTTAGGTCATTTTCGTCCTCCCTAGGCTTACTCCAATCCAATTAGGGTTTTTAACCAATCTTCTGCATCCAATATGTGATTTTGTGTCATTTTGTGTCATTGGTTGAACATTTAGGTCATTTTCGTCCTCCCTAGGCTTATTCTAATCGAATTAGGATTTTTAACCAATCTTGTACATCCAATATGTGATTTTTTGTCATTTTGTGTCATTGGTTGAACATTTAGGTCATTTTCGTCCTCCCTAGGCTTATTCTAATCCAATTAGGGTTTTTAACCAATCTTGTGCATCCAATATGTGATTTTGTGTCATTGGTTGTACATTTAGGTGATTTTCGTCCTCCCTAGGCTTATTCTAATCCAATTAGGGTTTTTAACCAATCTTGTGCATCCAATATGTGATTTTGTGTCATTGGTTGAACATTTAGGTCATTTTCGTCCTCCCTAGGCTTATTCTAATCCAATTAGGGTTTTTAACCAATCTTGTGCATCCAATATGTGATTTTGTGTCATTTTGTGTCATTGGTTGAACATTTTGTTCATTTTCGTTCTCCCTAGGCTTATTCTAATCCAATTAGGGTTTTTAACCAATCTTGTGCATCCAATATGTGATTTTGTGTCATTGGTTGAACATTTAGGTCAATTTCGTCCTCCCTAGGCTTATTCTAATCCAATTAGGGTTTTTAACCTATCTTGTGCATCCAATATGTAATTTTGTATCATTTTGTGTCATTGGTTGAACATTTAAGACATTTGCGTCCTCCCTAGGTTTATTCTAATCCAATTAGGGTTTTTATCCAATCTTATGCATCCAATATGTGATTTTGTGTCATTTTGTGTCATTGGTTGAACATTTACGTCATTTTTGTCCTCCCTAGGCTTATTCTAATCCAATTAGGGTTTTTAACCAATCTTGTGCATCCAATATGTGATTTTGTGTCATTGGTTGAACATTTAGGTCATTTTCGTCCTCCCTAGGCTTATTCTAATCCAATTAGGGTTTTTAACCAATCTTGTGCATCCAATATGTGATTTTGTGTCATTGGTTGAACATTTTGGTCATTGAAGTCCTCCCTAGGCTTATTCTAATCCAATTAGGGTTTTTAACCAATCTTGTGCATCCAATATGTGATTTTGTGTCATTGGTTGAACATTTAGGTCATTTTCGTCCTCCCTAGGCTTATTCTAATCCAATTAGGGTTTTTACCCATCTTGTGCATCCAATATGTGATTTTGTGTCATTGGTTGAACATTTAGGTCATTTTCGTCCTCCCTAGGCTTATTCTAATCCAATTAGGGTTTTTAACCAATCTTGTGCAACCAATATGTGATTCTGTGTCATTGGTTGAACATTAAGGTCATTTTCGTCCTCCCTAGGCTTATTCTAATCCAATTTGGGTTTTTAACCAATCTTGTGCATCCAATATGTGATTTTGTGTCATTGGTTGACTATTTAGGTAATTTACGTCCTCCTTAGGCTTATTGTAATCCAATTAGGGTTTTTAACCAATCTTGTGCATCCAATATGTGATTTTGTGTCATTTTGTGTCATTGGTTGAACATTTAGGTCATTTTCGTCCTCCCTAGGCTTATTCTAATCCAATTAGGGTTCTTAACCAATCTTGTGAATCCAATATGTGATTTTGTGCATTGGTTGAACAATTAAGTCAGTTTCGTCCTCCCTAGGCTTATTCTAATCCTATTAGGGTTTTTAACCAATCTTGTGCATCCAATATGTGATTTTGTGTCATTGGTTGAACATTTAGGTCATTTTCGTCCTCCCTTGGCTTATTCTAATCCAATTAGGGTTTTTAACCAATCTTGTGCAACCAATATGTGATTTTGTGTCATTTTGTGTCATTGGTTGAACATTTAGATCCTTTTCGTCCTCCCTAGGCTTATTCTAATCCAATTAGGCTATTTAACCAATCTTGTGCATCCAATATGTGATTTTGTGTCATTAGTTGAACATTTAGGTCATTTTCGTCCTCCCAATGCTTATTCTAATCCAACTAGAGTTTTTAACCAATCTTGTGCATCCAATATGTGATTTTGTGTCATTGGTTGATCATTTAGGTCATTTTCGTCCTCCCTAGGCTTATTCTAATCCAATTAGGGTTTTTAACCAATCTTGTGCAACCAATATGTGATTTTGTGTCATTTTGTGTCATTGGTTGAACATTTAGGTCATTTTCGTCCTCCCTAGGCTTATTCTAATCCAATTTGGGTTTTTAACTAATCTTGTGCATCCAATATGTGATTTTGTGTCATTGGTTGAACATTTAGGTCAGTTTAGTCCTCCTTAGGCTTATTCTAATCCAATTAGGGTTTTTAACCAATCTTGTGCATCCAATATGTGATTTTGTGTCATTGGTTGAACATTTAGGTCATTTTCGTCCTCCCTAGGCTTATTCTAATCCAATTAGGGTTTTTAACCAATCTTGTGCATCCAATATGTGATTTTGTGTCATTTTGTGTCATTGGCTAAACTTTTAGTTCATTTTCGTCCTCCTAGGCTTATTCTAATCCAATTAGGGTTTTTAACCAATCTTGTGCATCCAATATGTGATTTTGTGTCATTTTGTGTCATTGGTTGAACATTTAGGTCATTTTCGTCCTCCCTAGGCTTATTCTAATCCAATTAGGGTTTTTAACCAATCTTGTGCATCCAATATGTGATTTTGTGTCATTTTGTGTCATTGGTTGAACATTTAGGTCATTTTCGTCCTCCCTAGGCTTATTCTAATCCAATTAGGGGTTTTAAACAATGTTGTGCATCCAATAAGTCATTTTGTGTCATTGGTTGAACATTTAGGTCATTTTCGTCCTCCCTAGGCTTATTCTAATTTAATTAGGGTTTTTATCCAATCTTGTGCATCCAATATGTGATTTTGTGTCATTGGTTGAACGTTTAGGTCATTTTCGTCCTCCCTAGGCTTATTCTAATCCAATTAGGGTTTTTAACCAATCTTGTGCATCCAATATGTGATTTTGTGTCATTTTGTGTCATTGGTTGAACATTTAGGTCATTTTCGTCCTCCCTAGGCTTATTCTAATCCAATTAGGGTTTTTAACCAATCTTGTGCATCCAATATGTGATTTGGTGTCATTGGTTGAAAATTTAGGTCATTTTCGTCCTCCCTAGGCTTATTCTAATCCAATTAGCGTTTTTAACCAATCTTGTGCGTCCAATATGTGATTTTGTGTCATTGGTTGAACATTTAGGTCATTTTCGTCCTCCACAGGCTTATTCTAATCCAATTAGGGTTTTTAACCAATCTTGTGCATCCAATATGTGATTATGTGTTGTTTTGTGTCATTGGTTGAACATTTAGGTCATTTTCGTCCTCCCTAGGCTTATTCTAATCCAATTAGGGTTTTTAACCAATCTTGTGCATCCAATATGTGATTTTGTGTCATTTTGTGTCATTGGTTGAACATTTAGGTCATTTTCGTCCTCCCTAGGCTTATTCTAATCCAATTAGGGTTTTAAACCAATCTTGTGCATCCAATATGTGATTTTGTGTCATTGGTTGAACATTTAGATCTCTTTCGTCCTCCCTAGGCTTATTCTAATACAACTAATGTTTTTAATTAATCTTGTGCATCCAATATGTGATTTTGTGTCATTGGTTGAACATTTAGGTCATTTTCGTCCTCCCTAGGCTTATTCTAATCCAATTAGGGTTTTTAACCAATCTTGTGCATCCAATATGTGATTTTGTGTCATTGGTTGAACATTTAGGTCTCTTTCGTCCTCCCTAGGCTTATTCTAATACAACTAATGTTTTTAATTAATCTTGTGCATCCAATATGTGATTTTGTGTCATTAGTTGAACATTTAGGTCGTTTTCGTCCTCCTAGGCTTATTCTGATCCAATTAGGGTTTTTAACCAATTTTGTGCATCCAATATGTGATTTGGTGTCATTTTGTGTCATTGGTTGAACATTTAGGTCATTTTCGTCCTCCCTAGGCTTATTCTAATCCAATTAGGGTTTTTAACATATCTTGTGCATCCAATATGTGATTTTGTGTCATTTTGTGTCATTGGTTGAACATTTAGGTCATTTTCGTCCTCCCTAGGCTTATTCTAATACAATTAGGGTTTTTAACCAATATAGTGCATCCAATATGTGGTTTTGTGTCATTTTGTGTCATTGGTTGAACATTTAGGTCATTTTCGTCCTCCCTAGGCTTATTCTAATACAATTAGGGTTTTTAACCAATATAGTGCATCCAATATGTGGTTTTGTGTCATTTTGTGTCATTGGTTGAACATTTAGGTCATTTTCGTCCTCCCTAGGCTTATTCCAAACCAATTAGGGTTTTTAACCAATCTTGTGCATCCAATATGTGATTTTGTGTCATTGGTTGAACATTTAGGTCATTTTCGTCCTCCCTAGGCTTATTCTAATCCAATTAGGGTTTTTAACCAATCTTGTGCATCCAATATGTGATTTTGTGTCATTGGTTGAGCATTTAGGTCATTTTCGTCCTCCCTAGGCTTATTCTAATCCAATTAGGATTTTAAACAAATCTTGTGTATCCAATATGTGATTTTGTGTCATTGGTTGAACATTTAGCTCTCTTTCGTCCTCCCTAGGCTTATTCTAATACAATTAATGTTTTTAATTAATCTTGTGCATCCAATATGTGATTTTGTGTCATTAGTTGAACATTTAGGTCGTTTTCGTCCTCCCTAGGCTTATTCTAATCCAATTAGGGTTTTTAACCAATCTTGTGCATCCAATATGTGATTTTGTGTCATTTTGTGTCATTGGTTGAACATTTAGGTCATTTTCGTCCTCCCTAGGCTTATTCTAATCCAATTAGGATTTTTAACCAATCTTGTGCATCCAATATGTGACTTTGTGTTATTTTGTGTAATTGGTTGAAAATTTAGGTCATTTTCGTCGTCCCTAGGCTTATTCTAATCCAATTAGGGTTTTAAACCAATCTTGTGCATTCAATATGTGATTTTGTGTCATTGGTTGAACATTTAGGTCATTTTCGTCCTCCCTAGGCTTATTCTAATCCAATTAGGGTTTTTAACAAATCTTGTGCATCCAATATGTGATTTTTTGTCATTTTGTGTCATTGGTTGAACATTTAGGTCATTTTCGTCCTCCCTAGGCTTATTCTAATCCAATTAGGGTTTTTAACCAATCTTGTGCATCCAATATGTGATTTTGTGTCATTTTGTGTCATTGGTTGAACATTTAGGTCATTTTCGTCCTCCCTAGGCTTATTCTAATCCAATTAGGCTATTTAACCAATCTTGTGCATCCAATATGTGATTTTGTGTCATTAGTTGAACATTTAGGTCATTTTCGTCCTCCCTATGCTTATTCTAATCCAACTAGAGTTTTTAACCAATCTTGTGCATCCAATATGTGATTTTGTGTCATTGGTTGAACATTTAGGTCATTTACGTCCTCCCTAGGCTTATTCTAATCCAATTAGGGTTTTTAACCAATCTTGTGCATCCAATATGTGATTTTGTGTCATTGGTTGAACATTTTGGTCATTTTCGTCCACCCTAGGCTTATTCTAATCCAATTAGGGTTTTTAACCAATCTTGTGCATCCAATATGTGATTTTTTGTCATTGGTTGAACATTTAGGTCATTTTCGTCCTCCCTAGGCTTATTCTAATCCAATTAGGGTTTTTAACCAATCTTGTGCATCCAATATGTGATTTTGTGTCATTGGTTGAACATTTAGGTCATTTTCGTCCTCCCTAGGCTTATTCTAATCCAATTAGGGTTTTTAACCAATCTTGTGCATCCAATATGTGATTTTGTGTCATTGGCTTAACATTTAGGTCATTTTCATCCTCCCTAGGCTTATTCTAATCCAATTAGGGTTTTTAACCAATTTTGTGCATCCAATATGTGATTTTGTGTCATTTTGTGTCATTGATTGAACATTTAGATCATTTCCGTCCTCCCTAGGTTTATTCTAATCCATATAGGGTTTTTAACCAATCTTGTGCATCCAATATGTGATTTTGTGTCATTTTGTGTCATTGGTTGAACATTTAGGTCATTTTCGTCCTCCCTAGGCTTATTCTAATCCAATTAGGGTTTTTAACCAATCTTGTGCATCCAGTATGTGATTTTGTGTCATTGATTGAACATTTAGGTCATTTTCGTCCTCCCTAGGCTTATTCTAATCCAAATAGGGTTTTTAATCAATCTTGTGCATCCAATATGTGATTTTGTGTCATTGGTTGAACATTTAGGTCATTTTCGTCCTCCCTAGGCTTATTCTAATCCAATTAGGGTTTTTAACCAATCTTGTGCATCCAATATGTGATTTTGTGTCATTGGTTGAACATTTAGGTCATTTTCGTCCTCCCTAGGCTTATTCTAATCCAATTAGGGTTTTTAACCAATCTTGTGCATCCAATATGTGATTTTGTGTCATTGGTTGAACATTTAGGTCATTTTCGTCCTCCCTAGGCTTATTCTAATCCAATTAGGGTTTTAAACCAATCTTGTGCATCCAATATGTAATTTTGTGTGATTTTGTGTCATTGGTTGAACATTTAGGTCATTTTCGTCCTCCCTAGGCTTATTCTAATCCAATTAGGGTTTTTAACCAATCTTGTGCATCCAATATGTGATTTTGTGTCATTGGTTGAACATTTAGGTCATTTTCGTCCTCCCTAGGCTTATTCTAATCTAATTAGGGTTTTTAACCAATCTTGTGCAACCAATATGTGATTTTGTGTCATTAGTTGAACATTTAGGTCATTTTCGTCCTCCCTAGGCTTATTCTGATCCAATTAGGGTTTTTAACCAATCTTGTGCATCTAATATGTGATTTTGTGTCATTTTGTGTCATTGGTTGAACATTTAGGTCAGTTTCGTCCTCCCTAGGCTTATTCTAATCCAATTAGGGTTTTTAATCAATCTTGTGCATCCAATATGTAATTTTGTGTCATTAGTTGAACATTTAGGTCATTTTCGTCCTCCCTAGGCTTATTCTAATCCAATTAGGGTTTTTAACCAATCTTGTGCATCCAATATGTGATTTTGTGTCATTGGTTGAACATTTAGGTCATTTTCGTCCTCCCTAGGCTTATTCTAAGCCAATTAGGGTTTTTAACCAATCTTGTGCATCCAATATGTGATTTTGTGTCATTGGTTGAACATTTAGGTCATTTTCGTCCTCCCTAGGCTTATTCTAATCCAATTAGGGTTTTTAACCAATCTTGTGCATCCAATATGTGATTTTGTGTCATTGGTTGAACATTTAGGTCATTTTCGTCCTCCCTAGGCTTATTCTAATCCAATTAGGGTTTTTAACCAATCTTGAGCATCCAATATGTGATTTTGTGTAATTTTGTGTCATTGGTTGAACATTTAGGTCATTTTCGTCCTCCCTAGGCTTATTCTAATCCAATTAGGGTTTTTAACCAATCTTGTGCATCCAATATGTGATTTTGTTTCATTTTGTGTCATTGGTTGAACATTTAGGTCATTTTCCTCCTCCCTAGCCTTATTCTAATCCAATTAGGATTTTTAACCAATCTTGTGCATCCAATATGTGATTTTGTGTCATTGGTTGAACATTTAGGTCATTTTCGTCCTCCCTAGGCTTATTCTAATCCAATTAGGGTTTTTAACCAATCTTGTGCAACCAATATGTGATTCTGTGTCATTGGTTGAACATTAAGGTCATTTTCGTCCTCCCTAGGCTTATTCTATTCCAATTAGGGTTTTTAACCAATCTTGTGCATCCAATATGTGATTTTGTGTCATTGGTTGAACATTTAGGTCATTTTCGTCCTCCCTAGGCTTATTCTAATCCAATTAGGGTTTTTAACCAATCTTGTGCATCCAATGTGTGATTTTGTGTCATTGGTTGAACATTTAGGTCATTTTCGTCCTCCCTAGGCTTATTCTAATCCAATTAGGGTTTTTAACCAATCTTGTGCAACCAATATGTGATTCTGTGTCATTGGTTGAACATTAAGGTCATTTTCGTCCTCCCTAGGCTTATTCTAATCCAATTAGGGTTTTTAACCAATCTTGTGCATCCAATATGTGATTTTGTGTCATTGGTTGAACATTTAGGTCATTTTCGTCCTCCCTAGGCTTATCCTAATCCAATTAGGGTTTTTAACCAATCTTGTGCATCCAATATGTGATTTTGTACCATTGGTTGAACATTTAGGTCATTTTCGTCCTCCCTAGCCTTATTCTAATCCAATTATGGTTTTTAACCAATCTTGTGCATCCAATATGTGATTTTGTGTCATTTTGGGTCATTGGTTTAACATATAGGTCATTTTCGTCCTACCTAGACTTATTCTAATCCAATTAGGGTTTTTAACCAATCTTGTGCTTCCAATATGTGATTTTGTGTCATTGGTTGAACATTTAGGTCATTTTCGTCCTCCCTAGGCTTATTCTAATCCAATTAGGGTTTTTAACCAATCTTGTGCATCCAATATGTGATTTTGTGTCATTGGTTGAACATTTAGGTCATTTTCGTCCTCCCTAGGCTTATTCTAATCCAATTAGGGTTTTTAACCAATCTTGTGCATCCAATATGTGATTTTGTGTCATCAGTTGAACATTTTGGTCATTTTCGTCCTCCCTAGGCTTATTCTAATCCAATTAGGGTTTTTAACCAATCTTGTGCATCCAATATGTGATTTTGTGTCATTTTGTGTCATCGGTTGAACATTTAGGTCATTTTTCGTCCTCCCTAGGCTTATTCTAATCCAATTAGGGTTTTTAACCAATCTTGTGCATCTAATATGTGATTTTGTGTCATTTTGTGTCATCGGTTGAACATGTTGGTCATTTTCGTCCTCCCTAGGCTTATTCTAATCCAATTAGGGTTTTTAACCAATCTTGTGCATCCAATATGTGATTTTGTGTCATTGGTTGAACATTTAGGTCATTTTCGTCCTCCCTAGGCTTATTCTAATCCAATTAGGGTTTTTAACCAATCTTGTGCATCCAATATGTGATTTTGTGTCATTTTGTGTCATTGGTTGAACATTTAGGTCATTTTCGTCCTCCCTAGGCTTATTCTAATCCAATTGTGGTGTTTAACCAATCTTGTGCATCCAATATGTGATTTTGTGTCATTTTGTGTCATTGGTTGAACATTTAGGTCATTTTCGTCCTCCCTAGGCTTATTCTTATCCAATTAGGGTTTTTAACCAATCTTGTGCATCCAATATGTGATTTTGTGTCATTGGTTGAACATTTAGGTCATTTTTGTCCTCCCTAGGCTTATTCTAATCCAATTAGGGTTTTTAACCAATCTTGTGCGTCCAATATGTGATTTTGTGTCATTTTGTGTCATTGGTTGAACATTTAGGTCATTTTCGTCCTCCCTAGGCTTATTCTAATCTAATTAGGGTTTTTACCCAATCTTGTGCATCCAATATGTGATTTTGTGTCATTGGTTGAACATTTAGGTCATTTTCGTCCTCCCTAGGCTTATTCTAATCCAATTAGGGTTTTTAACAAATCTTCTGCGTCCAATATGTGATTTTGTGTCATTTTGTGTCATTGGTTGAACATTTAGGTCATTTTCGTCCTCCCTAAGCTTATTCTAATCCAATTAGGGTTTTTAACCAATCTTGTGCATCCAATATGTGATTTTGAGTCATTTTGTGTCATCGGTTGAACATTTAGGTCATTTTTGTCCTTCCTAGGCTTATTCTAATCCAATTAGGGTTTTTAACCAATCTTGTGCATCCAATATGTGATTTTGTGTCATTTAATGTCATTGGTTGAACATTTAGGTCATTTTCGTCCTCCCTAGGCTTATTCTAATCCAATTAGGGTTTTTAACCAATCTTGTGCATCCAATATGTGATTTTGTGTCATTTTGTGTCATTGGTTGAACATTTAGGTCATTTTCGTCCTCCCTAGGCTTATTCTAATCCAATTAGGGTTTTTAACCAATCTTGTGGATCCAATATGTGATTTTGTGTCATTGGTTGAACATTTAGGTCATTTTTGTCCTCCCTAGGCTTATTCTACTCCAATTAGGGTTTTTAACCAATCTTCTGCATCCAATATGTGATTCTGTGTCATTGGTTGAACATTTAGGTCATTTTCGTCCTCCCTAGGCTTATTCTAATCCAATTAGGGTTTTTAACCAATCTTGTGCATCCAATATGTGATTTTGTGTCATTTTGTGTCATTGGTTGAACATTTAGGTAATTTTCGTCCTCCCTAGGCTTATTCTAATCCAATTAGGGTTTTTAACCAATCTTGTGCATTCAATAAGTGATTTTGTGTCATTTTGTGTCAATGGTTCAACATTTAGGTCATTTTCGTCCTCCCTAGGCTTATTCTAATCCAATTAGGGTTTTTAACCAATCTTTTGCATCCAATATGTGATTTTGTGTCATTGGTTGAACATTTAGGTAATTTTCGTCCTCCCTAGGCTTATTCTAATCCAATTAGGGTTTTTAACCAATCTTGTGCATTCAATATGTAATTTTGTGTCATTTTGTGTCAATGGTTCAACATTTAGGTCATTTTCGTCCTCCCTAGGCTTATTCTAATCCAATTAGGGTTTTTAACCAATCTTGTGCATCCAATATGTGATTTTGTGTCATTGGTTGAACATTTAGGTCATTTTCGTCCTCCCTAGGCTTATTCTAATCCAATTAGGGTTTTTAACCAATCTTGTGCATCCAATATGTGATTTTGTGTCATTTTGTGTCATTGGTTGAACATTTAGGTCATTTCCGTCGTCCCTAGGCTTATTCTAATCCAATTAGGGTTTTTAACCAATCTTGTGCATCCAATATGTGATTTTGTGTCATTGATTGAACATTTAGGTCATTTTCGTCCTCCCTAGGCTTATTCTAATCCAATTAGGGTTTTTAACCAATCTTGTGCAACCAATATGTGATTTTGTGTCATTGGTTGAACATTTAGGTCTATTTCGTCCTCCGTAGGCTTATTCTAATCCAATTAGGGTTTTTAACCAATCTTGTGCATCCAACATGTGATTTTGTGTCATTGGGTGAACATTTAGGTCATTTTCGTCCTCCCTAGGCTTATTCTAATCCAATTAGGGTTTTTAACCAATCTTGTGCATCCAATATGTGATTTTGTGTCATTGGTTGAACATTTAGGTCATTTTCGTCCTCCCTAGGCTTATTCTAATCCAATTAGGGTTTTTAACCAATCTTGTGCATCCAATATGTGATTTTGTGTCATTGGTTGAACATTTAGGTCATTTTCGTCCTCCCTAGGGTTATTCTAATCCAATTAGAGTTTTTAACCAATCTTGTGCATCCAATATGTGATTTTGTGTGATTTTGTGTCATTGGTTGAACATTTAGGTCATTTTCGTCCACCCTAGGCTTATTCTAATCCAATTAGGGTTTTTAACCAATCTTGTGCATCCAATATGTGATTTTGTGTCATTGGTTGAACATTTAGGTCATTTTGGTCCTCCCTAGGCTTATTCTAATCCAATTAGGGTTTTTAACCAATCTTGTTCATATAATAAGTGATTTTGTGTCATTTGTAATCCAATTAGGTCATTTTCGTCCTCGCTAAACTTATTCTAATCCAATTAGGGTTTTTAACCAATCTTGTGCATCCAATATGTGATTTTGTGTCATTGGTTGAACATTTAGGTCATTTTTGACCTCCCTAGGCTTATTCTAATCCAATTAGGGTTTTTAACCAATCTTGTGCATCCAATATGTGATTTTGTGTCATTGGTTGAACATTTAGGTCATTTTCGTCCTCCCTAGGCTTATTCTAATCCAATTAGGGTTTTTAACCAAACTTGTGCTTATAATATGTGACTTTGTGTAATTGGTAGAACATTTAGGTCATTTTGGTCCTCCCTAGGCTTATTCTAATCCAATTAGAGTTTTTAACCAATCTTGTGCATCCAATATGTGATTTTGTGTCATTGGTTGCACATTTAGGTCATTTTCGTCCTCCCTAGGCTTATTCTAATCCAATTAGGGTTTTTAACCAATCTTGTGCATCCAATATGGGATTTTGTGTCATTGGTTGCACATTTAGGTCATTTTCGTGCTCCCTAGGCTTATTCTAATCCAATTAGGGTTTTTAACCAATCTTGTGCATATAATAAGTGATTTTCTGTCATTGGTATTCCAATTAGGTCATTTTCGTCCTCGCTAGGCTTATACTAATCCGATTAGGGTTTTTAACCAATCTTGTGCATCCAATATGTGATTTTGTGTCATTGGTTGAACATTTAGGTCATTTTCGTCCTCCCTAGGCTTATTCTAATCCAATTAGGGTTTTTAACCAATCTTGTGCATATAATAAGTGATTTTGTGTCATTGGTAATCCAATTAGGTCATTTTCGTCCTCCCTAGGCTTATTTTAATCCAATTAGGGTTTTTAACCAATCTTGTGCATCCAATATGGGATTTTGTGTCATTGGTTGCACATTTAGGTCATTTTCGTGCTCCCTAGGCTTATTCTAATCCAATTAGGGTTTTTAACCAATCTTGTGCATATAATAAGTGATTTTGTGTCATTGGTATTCCAATTAGGTCATTTTCGTCCTCGCTAGGCTGATACTAATCCAATTAGGGTTTTTAACCAATCTTGTGCATCCAATATGTGATTTTGTGTCATTGGTTGAACATTTAGGTCATTTTCGTCCTCCCTAGGCTTATTCTAATCCAATTAGGGTTTTTAACCAATCTTGTGCATCCAATATGTGATTTTGTGTCATTGGTTGAACATTTAGGTCATTTTCGTCCTCCCTAGGCTTATTCTAATCCAATTAGGGTTCTTAACCAATCTTGTGAATCCAATATGTGATTTTGTGCATTGGTTGAACAATTAAGTCAGTTTCGTCCTCCCTAGGCTTATTCTAATCCTATTAGGGTTTTTAACCAATCTTGTGCATCCAATATGTGATTTTGTGTCATTGGTTGAACATTTAGGTCATTTTCGTCCTCCCTTGGCTTATTCTAATCCAATTAGGGTTTTTAACCAATCTTGTGCAACCAATATGTGATTTTGTGTCATTTTGTGTCATTGGTTGAACATTTAGGTCATTTTCGTCCACCCTAGGCTTATTCTAATCCAATTAGGGTTTTTAACCAATCTTGTGCATCCATTATGTGATTTTGTGTCATTTTGTGTCATTGGTTGAACATTTATTTCATTTTCGTCCTCCCTAGGCTTATTCTAATCCAATTAGGGCTTTTAACCAATCTTGTGCATCCAATATGTGATTTTGTGTCATTGGTTGATCATTTAGGTCATTTTCGTCCTCCCTTGGCTTATTCTAATCCAATTAGGGTTTTTAACCAATCTTGTGCAACCAATATGTGATTTTGTGTCATTTTGTGTCATTGGTTGAACATTTAGGTCATTTTCGTCCTCCCTAGGCTTATTCTAATCCAATTAGGGTTCTTAACCAATCTTTTGAATCCAATATGTGATTTTGTGCATTGGTTGAACAATTAAGTCAGTTTCGTCCTCCCTAGGCTTATTCTAATCCTATTAGGGTTTTTAACCAATCTTGTGCATCCAATATGTGATTTTGTGTCATTGGTTGAACATTTAGGTCATTTTCGTCCTCCCTTGGCTTATTCTAATCCAATTAGGGTTTTTAACCAATCTTGTTCAACCAATATGTGATTTTGTGTCATTTTGTGTCATTGGTTGAACATTTAGGTCCTTTTCGTCCTCCCTAGGCTTATTCTAATCCAATTAGGCTATTTAACCAATCTTGTGCATCCAATATGTGATTTTGTGTCATTAGTTGAACATTTAGGTCATTTTCGTCCTCCCTTTGCTTATTCTAATCCAACTAGAGTTTTTAACCAATCTTGTGCATCCAATATGTGATTTTGTGTCATTGGTTGATCATTTAGGTCATTTTCGTCCTCCCTAGGCTTATTCTAATCCAATTAGGGTTTTTAACCAATCTTGTGCAACCAACATGTGATTTTGTGTCATTTTGTGTCATTGGTTGAACATTTAGGTCCTTTTCGTCCACCCTAGGCTTATTCTAATCCAATTAGGCTATTTAACCAATCTTGTGCATCCAATATGTGATTTTGTGTCATTAGTTGAACATTTAGGTCATTTTCGTCCTCCCTATGCTTATTCTAATCCAACTAGAGTTTTTAACCAATCTTGTGCATCCAATATGTGATTTTGTGTCATTGGTTGAACATTTAGGTCATTTTCGTCTTCCCTAGGCTTATTCTAATCCAATTAGGGTTTTTAACCAATCTTGTGCATCCAATATGTGATTTTGTGTCATTGGTTGAACATTTAGGTCATTTTCGTCCACCCTAGGCTTATTCTAATCCAATTAGGGTTTTTAACCAATCTTGTGCATCCAATATGTGATTTTGTGTCATTGGTTGAACATTTAGGTCATTTTCGTCCTCCCTAGGTTTATTCTAATCCAAATAGGGTTTTTAACCAATCTTGTGCATCCAATATGTGATTTTGTGTCATTTTGTGTCATTGGTTGAACATTTAGGTCATTTTCGTCCACCCTAGGCTTATTCTAATCCAATTAGGGTTTTTAACCAATCTTGTGCATCCAATATGTGATTTTGTGTCATTGGTTGAACATTTAGGTCATTTTCGTCCTCCCTGGGCTTATTCTAATCCAATTAGGGTTTTTTACCAATCTTGTGCATCCAATATGTGATTTGGTGTCATTTTGTGTCATTGGTTGAATATTTAGGTCATTTTCGTCCTCCCTAGGCTTATTCTAATTCAATTAGGGTTTTTAACCAATCTTGTGCATCCAATATGTGATTTTGTATCATTTTGTGTCATTGGTTGAACATTTAGGTCATTTTCGTCCTCCCTATGCTTATTCTAATCCAATTAGGGTTTTAACCAATCTTGTGCATCCAATATGTGATTTTGTATCATTGGTTAAACATTTAGGTCATTTTCATCCTCCCTAGGCTTATTCTAATCCAATTAGGGTTTTTAACCAATCTTGTGCATCCAATATGTAATTTTGAGTCATTGGTTGAACATTTAGGTCATTTTCGTCCTCCTTAGGCTTATTCTAATCGAATTAGGGTTTTTAACCAATCTTGTTCATCCAATATGTGATTTTATGTCATTTGTTGAACATTTAGGTCATTTTCGTCCTCCCTAGGCTTATTCTAATCCAATTAAGGTTTTTAACCAATCTTGTGCATCCAATATGTGATTTTGTGTCATTTCGTGTCATTGGTTGAACATTTAGGTCATTTTCGTCCTCCCTAGGCTTATTCTAATCCAATTAGGGTTTTTAACCAATCTTGTGCATCCAATATGTGATTTTGTGTCATTTTGTGTCATTGGTTGAACATTTAGGTCATTTTCGTCCTCCCTAGGCTTATTCTAATCCAAGTAGGGTTTTTAACCAATCTTGTGCATCCAATATGTGATTTTGTGTCATTTTGTGTCATTGGTTGAACATTTAGGTCATTTTCGTCCTCCCTAGGCTTATTCTAATCCAATTAGGGTTTTTAACCAATCTTGTGCATCCAGTATGTGATTTTGTGTCATTGATTGAACATTTAGGTCATTTTCGTCCTCCCTAGGCTTATTCTAATCCAAATAGGGTTTTTAATCAATCTTGTGCATCCAATATGTGATTTTGTGTCATTGGTTGAACATTTAGGTCATTTTCGTCCTCCCTAGGCTTATTCTAATCCAATTAGGGTTTTTAACCAATCTTGTGCATCCAATATGTGATTTTGTGTCATTGGTTGAACATTTAGGTCATTTTCGTCCTCCCTAGGCTTATTCTAATCCAATTAGGGTTTTTAACCAATCTTGTGCATCCAATATGTGATTTTGTGTCATTGGTTGAACATTTAGGTCATTTTCGTCCTCCCTAGGCTTATTCTAATCCAATTAGGGTTTTAAACCAATCTTGTGCATCCAATATGTAATTTTGTGTGATTTTGTGTCATTGGTTGAACATTTAGGTCATTTTCGTCCTCCCTAGGCTTATTCTAATCCAATTAGGGTTTTTAACCAATCTTGTGCATCCAATATGTGATTTTGTGTCATTGGTTGCACATTTAGGTCATTTTCGTCCTCCCTAGGCTTATTCTAATCCAATTAGGGTTTTAAACCAATCTTGTGCATCCAATATGTGATTTTGTGTGATTGGTTGAACATTTGTGTCATTTTCGTCCTCCCTAGGCTTATTCTAATCCAATTAGGGTTTTTAACTAATCTTGTACATCCAATATGTGGTTTTGTGTCATTGGTTGAACATTTAGGTCATTTTAGTCCTCCCTAGGCTTATTCTAATGCAATTAGGGTTTTTAACCAATCTTGTGCATCCTATATGTGATTTTGTGTCATTGGTTGAACATTTAGGTCATTTTCGTCCTCCCTAGGCTTATTCTAATCCAATTAGGGTTTTTAACCAATCTTGTGCATCCAGTATGTGATTTTGTGTCATTGGTTGCACATTTAGGTCATTTTCGTACTCCCTAGGCTTATTCTAATCCAATTAGGGTTTTTAACCAATCTTGTGCATCCAATAAGTGATTTTGTGTCATTCGTTGGACATTTAGGTCATTTTCGTCCTCCCTAGGCTTATTCTAATCCAATTAGGGTTTTTAACCAATCTTGTGCATCCAATATGTGATTTTGTGTCATTGGTTGCACATTTAGGTCATTTTCGTCCTCCCTAGGCTTATTCTAATCCAATTAGGGTTTTTAATTAATCTTGTGCATCCAATATGTGATTTTGTGTCATTGGTTGAACATTTAGGTCATTTTCGTCCTCCCTAGGCTTATTCTAATCCAATTAGGGTTTTTAACCAATCTTGTGCATCCAATATGTGATTTTGTGTCATTGGTTGAACATTTAGATCATTTTGTCCTCCCTAGGCTTATTTAATCCAATTAGGGTTTTTAACCAATCTTGTGCAACCAATATGTGATTTTGTGTTATTGGTTGAACATTTAGGTCATTTTCGTCCTCCCTAGGCTTATTCTAATCCAATTAGGGTTTTTAACCAATCTTGTGCATCCAATATGTGATTTTGTGTCATTGGTTGAACATTTAGGTCATTTTCGTCCTCCCTAGGCTTATTCTTATCCCATTAGGGTTTTTAACCAATCTTGTGCATCCAATATGTGATTTTGTGTCATTGGTTGAACATTTAGGTCATTTTCGTCCTCCCTAGGCTTATTCTAATCCAATTAGGGTTTTTAACCAATCTTGTGCATCCAATATGTGATTTTGTGTCATTTTGTGTCATTGGTTGAACATTTAGGTCATTTTCGTCCTCCCTGGGCTTATTCTAATCCAATTAGGGTTTTTAACCAATCTTGTGCATCCAATATGTGATTTTGTGTCATTTTGTGTCATTGGTTGAACATTTAGGTCATTTTCGTCCTCCCTAGGCTTATTCTAATCCAATTAGCGTTTTTAACAAATCTTGTGCATCCAATATGTGATTGTGTCATTGGTTGAACATTTAGGTCATTTTCGTCCTCCCTAGGCTTATTCTAATCCAATTAGGGTTTTTAACCAATCTTGTGCATCCAATATGTGATTTTGTGTCATTTTGTGTCAATGGTTCCACATTTAGGTCATTTTCGTCCTCCCTAGGCTTATTCTAATCCAATTAGGGTTTTTAACCAATCTTGTGCATCCAATATGTGATTTTGTGTCATTTTGTGTCATTGGTTGAACATTTAGGTCATTTTCGTCCTCCCTAGGCTTATTCTAATCCAATTAGGGTTTTTAACCAATCTTGTGCATCCAATATGTGATTTTGTGTCATCTTGTGTCATTGGTTGAACATTATGTCATTTTCGTCCTCCATAGGCTTATTCTAATCCAATTAGGGTTTTTAACCAATCTTGTGCATCCAATAGGTGATTTGTGTCATTTGGTGGCATTCGTTGAAAATTTAGGTCATTTTCGTCCTCCCTAGGCTTATTCTAATCCAATTAGGGTTTTTAACCAATCTTGTGCATCCAATATGTGATTTTGTGTCATTGGTTGAACATTTAGGTCATTTTCGTCCTCCCTAGGCTTATTCTAATCCAATTAGGGTTTTTAACCAATCTTGTGCATCCAATATGTGATTTTGTGTCATTGGTTGAACATTTAGGTCATTTTCGTCCTCCCTTGGCTAATTCTAATCCAATTAGGGTTTTTAACCAATCTTGTGCATCCAATATGAGATTTTGTGTCATTTTGTGTCATTGGTTGAACATTTAGGTCATTTTCGTTCTCCCTAGGCTTATTCTAATCCAATTAGGGTTTTTAACCAATCTTGTGCATCCAATATGTGATTTTGTGTCATTTTGTGTCATTGGTTGAACATTTAGGTCATTTTCGTCCTCCCTAGGCTTATTCTAATCCAATTAGGGTTTTTAACCAATTTTGTGCATCCAATATGTGATTTTGTGTCATTGGTTGCACATTTAGGTCATTTTCGTCCTCTCTTGGCTTATTGTAATCCAATTAGGCTTTTTAACCAATCTTGTGCATCCAATATGTAATTTTGTGTCATTTTGTGTCATTGGTTGAACATTTATGTCATTTTCGTCCTCCCTAGGCTTATTCTAATCCAATTAGGGTTTTTAAACAATCTTGTGCATCCAGTATGTGATTTTGTGTCATTGGTTGCACATTTAGGTCATTTTCGTCCTCTCTAGGCTTATTCTAATCCAATTAGGGTTTTTAACCAATCATGTGCATCCAATATGTAATTTTGTGTCATTTTGTGTCATTAGTTGAACATTTAGGTCATTTTCGTCCTCTCTAGGCTTATTCTAATCCAATTAGGGTTTTTAACCAATCTTGTGCATCCAACATGTGATTTTGTGTCATTTTAAGTCATTGTTTGAACATTTAGGTCATTTTCGTCCTCCCAAGGCTTATTCTAATCCAATTAGGGTTTTTAAATAATCTTGTGCCTCCAATATGTGATTTTGTGTCATTGGTTGCACATTTAGATCATTTTCGTCCTCTCTAGGCTTCTTCTAATCCAATTAGGCTTTTTAACCAATCTTGTGCATCCAATATGTGATTTTGTGTCATTTTGTGTTATTGGTTGGACATTTAGGTCATTTTCGTCCTCCTTAGCCTTATTCTAATCCAATTAGGGTTTTTAACCAATCTTGTGCATCCAATATGTGATTTTGTGTCATTTTGTGTCATTAGTTGAACATTTAGGTCATTTTCGTCCTCCCTAGGCTTATTCTAATCCAATTAGGGTTTTTAACCAATCTTGTGCATCCAATATGTGATTTTGTGTCATTGGTTGAACATTTAGGTCATTTTCGTCCTCCCTAGGCTTATTCTAATCCAATTAGCGTTTTTAACCAATCTTGTGCATCCAATATATGATTTTGTGTCATTGGTTAAACATTTAGTTCATTTTCGTCCTCCGTAGGCTTATTCTAATCCAATTAGGGTTTTTAACCAATCTTGTGCATCCAATATGTGATTTTGTGTCATTGGTTGAACAATTAGGTCATTTTCGTCCTCCCTAGGCGTATTCTAATCCAATTAGGGTTTTTAACCAATCTTGTGCATCCAATATGTGATTTTGTGTCATTGGTTGAACATTTAGGTCATTTTCGTCCTCCCTAGGCTTATTCTAATCCAATTAGGGTTTTTAACCAATCTTGTGCATCCAATATGTGATTTTGTGTCATTGGTTGAACACTTAGGTCATTTTCGTCCTCCCTAGGCTTATTCTAATCCAATTAGGGTTTTAAACCAATCTTGTGCATCCAATATGTGATTTTGTTTCATTTTGTGTCGTTGGTTGAACATATAGATCATTTTCGTCCTCCATAGGCTTATTCTAATCCAATTAGGGTTTTTAACCAATCTTGTGCATCCAATATGTGATTTTCTGTCATTTTGTGTCATTGGTTGAACATTTAGGTCATTTTCGTCCTCCCTAGGCTTATTCTAATCCAATTAGGGTTTTTAACCAATCTTGTGCATCCAATATGTGATTTTGTGTCATTGGTTGAACATTTAGGTCATTTTCGTCCTCCCTAGACTTATTCTATTCCAATTAGGGTTTTTAACCAATCTTGTGCATCCAATATGTGATTTTGTGTCATTGGTTGAACATTTAGGTCATTTTCGTCCTCCCTAGGCTTATTCTAATCCAATTAGGGTTTTTAACCAATCTTGTGCATCCAATATGTGATTTTGTGTCATTGGTTGAACATTTAGGTCATTTTCGTCCTCCCTAGGCTTATTCTCATCCAATTAGGGTTTTTAACCATTCTTGTGCATCCAATATGTGATTTTGTGTCATTTTGTGTCATTGGTTGAACATTTAGGTCATTTTCGTCCTCCCTAGGCTTATTCTAATCCAATTAGGGTTTTTAACCAATCTTGTGCATCCAATATGTGATTTTGTGTCATTTTATGTCATTGGTATAACATTTAGGTCATTATCGTCCTCCCTAGGCCTATTCTAATCCAATTAGGGTTTTTAACCAATCTTGTGCATCCAATATGTGATTTTGTGTCATTTTGTGTCATTGGTTGAACATTTAGGTCATTTTCGTCCTCCCTAGGCTTATTCTAATCCAATTAGGGTTTTTAACCAATTTTGTGCATCCAATATGTGATTTTGTGTCATTGGTTGCACATTTAGGTCATTTTCGTCCTC
>JBBPBQ010000008.1:10204315-10217896 GCA_037974755.1 Cicer yamashitae | reverse complement strand
TCCTCCCTAGGCTTATTCTAATCCAATTAGGGTTTTTAACCAATCTTGTGCAACCAACATGTGATTTTGTGTCATTTTGTGTCATTGGTTGAACATTTAGGTCCTTTTCGTCCACCCTAGGCTTATTCTAATCCAATTAGGCTATTTAACCAATCTTGTGCATCCAATATGTGATTTTGTGTCATTAGTTGAACATTTAGGTCATTTTCGTCCTCCCTATGCTTATTCTAATCCAACTAGAGTTTTTAACCAATCTTGTGCATCCAATATGTGATTTTGTGTCATTGGTTGAACATTTAGGTCATTTTCGTCTTCCCTAGGCTTATTCTAATCCAATTAGGGTTTTTAACCAATCTTGTGCATCCAATATGTGATTTTGTGTCATTGGTTGAACATTTAGGTCATTTTCGTCCACCCTAGGCTTATTCTAATCCAATTAGGGTTTTTAACCAATCTTGTGCATCCAATATGTGATTTTGTGTCATTGGTTGAACATTTAGGTCATTTTCGTCCTTGCTATGCTTATTCTAATCCAATTAGGGTTTTTAACCAATCTTGTGCATCCAATATGTGATTTTGTGTCATTTTGTGTCATTGGTTGAACATTTAGGTCATTTTCGTCCTCCCTAGGCTTATTCTAATCCAATTAGGGTTTTTAACCAATCTTGTGCATCCAATATGTGATTTTGTGTCATTGGTTGAACATTTAGGTCATTTTCGTCCTCCCTAGGCTTATTCTAATCGAATTAGGATTTTTAACCAATCTTGTGCATCCAATATGTGATTTTTTGTCATTTTGTGTCATTGGTTGAACATTTAGGTCATTTTCGTCCTCCCTAGGCTTATTCTAATCCAATTAGGGTTTTTAACCAATCTTGTGCATCCAATATGTAATTTTGTGTCATTGGTTGAACATTTAGGTCCCTTTCGTCCTCCCTAGGCTTATTCTAATCCAATTAGGGTTTTTAACCAATCTTGTGCAACCAATATGTGATTTTGTGTCATTGGTTGAACATTTAGGTCATTTTCGTCCTCCCTAGGCTTATTCTAATCCAATTAGGGTTTTTAACCAATCTTATGCATCCAAAATGTGATTTTGTGTCATTGGTTGAACATTTAGGTCATTTTCGTCCTCCATAGGCTTATTCTAATCCAATTAGGGTTTTTAACCAATCTTGTGCATCCAATATGTGATTTTGTGTCATTGGTTGAACATTTAGGTCATTTTTGTCCTCCCTAGGCTTATTCTAATCCAATTAGGGTTTTTAATCAATCTTGTGCATCCAATATGTGATTTTGTGTCATTGGTTGAACATTTAGGTCATTTTCGTTCTACCTAGGCTTATTCTAATCCAATTAGGGTTTTTAACCAATCTTGTGCATCCAATATGTGATTTTGTGTCATTGGTTGAACATTTAGGTCATTTTCGTCCTCCCTAGGCTTATTCTAATCCAATTAGGGTTTTTAACCAATCTTGTGCAACCAATATGTGATTTTGTGTCATTAGTTGAACATTTAGGTCATTTTCGTCCTCCCTAGGCTTATTCTAATCCAATTAGGGTTTTTAACAAATCTTGTGCATCCAATATGTGATTTTTTGTCATTGGTTGAACATTTAGGTCATTTTCGTCCTCCCTAGGATTATTCTAATCCAATAAGGGTTTTTAATCAATCTTGTGCATCCAATATGTAATTTTGTGTCATTGGTTGAACATTTAGGTCATTTTCGTCCTCCCTAGGCTTATTCTAATCCAATTAGGGTTTTTAACCAATCTTGTGCATCCAATATGTGATTTTGTGTCATTGGTTGAACATTTATGTCATTTTCGACCTCCCTAGGCTTATTCTAATCCAATTAGGGTTTTTAACCAATCTTGTGCATCCAATATGTGATTTTGTGTCATTGGTTGAACATTTAGGTCATTTTCGTCCTCCCTAGGCTTATTCTAATCCAATTAGGGTTTTTAACCAATCTTGTGCAACCAATATGTGATTCTGTGTCATTGGTTGAACATTAAGGTCATTTTCGTCCTCCGTAGGCTTATTCTTATCCAATTTGGGTTTTTAACCAATCTTGTGCATCCAATATGTGATTTTGTGTCATTGGTTGAACATTTAGGTCATTTTCGTCCACCCTAGGCTTATTCTAATCCAATTAGGGTTTTTAACCAATCTTGTGCATCCAATATGTGATTTTGTGTCATTTTGTGTCATTGGTTGAACATTTAGGTCATTTTCGTTCTCCCTAGGCTTATTCTAATCCAATTAGGGTTTTTAACCAATCTTGTGCAACCAATATGTGATTTTGTGTCATTGGTTGAACATTAAGGTCATTTTCGTCCTCCCTAGGCTTATTCTAATCCAATTTGGGTTTTTAACCAATCTTGTGCATCCAATATGTGATTTTGTGTCATTGGTTGAACATTTAGGTCATTTTCGTCCTCCCTAGGCTTATTCTATTCCAATTAGGGTTTTTAACCAATCTTGTGCATCCAATATGTGATTTTGTATCATTTTGTGTCATTGGTTGAACATTTAGGTCATTTTCGTCCTCCCTAGGCTTATTCTAATCCAATTAGGGTTTTTAACCAATCTTGTGCAACCAATATGTGATTTTGTGTCATTGGTTGAACATTTAGGTCATTTTCGTCCTCCCTAGGCTTATTCTAAACCAATTAGGGTTTTTAACCAATCTTGTGCATCCAATATGTGATTTTGTGTCATTGGTTGAACATTTAGGTCATTTTCGTCCTCCCTATGCTTATTCTAATCCAACTAGAGTTTTTAACCAATCTTGTGCATCCAATATGTGATTTTGTGTCATTGGTTGAACATTTAGGTCATTTTTCGTCCTCCTTAGGCTTATTCTAATCCAATTAGGGTTTTTAACCAATCTTGTGCATCCAATATGTGATTTTGTGTCATTGGTTGAACATTTAGGTCATTTTCGTCCTCCCTAGGCTTATTCTAATCCAATTAGGGTTTTTAACCAATCTTGTGCAACCAATATGTGATTTTGTGTCATTTTGTGTCATTGGTTGAACATTTAGGTCATTTTCGTCCTCCCTAGGCTTATTCTAATCCAATTAGGCTATTTAACCAATCTTGTGCATCCAATATGTGATTTTGTGTCATTAGTTGAACATTTAGGTCATTTTCGTCCTCCCTATGCTTATTCTAATCCAACTAGAGTTTTTAACCAATCTTGTGCATCCAATATGTGATTTTGTGTCATTGGTTGAACATTTAGGTCATTTTCGTCCTCCTTAGGCTTATTCTAATCCAATTAGGGTTTTTAACCAATCTTGTGCATCCAATATGTGATTTTGTTTCATTGGTTGAACATTTAAGTCATTTTCGTCCTCCCTAGGCTTATTCTATTCCAATTAGGGTTTTTAACCAATCTTGTGCATCCAATATGTGATTTTGTGTCATTGGTTGAACATTTAGGTCATTTTCGTCCTCCCTAGGCTTATTCTAATCCAATTAGGGTTTTTAACCAATCTTGTGCAACCAATATGTGATTTTGTGTCATTTTGTGTCATTGGTTGAGCATTTAGGTCATTTTCGTCCTCCCTAGGCTTATTCTAATCCAATTAGGGTTTTTAACCAATCTTGTGCATCCAATATGTGATTTTGTGTCATTGGTTGAACATTTAGGTCATTTTCGTCCTCCCTAGGCTTATTCTAATCCAATTAGGCTTTTTAACCAATCTTGTGCATCCAATATGTGATTTTGTGTCTTTTTGTGTCATTTTGTGTCTTTGGTTGAACATTTAAACCATTTTCGTCCTCCCTAGGCTTATTCTAATCCAATTAGGGTTTTTAACCAATCTTCTGCATCCAATATGTGACTTTGTGTCATTTTGTGTCATTGGTTGAACATTTAGGTCATTGTCGTCCTCCCTAGGCTTATTCTAATCCAATTAGGGTTTTTAACCAATCTTGTGAATCCAATATGTCATTTTGTGTCATTTAGGGTCATTGGTTGAACATTTAGGTCATTTTCGTCCTCCCTAGGCTTATTCTAATCCAATTAGGGTTTTTAACCAATCTTGTGCATCCAATATGTGATTTTGTGTCATTGGTTGAACATTTAGGTCATTTTCGTCCTCCCTAGGCTTATTCTAATCCAATTAGGGTTTTTGACCGATCTTGTGCATCCGATATGTGATTTTGTGTCATTGTGTCATTGGTTGAACATTTAGGTCATTTTCGTCCTCCCTAGGCTTATTCTAATCCAATTAGGGTTTTTAACCAATCTTGTGCATCCAATATGTGATTTTGTGTTATTGGTTGAACATTTAGGTCATTTTCGTCATCCCTAGGCTTATTCTAATCCAATTAGGGTTTTTAACCAATCTTGTGCAACCAATATGTGATTTTGTGTCATTTTGTGTCATTGGTTGAACATTTAGGTCATTTTCGTCCTCCCTAGGCTTATTCTAATCCAATTTGGGTTTTTAACCAATCTTGTGCATCCAATATGTGATTTTGTGTCATTGGTTGAACATTTAGATCATTTTCGTCCTCCCTTGCCTTATTCTAATCCAATTAGGGTTTTTAACCAATCTTGTGCAACCAATATGTGATTTTGTGTCATTTTGTGTCATTGGTTGAACATATAGGTCCTTTTCGTCCTCCCTAGGCTTATTCTAATCCAATTAGGCTATTTAACCAATCTTGTGCATCCAATATGTGATTTTGTGTCATTAGTTGAACATTTAGGTCATTTTCGTCCTCCCAATGCTTATTCTAATCCAACTAGAGTTTTTAACCAATCTTGTGCATCCAATATGTGATTTTGTGTCATTGGTTGATCATTTAGGTCATTTTCTTCCTCCCTAGGCTTATTCTAATCCAATTAGGGTTTTTAACCAATCTTGTGCAACCAATATGTGATTTTGTGTCATTTTGTGTCATTGGTTGAACATTTAGGTCCTTTTCGTCCACCCTAGGCTTATTCTAATCAATTTAGGCTATTAAACCAATCTTGTGCATCCAATATGTGATTTTGTGTCATTAGTTGAACATTTAGGTCATTTTCGTCCTCTCTATGCTTATTCTAATCCAACTAGAGTTTTTAACCAATCTTGTGCATCCAATATGTGATTTTGTGTCATTGGTTGAACATTTAGGTCATTTCGTCTTCCCTAGGCTTATTCTAATCCAATTAGGGTTTTTAACCAATCTTGTGCATCCAATATGTGATTTTGTGTCATTGGTTGAACATTTAGGTCATTTTCGTCCACCCTAGGCTTATTCTAATCCAATTAGGGTTTTTAACCAATCTTGTGCATCCAATATGTGATTTTGTGTCATTGGTTGAACATTTATGTCATTTTCGACCTCCCTAGGCTTATTCTAATCCAATTAGGGTTTTTAACCAATCTTGTGCATCCAATATGTGATTTTGTGTCATTGGTTGAACATTTAGGTCATTTTCGTCCTCCCTAGGCTTATTCTAATCCAATTAGGGTTTTTAACCAATCTTGTGCATCCAATATGTGATTCTGTGTCATTGGTTGAACATTAAGGTCATTTTCGTCCTCCCTAGGCTTATTCTAATCCAATTTGGGTTTTTAACCAATCTTGTGCATCCAATATGTGATTTTGTGTCATTGGTTGAACATTTAGGTCATTTTCGTCCTCCCTAGGCTTATTCTAATCCAATTAGGGTTTTTAACCAATCTTGTGCATCCAATATGTGATTTTGTGTCATTTTGTGTTATTGGTTGAACATTTAGGTCATTTTCGTCCTTCCTAGGATTATTCTAATCCAATTAAGGTTTTTAACCAATCTTGTGCATCCAATGTGTGATTTTATGTCATTTTGTGTCATTGGTTGAACAATTAAGTCATTTTGTCCTCCCTAGGCTTATTTTAATCCAATTAAGGTTTTTAACCAACCTTGTGCATCCAATATGTGATTTTGTGTCATTGGTTGAACATTTAGGTCATTTTCGTCCTCCCTAGGCTTATTCTAATCCAATTAGGGTTTTTAACCAATCTTGTGCATCCAATATGTGATTTTGTGTCATTGGTTGAACATTTAGGTCATTTTCGTCCTTGCTATGCTTATTCTAATCCAATTAGGGTTTTTTACCAATCTTGTGCATCCAATATGTGATTTTGTGTCATTTTGTGTCATTGGTTGAACATTTAGGTCTTTTTCGTCCTCCCTAAGCTCTTTTTAATCCAATTAGGTTTTTAACCAATCTTGTGCATCCAATATGTGATTTTGTGTCATTGGTTAAACATTTAGGTCATTTTCGTCCTCCCTATGCTTATTCTAATCCAATTAGGGTTTTTAACCAATCATGTGCATCCAATATGTGATTTTGTGTCATTTTGTGTCATTGGTTGAACATTTAGGTCATTTTCGTCCTCCCTATGCTTATTCTAATCCAATTTTGGGTTTTAACCAATCTTGTGCATCCAATATGTGATTTTGAATCATTTTGGGTCATTGGTTGAACATTTAGGTCATTTTCGTCCTCCCTAGGCTTATTCTAATCCAATTTGGGTTTTTAACCAATCTTGTGCATCCAATATGTGATTTTGTGTCATTGGTTGAACATTTAGGTCATTTTCGTCCTCCCTAGGCTTATTCTAATCCAATTAGGGTATTTAACCAATCTTGTGCATCCAATATGTGATTTTGTGTCATTAGTTGAACATTTAGGTCAGTTTCGTCCACCCTATGCTTATTCTAATCCAACTAGAGTTTTTAACCAATCTTGTGCATCCATTATGTGATTTTGTGTCATTGGTTCAACATTTAGGTCACTTTCGTCCTCCCTAGGCTTATTCTAATCCAATTAGGGTTTTTAACCAATCTTGTGCAACCAATATGTGATTTTGTGTCATTTTGTGTCATTGGTTGAACATTTAGGTCATTTTCGTCCTCCCTAGGCTTATTCTAATCCAATTAGGGTTTTTAACTAATCTTATGCATCCAAAATGTGAATTTGTTTCATTTTGTGTCATTGGTTGAACATTTAGGTCATTTTCGTCCTCCCTAGGCTTATTCTAATCCAATTAGGGTATTTAACCAATCTTGTGCATCCAATATCTAATTTTGTGTCATTAGTTGAACATTTAGGTCATTTTCGTCCTCCCTATGCTTATTCTAATCCAACTAGAGTTTTTAACCAATCTTGTGCATCCAATATGTGATTTTGTGTCATTGGTTGAACATTTAGGTCATTTTCGTCCTCCTTAGGCTTATTCTAATCCAATTAGGGTTTTTAACCAATCTTGTGCATCCAATATGTGATTTTGTTTCATTGGTTGAACATTTAAGTCATTTTCGTCCTCCCTAGGCTTATTCTATTCCAATTAGGGTTTTTAACCAATCTTGTGCATCCAATATGTGATTTTGTGTCATTGGTTGAACATTTAGGTCATTTTCGTCCTCCCTAGGCTTATTCTAATCCAATTAGGGTTTTTAACCAATCTTGTGCAACCAATATGTGATTTTGTGTCATTTTGTGTCATTGGTTGAACATTTAGGTCATTTTCGTCCTCCCTAGGCTTATTCTGATCCAATTAGGGTTTTTAACCAATCTTGTGCATCTAATATGTGATTTTGTGTCATTTTGTGTCATTGGTTGAACATTTAGGTCAGTTTCGTCCTCCCTAGGCTTATTCTAATCCAATTAGGGTTTTTAACCAATCTTGTGCATCAAATATGTGATTTTGTGATTGGTTGAACATTTAGGTCATTTTCGTCCTCCCTAGGCTTATTCTAATCCAATTAGGGTTTTTAACCAACCTTGTGCATCCAATATGTGATTTTGTGTCATTTTGTGTCGTTGGTTGAACATATAGATCATTTTCGTCCTCCTAAGGCTTATTCTAATCCAATTAGGGTTTTTAACCAATCTTGTGCATCCAATATGTGATTTTGTGTCATTTGTTGAACATTTGGGTCATTTTCGTCCTCCCTAGCCTTATTCTAATCCAATTAGGGTTTTTAACCAATCTTGTGCATCCAATATGTGATTTTGTGTCATTGGTTGAACATTTAGGTCATTTTCGTCCTCCCTAGGCTTATTCTAATCCAATTAGGGTTTTTAACCAATCTTGTGCATCCAATATGTGATTTTGTGTCATTTTGTGTCATTGGTTGAACATTTAGGTCATTTTCGTCCTCCCTAGACTTATTCTAATCCAATTATGGTTTTTAACCAATCATGTGCATCCAATATGTGATTTTGTGTCATTTTGTGTTATTGGTTGATCATTTAGGTCATTTTCGTCCTCCCTAGGCTTATTCTAATCCAATTAGGGTTTTTAACCAATCTTGTGCATCCAATATGTGATTTTGTGTCATTGGTTGAACTTTTAGGTCAATTTCGTCCTCCCTAGGCTTATTCTAATCCAATTAGGGTTTTTAACCAATCTTGTGCATCCAATATGTGATTTTGTGTCATTGGTTGAACATTTAGGTCATTTTCGTCCTCCCTAGGCTTATTCTAATCCAATTAGGGTTTTTAACCAATCTTGTGCATCCAATATGTGATTTTGTGTCATTGGTTGAACATTTAGGTCATTTTCGTCCTCCCTAGGCTTATTCTAATCCAATTAGGGTTTTTAACCAATCTTGTGCATCCAATATGTGATTTTGTGCATTTTGTGTCATTGGTTGAACAGTTAGGTCATTTTGGTCCTCCCTAGGCTTATTCTAATCCAATTAGGGTTTTTAACCAATCTTGTGCATCCAATATGTGATTTTGTGTCATTGGTTGAACATTTAGGTCATTTTCGTCCTCCCTAGGCTTATTCTAATCCAATTAGGGTTTTTAAAAAATCTTGTGCATCAAATATGTGATTTTGTGTCATTGGTTGAACGTTTAGGTCATTTTGGTCCTCCTTAGGCTTATTCTAATCCAATTAGGGTTTTTAACCAATCTTGTGCATCCAATATGTGATTTTGTGTCATTTTGTGTCATTGGTTGAACATTTAGGTCATTTTCGTCCTCCCTAGGCTTATTCTAATCCAATTAGGGTTTTTAACCAATCTTGTGCATCAAATATGTGATTTTGTGTCATTTTGTGTCATTGGTTGAACATTTAGGTCATTTTTGTCCTCCCTAGGCTTATTCTAATCCAATTACGGTTTTTAACCAATGTTGTGCATCCAATATGTGATTTTGTGTCATTGGTTGAACACTTAGGTCATTTTTGTCGTCCCTAGGCTTATTCTAATCCAATTAGGGTTTTTAACCAATCTTGTGCATCCAATATGTGATTTTGTGTCATTTTGTGTCATTGGTTGAACATTTAGGTCATTTTCGTCCTCCCTAGGCTTATTCTAATCCAATTAGGGTTTTTAACCAATCTTGTGCATCCAATATGTGATTTTGTGTCATTTTGTGTTATTGGTTGACCATTTAGGTCATTTTCGTCCTCCCTAGGCTTATTCTAATCCAATTAGGGTTTTTAACCAATCTTGTGCAACCAATATGTGATTTTGTGTCATTTTGTGTCATTGGTTGAACATTTAGGTCATTTTCGTCCTCCCTAGGCTTATTCTAATCCAATTAGGGTTTTTAACCAATCTTGAGCATCCAATATGTGATTTTGTGTCATTTTGTGTCATTGGTTGAACATCTAGGTCATTTTCGTCCTCCCTAGGCTTATTCTAATCCAATTAGGGTTTTTAACCAATCTTGTGCATCCAATATGTGATTTTGTGTCATTGGTTGAACATTTAGGTCATTTTCGTCCTCCCTAGGCTTATTCTAATCCAATTAGGGTTTTTAACCAATCTTGTGCATCCAATATGTGCTTTTGTGTCATTGGTTGAACATTTAGATCATTTTTGTCCTTCCTAGGCTTATTCTAATCCAATTAGGGTTTTTAACCAATCTTGTGCATCCAATATGTGATTTTGTGTCATTGGTTGAACATTTAGGTCATTTTCGTCCTCCCTAGGCTTATTCTAATCCAATTAGGGTTTTTAACCAATCTTGTGCATCCAATATGTGATTTTGTGTCATTGGTTGAACATTTAGGTCATTTTCGTCCTCCTTAGGCTTATTCTAATCCAATTAGGGTTTTCAACCATTCTTTGCATCCAATATGTGATTTTGTGTCTTTTTGTGTCATTGGTTGAACATTTAGGTCATTTTCGTCCTCCTTAGGCTGATTCTAATCCAATTAGGGTTTTTAACCAATCTTGTGCATTCAATATGTGATTTTGTGTCATTTTGTGTTATTGGTTGAACATTTAGGTCATTTTCGTCCTCCCTAGGCTTATTCTAATCCAATTAAGGTTTTTAACCAATCTTGTGCATCCAATATGTGATTTTGTGTCATTGGTTGAACATTTAGGTCATTTTCGTCCTCCCTAGGCTTATTCTAATCCAATTAGGGTTTTTAACCAATCTTGTGCATCCAATATGTGATTTCGTGTCATCTTGTGTCATTGGTTGAACATTAAAGTCATTTTCGTCCTCCCTAGGCTTATCCTAAGCAATTAGGGTTTTTAACCAATCTTGTGCATCCAATATGTGATTTTTTGTCATTGGTTGAACATTTAGGTCATTTTCGTCCTCCCTAGGCTTATTCTAATCCAATTAGGGTTTTTAACCAATCTTGTGCATCCAATATGTGATTTCGTGTCATTTTGTGTCATTGGTTGAACATTTAGGTCATTTTCGTCCTGCCTAGGGTTATTCTAATCCAATTAAGGTTTTTAACCAATCTTGTGCATCCAATATGTGATTTTGTGTCATTGGTTGAACATTTAGGTCATTTTCGTCCTCCCTAGGCTTATTCTAATCCAATTAGGGTTTTTAACCAATCTTGTGCATCCAATATGTGATTTTGTGTCATTTTGTGTCATCGGTTGAACATTTAGGTCATTTTCTTCCTCCCTAGGCTTATTCTAATCCAATTAGGGTTTTTAACCAATCTTGTGCATCCAATATGTGATTTTGTATCATTTTGTGTAATTTGGTTGAATATTTAGGTCATTTTCGTCTTCCGTAGGCTTATTCTAATCCAATTAGGGTTTTTAATCAATTTTGTGCATCCAATATGTGATTTTGTGTCATTGGTTGAACATTTAGGTCATTTTCGTCCTCCTGAGGCTTATTCTAATCCAATAAGGGTTTTGAACCAATCTTGTGCATCCAATATGTGATTTTGTGTCATTGGTTGAACATTTAGGTCAGTTTTGTCCTCCCTAGGCTTATTCTAATCCAATTAGGGTTTTTAACCAATCTTGTGCATCCAATATGTGATTTTGTGATTGGTTGAACATTTAGGTCATTTTCGTCCTACCTAAGCTTATTCTAATCCAATTAGGGTTTTTAACCAATCTTGTGCATCCAATATGTGATTTTGTGTCATTGGTTGAACATTTAGGTCATTTTCGTCCTCCCTAGGCTTATTCTAATCCAATTAGGGTTTTTAACCAATCTTGTGCAACCAATATGTGATTTTGTGTCATTGGTTGAACATTTAGGTCATTTTCGTCCTCCTTAGACTTATTCTAATCCAATTAGGGTTTTTAAACAATCTTGTGCATCCAATATGTGATTTTGTGTCATTGGTTGAACATTTAGGTCATTTTCGTCCTCCCTAGGCTTATTCTAATCCAATTAGGGTTTTTAACCAATCTTGTGCATCCAATATGTGATTTTGTGTCATTTTGTGTCATCAGTTGAACATTTAGGTCGTTTTCGTCTTCCCTAGGCTTATTCTAATCCGATTAGGGTTTTTATTCAATCTTGTGCATCGAATATGTGATTTTGTGTCATTGGTTGTACATTTAGGTCATTATCGTCCTCCCTAGGCTTATTCTAATCCAATTAGGGTTTTTAACCAATCTTGTGCATCCAATATGTGATTTTGTGTCATTTTGTGTCATTGGTTGAACATTTAGGTCATTTTCGTCCTCCCTAGGCTTATCCTAATCCAATTAGGGTTTTTAACCAATCTTGTGCATCCAATATGTGATTTTGTACCATTGGTTGAACATTTAGGTCATTTTCGTCCTCCCTAGCCTTATTCTAATCCAATTATGGTTTTTAACCAATCTTGTGCATCCAATATGTGATTTTGTGTCATTTTGGGTCATTGGTTTAACATATAGGTCATTTTCGTCCTACCTAGACTTATTCTAATCCAATTAGGGTTTTTAACCAATCTTGTGCTTCCAATATGTGATTTTGTGTCATTGGTTGAACATTTAGGTCATTTTCGTCCTCCCTAGGCTTATTCTAATCCAATTAGGGTTTTTAACCAATCTTGTGCATCCAATATGTGATTTTGTGTCATTGGTTGAACATTTAGGTCATTTTCGTCCTCCCTAGGCTTATTCTAATCCAATTAGGGTTTTTAACCAATCTTGTGCATCCAATATGTGATTTTGTGTCATCAGTTGAACATTTTGGTCATTTTCGTCCTCCCTAGGCTTATTCTAATCCAATTAGGGTTTTTAACCAATCTTGTGCATCCAATATGTGATTTTGTGTCATTTTGTGTCATCGGTTGAACATTTAGGTCATTTTTCGTCCTCCCTAGGCTTATTCTAATCCAATTAGGGTTTTTAACCAATCTTGTGCATCTAATATGTGATTTTGTGTCATTTTGTGTCATCGGTTGAACATGTTGGTCATTTTCGTCCTCCCTAGGCTTATTCTAATCCAATTAGGGTTTTTAACCAATCTTGTGCATCCAATATGTGATTTTGTGTCATTGGTTGAACATTTAGGTCATTTTCGTCCTCCCTAGGCTTATTCTAATCCAATTAGGGTTTTTAACCAATCTTGTGCATCCAATATGTGATTTTGTGTCATTTTGTGTCATTGGTTGAACATTTAGGTCATTTTCGTCCTCCCTAGGCTTATTCTAATCCAATTGTGGTGTTTAACCAATCTTGTGCATCCAATATGTGATTTTGTGTCATTTTGTGTCATTGGTTGAACATTTAGGTTATTTTCGTCCTCCCTAGGCTTATTCTAATCCAATTAGGGTTTTTAACCAATCTTGTGCATCCAATATGTGATTTTGTGTCATTGGTTGAACATTTAGGTCATTTTCGTCCTCCCTAGAGTTATTCTAATCCAATTAGTGTTTTTAACCAATCTTGTGCATCCAATATGTGATTTTGTGTCATTGGTTGATCATTTAGGTCATTTTCGTCATCCCTAGGCTTATTCTAATCCAATTAGGGTTTTTAACCAATCTTGTGCATCCAATATGTGATTTTGTGTCATTTTGTGTCATTGGTTGAACATTTAGGTCATTTTCGTCCTCCCTAGGCTTATTCTAATCCAATTAAGGTTTTTAACCAATCTGATGCATCCAATATGTGATTTTGTGTCATTTTGTGTCATTGGTTGAACATTTAGGTCATTTTCGTCCACCCTAGGCTTATTCTAATCCAATTAGGGTTTTTAACCAATCTTGTGCATCCAATATGTGATTTTGTGTCATTGGTTGAACATTTAGGTCATTTTCGTCCTCCCTAGGCTTATTCTAATCCAATTAAGGTTTTTAACCAATCTTGGGAATCCAATATGAGATTTTGCGTCATTGGTTGAACATTTAGGTCATTTTCG
>JBBPBQ010000008.1:10175589-10201900 GCA_037974755.1 Cicer yamashitae | reverse complement strand
ATCTTGTGCATCCAATATGTGATTTTGTGTCATTTAGTGTCATTGGTTGAACATTTAGGTCATTTTCGTCCTCCCTAGGCTTATTCTAATCCAATTTAGGTTTTTAACCAATCTGATGCATCCAATATGTGATTTTGTGTCATTTTGTGTCATTGGTTGAACATTTAGGTCATTTTCCTCCACCCTAGGCTTATTCTAATCCAATTAGGGTTTTTAACTAATCTTGTGCATCCAATATGTGATTTTGTGTCATTGGTTGAACATTTAGGTCATTTTCGTCCTCCCTAGGCTTATTCTAATCCAATTAAGGTTTTTAACCAATCTTGGGAATCCAATATGAGATTTTGCGTCATTGGTTGAACATTTAGGTCATTTTCGACCTCCCTAGGCTTATTCTAATCCAATTAGGGTTTTTAACCAATCTTGTGCATCCAATATGTGATTTTGTGTCATTGGTTGAACATTTAGGTCATTTTCGTCCTCCCTAGAGTTATTCTAATCCAATTAGTGTTTTTAACCAATCTTGTGCATCCAATATGTGATTTTGTGTCATTGGTTGATCATTTAGGTCATTTTCGTCCACCCTAGGCTTATTCTAATCCAATTAGGGTTTTTAACCAATCTTGTGCATCCAATATGTGATTTTGTGTCATTGGTTGAACATTTAGGTCATTTTCGTCCTCCCTAGGCTTATTCTAATCCAATTATGGTATTTAACCAATCTTGTGCAACCAATATGTGATTTTGTGTCATTTTGTGTCATTGGTTGAACATTTAGGTCATTTTCGTCCTCCCTAGGCTTATTCTAATCCAATTAGGGTATTTAACCAATCTTGTGCATCCAATATGTGATTTTGTATCATTGGTTGAACATTTAGGTCATTTTCGTCCTCCCTATGCTTATTCTAATCCAACTAGAGTTTTTAACCAATCTTGTGCAACCAATATGTGATTTTGTGTCATTTTGTGTCATTGGTTGAACATTTAGGTCATTTTCGTCCTCCCTATGCTTATTCTAATCCAACTAGAGTTTTTAACCAATCTTGTGCATCCAATATGTGATTTTGTGTCATTGGTTGAACATTTAGGTCATTTTCGTCCTCCCTAGGCTTATTCTAATCTAATTAGGGTTTTTAACCAATCTTGTGCAACCAATATGTGATTTTGTGTCATTTTGTATCATTGGTTGAACATTTAGGTCATTTTCGTCCTCCCTAGGCTTATTTTAATCCAATTAGGGTTTTTAACCAATCTTATGCATCCAAAATGTGATTTTGTGTCATTGGTTCAACATTTAGGTCATTTTCGTCCTACCTAGGCTTATTCTAATCCAATTAGCGTTTTTAACCAATCTTGTGCATCCAATATGTGATTTTGTGTCATTGGTTGAACATTTAGGTCATTTTCGTCCTCCCTAGGCTTATTCTAATCCAATTAGGGTTTTTAACCAATCTTGTGCAACCAATATGTGAGTTTGTGTCATTTTGTGTCATTGGTTGAACATTTAGGTCATTTTCGTCCTCCCTAGGCTTATTCAAATCCAATTAGGGTATTTAACCAATCTTGTGCATCCAATATGTGATTTTGTGTCATTGGTTGAACATTTAGGTCATTTTCGTCCTCCCTATGCTTATTCTAATCCAACTAGAGTTTTTAACCAATCTTGTGCATCCAATATGTGATTTTGTGTCATTGGTTGAACATTTAGGTCATTTTCGTCTTCCCTAGGCTTATTCTAATCCAATTAGGGTTTTTAACCAATCTTGTGCATCCAATATGTGATTTTGTGTCATTGGTTGAACATTTATGTCATTTTCGACCTCCCTAGGCTTATTCTAATCCAATTAGGGTTTTTAACCAATCTTGTGCATCCAATATGTGATTTTGTGTCATTGGTTGAACATTTAGGTCATTTTCGTCCTCCCTAGGCTTATTCTAATCCAATTAGGGTTTTTAACCAATCTTGTGCATCCAATATGTGATTTTGTGTCATTGGTTGAACATTTAGGTCATTTTCGTCCTCCCTAGGCTTATTCTAATCCAATTAGGGCTTTTAACCAATCTTGTGCATCGAATATGTGATTTTGTGTCATTGGTTGAACATTTAGGTCATTTTCGTCCTCCCTAGACTTATTCTAATCCAATTAGGGTTTTTAACCAATCTTGTGCATCCAATATGTGATTTTGTGTCATTGGTTGAACATTTAGGTCATTTTGGTCCACCCTAGGCTTATTCTAATCCAATTAGGGTTTTTAACCAATCTTGTGCATCCAATATGTGATTTTGTGTCATTGGTTGAACATTTAGGTCATTTTCGTCCTCCCTAGGCTTATTCTAATCCAATTAGGGTTTTTAACCAATCTTTTGATTGCAATATGTGATTTTATGTCATTGGTTGAACATTTAGGTCATTTTCGTCCTCCCTATGCTTATTCTAATCCAACTAGAGTTTTTAACCAATCTTGTGCATCCAATATGTGATTTTGTGTCATTGGTTGAACATTTAGGTCATTTTCGTCCTCCCTATGTTTATTCTAAGCCAACTAGAGTTTTTAACCAATCTTTTGCATCCAATATGTGATTTTGTGTCATTGGTTGAACATTTAGGTCATTTTCGTCCTCCCTAGGCTTATTCTAATCCAATTTGGGTTTTTAACCAATCTTGTGCATCCAATATGTGATTTTGTGTCATTGGTTGAACATTTAGGTCATTTTCGTCCTCCCTAGGCTTATTCTAATCCAATTAGGGTTTTTAACCAATCTTGTGCATCCAATATGTGATTTTGTGTCATTTTGTGTTATTGGTTGAACATTTAGGTCATTTTCGTCCTTCCTAGGATTATTCTAATCCAATTAAGGTTTTTAACCAATCTTGTGCATCCAATGTGTGATTTTATGTCATTTTGTGTCATTGGTTGAACAATTAAGTCATTTTGTCCTCCCTAGGCTTATTTTAATCCAATTAAGGTTTTTAACCAACCTTGTGCATCCAATATGTGATTTTGTGTCATTGGTTGAACATTTAGGTCATTTTCGTCCTCCCTAGGCTTATTCTAATCCAATTAGGGTTTTTAACCAATCTTGTGCATCCAATATGTGATTTTGTGTCATTGGTTGAACATTTAGGTCATTTTCGTCCTTGCTATGCTTATTCTAATCCAATTAGGGTTTTTTACCAATCTTGTGCATCCAATATGTGATTTTGTGTCATTTTGTGTCATTGGTTGAACATTTAGGTCTTTTTCGTCCTCCCTAAGCTCTTTTTAATCCAATTAGGTTTTTAACCAATCTTGTGCATCCAATATGTGATTTTGTGTCATTGGTTAAACATTTAGGTCATTTTCGTCCTCCCTATGCTTATTCTAATCCAATTAGGGTTTTTAACCAATCATGTGCATCCAATATGTGATTTTGTGTCATTTTGTGTTATTGGTTGAACATTTAGGTCATTTTCGTCCTCCCTAGGCTTATTCTTATCCAATTTGGGGTTTTAACCAATCTTATGCATCCAATATGTGATTTTGTGTCATTTTGGGTCATTGGTTAAACATTTAGGTCATTTTCGTCCTCCCTAGGCTTATTCTAATCCAATTAGGGTTTTTAACCAATCTTGTGCATCCAATATGTGATTTTGTGTCATTGGTTGAACATTTAGGTCATTTTCGTCCTCCCTAGGCTTATTCTAATCCAATTAGGGTTTTTAACCAATCTTGTGCAACCAATATGTGATTTTGTGTCATTTTGTGTCATTGGTTGAACATTTAGGTCATTTTCTTCCTCCCTCGGCTTATTCTAATCCAATTTGGGCTTTTAACCAATCTTGTGCATCCAATATGTGATTTTGTGTCATTGGTTGAACATTTAGGTCATTTTCGTCCTCCCTAGGCTTATTCTAATCCAATTAGGGTTTTTAACCAATCTTGTGCATCCAATATGTGATTTTGTGTCATTGGTTGAACATTTAGGTCATTTTCGTCCTCCCTATGCTTATTCTAATCCAACTAGAGTTTTTAACCAATCTTATGCATCCAATATGTGATTTTGTGTCATTGGTTGAACATTTAGGTCATTTTCGTCCTCCCTAGGCTTATTCTAATCCAATTAGGGTTTTTAACCAATCTTGTGCATCCAATATGTGATTTTGTGTCATTGGTTGAACATTTAGGTCATTTTCGTCCTCCCTAGGCTTATTCTAATCCAATTAGGGTTTTTAACCAATATTGTGCATCCAATATATGAATTTGTGTCATTGGTTGAACATTTAGGTCGTTTTCGTCCTCCCTAGGCTTATTCTAATCCAATTAGGGTTTTTAACCAATCTTGTGCATCCAATATGTGATTTTGTGTCATTTTGTGTCATTGGTTGAACATTTAGGTCATTTTCGTCCTCCCTAGGCTTATTCTAATCCAATTAGGGTTTTTAACCAATCTTGTGCATCCAATATGTGATTTTGTGTCATTGGTTGAACATTTAGGTAATTTTCGTCCACCCTAGGCTTATTCTAATCCAATTAAGGTTTTTAACCAATCTTATGCATCCAATATGTGATTTTGTGTAATTTTATGTCATTGGTTGAGCATTTAGGTCATTTTCGTCCTCCATAGGTTTATTCTAATCCATTTAGGGTTTTTAACCAATCTTGTGCATCCAATATGTGATTTTGTGTCAATGGTTGAACATTTAGGTCATTTTCGTCCTCCCTAGGCTTATTCTAATCCAATTAGGGTTTTTAACCAATCTTGTGCATCCAATATGTGATTTTGTGTCATTGGTTGAACATTTAGGTCATTTTCGTCCTCCCTAGGCTTATTCTAATCCAATTAGGGTTTTTAACCAATCTTGTGCATCCAATATGTGATTTTGTGTCATTGGCTTAACATTTAGGTCATTTTCATCCTCCCTAGGCTTATTCTAATCCAATTAGGGTTTTTAACCAATTTTGTGCATCCAATATGTGATTTTGTGTCATTTTGTGTCATTGATTGAACATTTAGATCATTTCCGTCCTCCCTAGGTTTATTCTAATCCATATAGGGTTTTTAACCAATCTTGTGCATCCAATATGTGATTTTGTGTCATTTTGTGTCATTGGTTGAACATTTAGGTCATTTTCGTCCTCCCTAGGCTTATTCTAATCCAATTAGGGTTTTTAACCAATCTTGTGCATCCAGTATGTGATTTTGTGTCATTGATTGAACATTTAGGTCATTTTCGTCCTCCCTAGGCTTATTCTAATCCAAATAGGGTTTTTAATCAATCTTGTGCATCCAATATGTGATTTTGTGTCATTGGTTGAACATTTAGGTCATTTTCGTCCTCCCTAGGCTTATTCTAATCCAATTAGGGTTTTTAACCAATCTTGTGCATCCAATATGTGATTTTGTGTCATTGGTTGAACATTTAGGTCATTTTCGTCCTCCCTAGGCTTATTCTAATCCAATTAGGGTTTTTAACCAATCTTGTGCATCCAATATGTGATTTTGTGTCATTGGTTGAACATTTAGGTCATTTTCGTCCTCCCTAGGCTTATTCTAATCCAATTAGGGTTTTAAACCAATCTTGTGCATCCAATATGTAATTTTGTGTGATTTTGTGTCATTGGTTGAACATTTAGGTCATTTTCGTCCTCCCTAGGCTTATTCTAATCCAATTAGGGTTTTTAACCAATCTTGTGCATCCAATATGTGATTTTGTGTCATTGGTTGAACATTTAGGTCATTTTCGTCCTCCCTAAGCTAATTTTAATCCAATTAGGGTTTTTAACCAATCTTGTGCATCCAATGTGTGATTTTGTGTCATTTTGTGTCATTGGTTGAACATTTAGGTCATGTTCGTCCTCCCTAGGCTTATTCTAATCCAATTAGGGTTTTTAACCAATCTTGTGCATCCAATATGTGATTTTGTGTCATTGGTTGAACATTTAGGTCATTTTCGTCCTCCCTTGGCTTATTCTAATCCAATTAGAGTTTTTAACCAATCTTCTGCATCCAATATGTGATTTTGTGTCATTTTGTGTCATTGGTTGAACATTTAGGTCATTTTCGTCCTCCCTAGGCTTATTCTAATCCAATTAGGGTTTTTAACCAATCTTGTGCATCCAATATGTGATTTTGTGTCATTGGTTGAACATTTAGGTCATTTTCGTCCTCCCTTGGCTAATTCTAATCCAATTAGGGTTTTTAACCAATCTTGTGCATCGAATATGTGATTTGGTGTCATTGGTTGAACATTTAGGTCATTTTCGTCCTCCCTAGGCTTATTCTAATCCAATTAGGGTTTTTAACCAATCTTGTGCATCCAATATGTGATTTTGTGTCATTGGTTGAACATTTAGGTCATTTTCGTCCTCCCTAGGCTTATTTTAATCCGATTAGGGTTTTTAACCAATCTTGTGCAACCAATATGTGATTTTGTGTCATTGGTTGAACATTTAGGTCATTTTCGTCCTCCCTAGGCTTATTCTAATCCAATTAGGGTTTTTAACCAATCTTGTGCATCCAATATGTGATTTTGTATCATTGGTTGAATATTTAGGTCATGTTTGTCCTCCCTAGGCTTATTCTATTCCAATTAGGGTTTTTAACCAATCTTGTGCATCCAATACGTGATTTTGTGTCATTTTGTGTCATTTGTTGAACATTTAGGTCATTTTCCTCCTCCGTAGGCTTATTCTAATCCAATTAGGGTTTTTAACCAATCTTGTGCACCCAATATGTGATTTTCTGTCATTTTGTGTCATTGGTTGAACATTTAGGTCATTTTCGTCCTCCCTAGGCTTATTCTAATCCAATTAGGGTTTTTAACCAATCTTGTGCATCCAATATGTGATTTTGTGTCATTGGTTGAACATTTAGGTCATTTTCGTCCTCGCTAGGCTTATTCTAATCCAATTAGGATTTTTAACCAATCTTGTGCATCCAATATGTGATTTTGTGTCATTTTATGTCATTGGTTGAACATTTAGGTCATTTTCGTCCTCCCTAGGCTTATTCTAATCCAATTAGGGTTTTTAACCAATCTTGTGCATCCAATATGTGATTTTGTGTCATTGGTTGAACATTTAGGTCATTTTCGTCCTCCCTAGGCTTATTCTAATCCAATTAGGGTTTTTAACCAATCTTGTACATCCAATATGTGATTTTGTATCATTGGTTGAACATTTATGTCATTTTCGTCGTCCCTAGGCTTATTCTAATCCAACTACGGTTTTTAACCAATCTTGTGCATCCAATATGTGATTTTGTGTCATTTTGTGTCATTGGTTGAACATTTAGGTCATTTTCGTCCTCCCTAGGCTTATTCTAATGCAATTAGGGTTTTTAACCAATCTTGTGCATCCAATATGTGATTTTGTGTCATTGGTTGAACATTTAGGTCATTTTCGTCCTCCCTAGGCTTATTCTAATCCAATTAGGGTTTTTAACCAATCTTGTGCATCCAATATGTCATTTTCTGTCATTGGTTGAACATTTAGGTCATTTTCGTCCTCCCTAGGCTTATTCTAATCCAATTAGGGTTTTTAACCAATCTTGTGCATCCAATATGTGATTTTGTGTCATTGGTTGAACATTTAGGTCATTTTCGTCGTCCCTAGGCTTATTCTAATCCAATTAGGGTTTTTAACCAATCATGTGCATCCAATATGTGATTTATTGTCATTGGTTGAACATTTAGGTCATTTTCGTCCTCCCTAGGCTTATTCTAATCCAATTAGGGTTTTTAACCAATCTTGTGCATCCAATATGTGATTTTGTGTCATTGGTTGAACATTTAGGTCATTTTCGTCCTCCCTAGGCTTATTCTAATCCAATTAGGGTTTTTAACCAATCTTGTGCATCCAATATGTGATTTTGTGTCATTGGTTGCTCATTTAGGTCATTTTCGTCCTCCCTAGGCTTATTCTAATCCAATTAGGGTTTTTAACAAATCTTGTGCATCCAATATGTGATTTTGTGTCATTTTGTGTCATTGGTTGAACATTTAGGTCATTTTCGTCCTCCCTAGGCTTATCCTAATCCAATTAGGGTTTTTAACCAATCTTGTGCATCCAATATGTGATTTTGTACCATTGGTTGAACATTTAGGTCATTTTCGTCCTCCCTAGCCTTATTCTAATCCAATTATGGTTTTTAACCAATCTTGTGCATCCAATATGTGATTTTGTGTCATTTTGGGTCATTGGTTTAACATATAGGTCATTTTCGTCCTACCTAGACTTATTCTAATCCAATTAGGGTTTTTAACCAATCTTGTGCTTCCAATATGTGATTTTGTGTCATTGGTTGAACATTTAGGTCATTTTCGTCCTCCCTAGGCTTATTCTAATCCAATTAGGGTTTTTAACCAATCTTGTGCATCCAATATGTGATTTTGTGTCATTGGTTGAACATTTAGGTCATTTTCGTCCTCCCTAGGCTTATTCTAATCCAATTAGGGTTTTTAACCAATCTTGTGCATCCAATATGTGATTTTGTGTCATATTGTGTCATTGGTTGAACATTTAGGTCATTTTCGTCCTCCCTAGGCTTATTCTAATCCAATTAGGGTTTTTAACCAATCTTGTGCATCCAATATGTGATTTAGTGTCATTTTGTGTCATTGGTTGAACATTTAGGTCATTTTCGTCCTCCCTAGGCTTATTCTAATCCAATTAGGGTTTTTAACCAATCTTGTGCATCTAATATGTGATTTTGTGTCATTGGTTGAACATTTAGGTCATTTTCGTCGTCCCTAGGCTTATTCTAATCCAATTACGGTTTTTAACCAATCTTGTGCATCCAATATGTGATTTTGTGTCATTTTATGTCATTGGATGAACATTTAGGTCATTTTCGTCCTCCCTAGGCTTATTCTAATCCAATTAGGGTTTTTAACCAATCTTGTGCATATAATAAGTGATTTTGTGTCATTGGTAATCCAATTAGGTCATTTTCGTCCTCGCTAGGCTTATTCTAATCCAATGAGGGTTTTTAACCAATCTTGTGCATCCAATATGTGATTTTGTGTCATTTTGTGTCATTGGTTGAACATTTAGGTCATTTTCGTCCTCCCTAGGCTTATTCTAATCCAATGAGGTTTTTTAACCAATCTTGTGCATCCTATATGTGATTTTGTGTCATTGGTTGAACATTTAGGTCATTTTTGTCCTCCATAGGCTTATTCTAATCCAATTAGGGTTTTTAACCAATCTTGTGCATCCAATATGTGATTTTGTGTCATTGGTTGAACATTTAGGTCATTTTCGTCCTCCCTAGGCTTATTCTAATCCAATTAGGGTTTTAACCAATCTTGTGCATCCAATATGTGATTTTGTGTCATTGGTTGAACTTTTAGGTCATTTTCGTCCTCCCTAGGCTAATTCTAATCGAATTAGGGTTTTTAACCAATCTTGTGCATCCAATATGTGATTTTGTGTCATTTTGTGTCATTGGTTTAACATTTAGGTCATTTTCGTCCTCCCTAGGCTTATTCTAATCCAATTAGGGTTTTTATCCAATCTTGTGCATCCAATATGTGATTTTGTGTCATTGGTTGAACATTTAGGTCATTTTCGTCCTCCCTAGGCTTATTATAATCCAATTAGGGTTTTTACCCAATCTTGTGCATCCAATATCTGATTTTGTGTCATTGGTTGAACATTTAGGTCATTTTCGTCCTCCCTAGGCTTATTCTAATCCAATTAGGGTTTTTAACCAATCTTGTGCATCCAATATGTGATTTTGTGTCATTGGTTGAACATTTAGGTCATTTTCGTCCTCCCTAGGCTTATTCTAATCCATTTAGGGTTTTTAACCAATCTTGTGCATCCAATATGTGATTTTCTATCATTTTGTGTCATTGGTTGAAGATTTAGGTCATTTTCGTCCTCCCTAGGCTTATTCTAATCCAATTAGGGTTTTTATCGAATCTTGTGCATCCAATATGTGATTTTGTGTCATTTTGTGTCATCGGTTGAACATTTAGGTCATTTTCTTCCTCCCTAGGCTTATTCTAATCCAATTAGGGTTTTTAACCAATCTTGTGCATCCAATATGTGATTTTGTATCATTTTGTGTAATTTGGTTGAATATTTAGGTCATTTTCGTCTTCCGTAGGCTTATTCTAATCCAATTAGGGTTTTTAATCAATTTTGTGCATCCAATATGTGATTTTGTGTCATTGGTTGAACATTTAGGTCATTTTCGTCCTCCTGAGGCTTATTCTAATCCAATAAGGGTTTTGAACCAATCTTGTGCATCCAATATGTGATTTTGTGTCATTGGTTGAACATTTAGGTCAGTTTTGTCCTCCCTAGGCTTATTCTAATCCAATTAGGGTTTTTAACCAATCTTGTGCATCCAATATGTGATTTTGTGATTGGTTGAACATTTAGGTCATTTTCGTCCTACCTAAGCTTATTCTAATCCAATTAGGGTTTTTAACCAATCTTGTGCATCCAATATGTGATTTTGTGTCATTGGTTGAACATTTAGGTCATTTTCGTCCTCCCTAGGCTTATTCTAATCCAATTAGGGTTTTTAACCAATCTTGTGCAACCAATATGTGATTTTGTGTCATTGGTTGAACATTTAGGTCATTTTCGTCCTCCCTATGGTTATTCTAATCCAATTAGGGTTTTTAACCAATCTTGTGCATCCAATATGTGATTTTGTGTCATTGGTTGAACATTTAGGTCATTTTCGTCCTCCCTAGGCTTATTCTAATCCAATTAGGGTTTTTAACCAATCTTGTGCAACCAATATGTGATTTTGTGTCATTGGTTGAACATTTAGGTCATTTTCGTCCTCCCTAGGCTTATTCTAATCCAATTAGGGTTTTTAACCAATCTTGTGCATCCAATATGTGATTTTGTATCATTTTGTGTCATTGGTAGAACATTTAGGTCATTTTTGTCCTCCCTAGGCTTATTCTAATCCAATTAGGGTTTTTTTTATCAATCTTGTGCATCCAATATGTAATTTTGTGTCATTTTGTGTCATTGGTTGAATATTTAGGTCATTTTTGTCCTCCCTAGGCTTATTCTAATCCAATTAGGGTTTTTAACCAATCTTGTGCATCCAATATGTGATTTTGTGTCATTGGTTGAACATTTAGGTCATTTTCGTCCACCCTAGGCTTATTCTAATCCAATTAGGGTTTTTAACCAATCTTGTGCATCCAATATGTGATTTTGTGTCATTGGTTGAACATTTAGGACATTTTCGTCCTCCCTAGGCTTATTCTAATCCAATTAGGGTTTTTAACCAATCTTGTGCATCCAATATGTGATTTTGTGTCATTTTGTGTCATTGGTTGAACATTTAGGTGATTTTCGTCTTCCCTAGGCTTACTCTAATCCAATTAGGGTTTCTAACCAATCTTGTGCATCCAATCTGTTATTTTGTGTCATTTTGTGTCATTGGTTGAACATTTAGGTCATTTTCGTCCTCCCTAAGCTTATTCTAATCCAATTAAGGTTTTTAACCAATCTTGTGCATCCAATATGTGATTTTGTGTCATTGGTTGGACATTTAGGACATTTTCGTCCTCCCTTGGCTTATTCTAATCCAATTAGGGTTTTTAACCAATCTTGTGCATCCAATATGTGATTTTGTGTCATTGGTTGAACATTTAGGTCATTTTCGTCCTCCCTAGGCTTATTCTAATCCAATTAGGGTTTTTAACCAATCTTGTGCATCCAATATGTGATTTTGTGTCATTTTGTGTCATTGGTTGAACATTTAGGTCATTTTCGTCCTCACTAGGATTATTGTAATCCAATCAGGGTTTTTAACCAATCTTGTGTATCCAATATGTGATTTTGTGATTGGTTGAACATTTAGGTCATTTTCGTCCTCCCTAGGCTTATTCTAATCCAATTAGGGTTTTCAACCAATCTTGTGCATCCAATATGTGATTTCGTATCATTTTGTGTCATTGGTTGAACATTTAGGTCATTTTCGTCCTCCCTAGGCTTATTCTAATCCAATAAGGGTTTTTAATCAATCTTGTGCATCCAATATGTAATTTTGTGTCATTGGTTGAACATTTAGGTCATTTTCGTCCTCCCTAGGCTTATTCTAATCCAATTAGGGTTTTTAGCCAATCTTGTGCATCCAATATGTGATTTTGTGTCATTGGTTGAACATTTAGGTCATTTTCGTCCTCCCTAGGCTTATTCTAATCCAATTAGGGTTTTTAACCAATCTTGTGCAACCAATATGTGATTTTGTGTCATTAGTTGAACATTTAGGTTAGTTTCGTCCTCCCTAGGCTTATTCTAATCCAATTAGGGTTTTTAACCAATCTTGTGCATCCAATATGTGATTTTGTGATTGGTTGAACATTTAGGTCATTTTCGTCCTCCCTAGGCTTATTCTAATCCAATTAGGGTTTTTAACCAATCTTGTGCATCCAATATGTGATTTTGTATCATTTTGTGTCATTGGTTAAACATTTAGGTCATTTTCGTCCTCCCTTGGCTTATTCTAATCCAATTAGGGTTTTTTGATCAATCTTGTGCATCCAATATGTAATTTTGTGTCATTTTGTGTCATTGGTTGAACATTTAGGTCTTTTTTGTCCTCCCTAGGCTTATTCTAATCCAATTAAGGTTTTTAACCAATCTTGTGCATCCAATATGTGATTTTGTGTCATTGGTTGAACATTTAGGTCATTTTCGTCCTCCCTAGGCTTATTCTAATCCAATTAGGGTTTTTAACCAATCTTGTGCAACCAATATGTGATTTTGTGTCATTAGTTGAACATTTAGGTCATTTTCGTCCTCCCTAGGCTTATTCTGATCCAATTAGGGTTTTTAACCAATCTTGTGCATCTAATATGTGACTTTGTGTCATTTTGTGTCATTGGTTGAACATTTAGGTCAGTTTCGTCCTCCCTAGGCTTATTCTAATCCAATTAGGGTTTTTAACCAATCTTGTGCATCCAATATGTGATTTTGTGTCATTGGTTGAACATTTAGGTCATTTTCGTCCTCCCTAGGCTTATTCTAATCCAATTAGGGTTTTTAACCAATCTTGTGCAACCAATATGTGATTTTGTGTCATTGGTTGAATATTTAGGTCATTTTCGTCCTCCTTAGGCTTATTCTAATCCAATTTGGGTTTTTAACCAATCTTGTGCATCCAATATGTGATTTTGTGTCATTGGTTGAATATTTAGGTAATTTTCGTCCTCCTTAGGCTTATTCGAATCCAATTAGGGTTTTTAACCAATCTTGTGCATCCAATATGTGATTTTGTGTCATTTTGTGTCGTTGGTTGAACATTTAGGTCATTTTCGTCCTCCCTAGGCTTATTCTAATCCAATTTGGGTATTTAACCAATCTTGTGCATCCAATATGTGATTTTCTGTCATTGGTTGAACATTTAGGTCATTTTCGTCCTCCCTATGCTTATTCTAATCCAACTAGAGTTTTTAACCAATCATGTGCATCCAATATGTGATTTTGTGTCATTGGTTGAACATTTAGGTCATTTTCGTCCTCCCTAGGCTTATTCTAATCCAATTAGGGTTTTTAACCAATCTTGTGCAACCAATATGTGATTTTGTGTCATTTTGTGTCATTGGTTGAACATTTAGGTCGTTTTCGTCCTCCCTAGGCTTATTCTAATCCAATTAGGGTTTTTAACCAATCTTGTGCATCCAATATGTGATTTTCTGTCACTGGTTGAACATTTAGGTCATTTTCGTCCTCCCTAGGCTTATTCTAATCCAACTAGAGTTTTTAACCAATCTTGTGCATCCAATATGTGATTTTGTGTCATTGGTTGAACATTTAGGTCATTTTCGTCCTCCCTAGGCTTATTCTAATCCAATTAGGGTTTTTAACCAATCTTGTGCATCCAATATGTGATTTTGTGTCATTGGTTGAACATTTAGGTCATTTTCGTCCTCCCTAGGCTTATTCTAATCCAATTAGGGTTTTTAACCAATCTTGTGCATCCAATATGTGATTTTCTGTCATTGGTTGAACATTTAGGTCATTTTCGTCCTCCCTAGGCATATTCTAATCCAATTAGGGTTTTTAACCAATCTTGTGCATCCAATATGTGATTTTGTGTCATTGGTTGAACATTTAGGTCATTTTCGTCCTCCCTAGGCTTATTCTAATCCAATTAGGGTTTTTAACCAATCTTGTGCATCCAATATGTGATTTTGTGTCATTTTGTGTCATGGGTTGTACATTTAGGTCATTTTCCTCTTCCCTAGGCATATTCTAATCCAATTTGGGTTTTTAACCAATCTTGTGAATCCAATATGTGATTTTGTGTAATTGGTTGAACATTTAGGTCATTTTCGTCCTCCCTAGGCTTATTCTAATCCAATTAGTGTTTTTAACCAATCTTGTGCATCCAATATGTGATTTTGTGTCATGGGTTGAACATTTATGTCATTTTCCTCTTCCCTAGGCATATTCTAATCCAATTAGGGTTTTTAACCAATCTTGTGCATCCAATATGTGATTTTGTGTCATTGGTTGAACATTTAGGTCATTTTCGTCCTCCCTAGGCTTATTCTAATCCAATTAGGGTTTTTAACCAATCTTGTGCATCCAATATGTGATTTTGTGTCATTGGTTGAACATTTAGGTCATTTTCGTCCTCCCTAGGCTTATTCTAATCCAATTAGGGTTTTTAACCAATCTTGAGCATCCAATATGTGATTTTGTGTAATTTTGTGTCATTGGTTGAACATTTAGGTCATTTTCGTCCTCCCTAGGCTTATTCTAATCCAATTAGGGTTTTTAACCAATCTTGTGCATCCAATATGTGATTTTGTGTGATTTTGTGTCATTGGTTGAACATTTAGGTCATATTTGTCCTCCCTAGGCTTATTCTAATCCAATTAGGGTTTTTAACCAATCTTGATCATCCAATATGTGATTTTGTGTCATTGGTTGAACATTTAGGTCATTTTCGTCCTCCCTAGGCTTATTCTAATGCAATTAGGGTTTTTAACCAATCTTGTGCATCCAATATGTGATTTTGTGTCATTGGTTGAACATTTAGGTCATTTTCGTCCTCCCTAGGCTTATTCTAATCCAATTAGGGTTTTTAACCAATCTTGTGCATCCAATATGTGATTTTCTGTCATTGGTTGAACATTTATGTCATTTTCGTGCTCCCTAGGCTTATTCTAATCCAATTAGGGTTTTTATTTTGTGTCATTGGTTGAACATTTAGGTCATTTTCGTGCTCCCTAGGCTTATACTAATCCAATTAGGGTTTTTAACCAATCTTGTGCATCCAATATGTGATTTTGTGTCATTTTGTGTCATTGGTTGAACATTTAGGTCATTTTCGTCCTTCCTAGGCTTATTCTAATCCAATTAGGGTTTTTAACCAATCTTGTGCATCCAATTTGTGATTTTGTGTCATTGGTTGAACATTTAGGTCATTTTGTCCTCCCTAGGCTTATTCTAATCCAATTAGGGTTTTTAACCAATCTTGTGCATCCAATATGTGATTTTGTGTCATTGGTTGAACATTTAGGTCATTTTCGTCCTCCCTAGGCTTATTCTAATCCAATTAGGGTTTTTAACTGATGAGGAACTAGAATGCATAACAAAGGAAGGAAGCATAGAAGATATTCAAGGTCTTGGAACTCCAATGACAAGAGCAAGGTCAAAGAAGACAAAGGAGGTTCTAAATAACTTGATAACCACTTTATTTGAAACAAGTACAACTCATGAAGACTTGAAGCCCAAGATAGTCAATTGCTTAATCCAAATTGAAGAAGCTAAGGAATGAAGGCTGATTTTATGTGTTATCAAATTTTAATATTAGTTTTAATTAAAGTAGTAGACTGAATTAGTAAGAAATTTGGGTCTAATTGAAAAAACTTCAGTTGGGCCAAATTTAAATAACTTGTAAGGAGGTGCCACTATAAAAGGCAAACTCTTATCTTGTTTTAGGGGATTTTTTTTAAAACATTATTTTTTTTTGTGAGGCTTTTTGCTCTCTAGAGTTCTTGAAAGAATTCAATTTGAACTTATCAAGGTTCTTAATCCTTGTGGCGTTCTTTTTGGCTTATCAATCCCTAGATTGTGGCGCCATTCTGTTCTTGGTTCTTTTACTGAATAATAATAAGTTTGAGTTTCCTTTACATCAAACCCTAATACACAAATTGTGCCAATTTTCGTGTTCAGTAACCTGTTACCATATCTTGAGTTCTACACACTTGTTTTCGGCGATTCAACATCCTAACTTGCGTTTCAGAACGTCATCTTTCACCTCGTTTTGGAATCGGCCGATTCTGAGTTTCGCAGCTCCGTTTATTGCGTTATCCAGCAATACGCGATTTCTGATTCAATCTGTAAGTCTCCAACCTAGAACGATCTTAAAGTGACTCATTACAAATAGGATCATATCAGGGTTTTTAACCAATCTTGTGCATCCAATATGTCATTTTGTGTCATTGGTTGAACATTTAGGTCATTTTCATCCTCCCTAGTCTTATTCTAATCCAATTAGGGTTTTTAACCAATCTTGTGCATCCAATATGTGATTTTGTGTCATTGGTTGAACATTTAGGTTATTTTCGTCCTCCCAAGGCTTATTCTAATCCAATTAGGGTTTTTAACCAATCTTGTGCATCCAATATGTGATTTTGTGTCATTGGTTGAACATTTAGGTCATTTTCGTCCTCCCTAGGCTTATTCTAATCCAATTAGGGTTTTTAACCAATCTTGTGCAACCAATATGTGATTTTGTGTAATTTTGTGTCATTGGTTGAACATTTAGGTCATTTTCGTCCTCCCTAGGGTTATTCTAATCCAATTAGGGTTTTTAACCAATCTTGTGCATCCAATATGTGATTTTGTGTCATTGGTTGAACATTTAGGTCATTTTCGTCCTCCCTAGGCTTATTCTAATCCAATTAGGGTTTTTAACCAATCTTGTGCAACCAATATGTGATTTTGTGTCATTTTTTGTCATTGGTTGAACATTTAGGTCATTTTCGTCCTCCCTAGGCTTATTCTAATCCAATTAGGGTTTTTAACCAATCTTGTGCATCCAATATGTGATTTTGTGTCATTTTGTGTGATTGGTTGAACATTTAGGTCATTTTTGTCCTCCCTAGGCTTATTCTAATCCAATTAGGGTTTTTAACCAATCTTGTGCATCCAATATGTGATTTTGTGTCATTGGTTGAACATTTAGTTCATTTTCATCCTCCATAGGCTTATTCTAATCCAATTAGGGTTTTTAACCAATCTTGTGCATCCAATATGTGATTTTGTGTCATTGGTTGAACATTTAGGTCATTTTCGTCCTCCCTAGGCTTATTCTAATCCAATTAGGGTTTTTAACCAATCTTGTGCATCCAATATGTGATTTTGTGTCATTGGTTGAACATTTAGGTCATTTTCGTCGTCCCTAGGCTTATTCTAATCCAATTAGGGTTTTTAACCAATCATGTGCATCCAATATGTGATTTATTGTCATTGGTTGAACATTTAGGTCATTTTCGTCCTCCCTAGGCTTATTCTAATCCAATTAGGGTTTTTAACCAATCTTGTGCATCCAATATGTGATTTTGTGTCATTGGTTGAACATTTAGGTCATTTTCGTCCTCCCTAGGCTTATTCTAATCCAATTAGGGTTTTTAACCAATCTTGTGCATCCAATATGTGATTTTGTGTCATTGGTTGAACATTTAGGTCATTTTCGTCCTCCCTAGGCTTATTCTAATCCAATTAGGGTTTTTAACCAATCTTGTGCATCCAATATGTGATTTTGTGCATTTTGTGTCATTGGTTGAACAGTTAGGTCATTTTGGTCCTCCCTAGGCTTATTCTAATCCAATTAGGGTTTTTAACCAATCTTGTGCATCCAATATGTGATTTTGTGTCATTGGTTGAACATTTAGGTCATTTTCGTCCTCCCTAGGCTTATTCTAATCCAATTAGGGTTTTTAAAAAATCTTGTGCATCAAATATGTGATTTTGTGTCATTGGTTGAACGTTTAGGTCATTTTGGTCCTCCTTAGGCTTATTCTAATCCAATTAGGGTTTTTAACCAATCTTGTGCATCCAATATGTGATTTTGTGTCATTTTGTGTCATTGGTTGAACATTTAGGTCATTTTCGTCCTCCCTAGGCTTATTCTAATCCAATTAGGGTTTTTAACCAATCTTGTGCATCAAATATGTGATTTTGTGTCATTTTGTGTCATTGGTTGAACGTTTAGGTAATTTTGGTCCTCCCTAGGCTTATTCTAATCCAATTAGGGTTTTTAACCAATCTTGTGCATCCAATATGTGATTTTGTGTCATTTTGTGTCATTGGTTGAACATTTAGGTCATTTTCGTCCTCCCTAGGCTTATTCTAATCCAATTAGGGTTTTTAACCAATCTTGTGCATCCAATATGTGATTTTGTGTCATTGGTTGAACATTTAGGTCATTTTCGTCCTCCCTAGGCTTATTCTAATCCAATTAGGGTTTTTAACCAATCTTGTGCATCCAGTGTGTGATTTTTTGTCATTTTGTGTCATTGGTTGAACATTTAGGTCATTTTCGTCCTGCCTAGGTTTATTCTAATCCAATTAGGGTTTTTAACCAATCTTGTGCATCCAATATGTGATTTTGTGTCATTGGTTGAACATTTAGATCATTTTTTTCTGCCTAGGCTTATTCTAATCCAATTAGGGTTTTTAACCAATCTTGTGCATCCAATATGTGATTTTGTGTCATTGGTTGAACATTTTGGTCATTTTTGTCCTCCCTAGTCTTATTCTAATCCAATTAGGGTTTTTAACCAATCTTGTGCATCCAATATGTGATTTTGTGTCATTGGTTGAACATTTAGGTCATTTTCGTCCTCCCTAGGCTTATTCTAATCCAATTAGGGTTTTTAACCAATCTTGTGCATCCAGTATGTGATTTTGTGTCATTTTGTGTCATTGGTTGAACATTTAGGTCGTTTTCGTCCTCCATAGGCTTATTCTAATCCAATTAGGGTTTTTAACCAATCTTGTGCATCCAATATGTGATTTTGTGTCATTGGTTGAACATTTAGGTCATTTTCGTCCTCCCTAGGCTTATTCTAATCCAATTAGGGTTTTTAACCAATCTGGTGCATCCAATATTTTATTTTGTGTCATTGGTTGAATATTTAGGTCATTTTTGTCCTCCCTAGGCTTATTCTAATCCAATTAGGGTTTTTAACCAATCTTGTGCATCAAATATGTGATTTTGTGTCATTTGTTGAACATTTAGTTCATTTTTGACCTCCGTAGGCTTATTCTAATCCAATTAGGGTTTTTAACCAATCTTGTGCATCCAATATGTGATTTTCTGTCATTTTGTGTCATTGGTTGAACATTTAGGTCATTTTTGTCCTCCCTAGGCTTATTCTAATCCAATTAGGGTTTTTAACCAATCTTGTGCATCCAATATGTGATTTTGTGTCATTGGTTGAACATGTAGGTCATTTTCGTCCTCCCTAGGCTTATTCTAATCCAATTAGGGTTTTTAACCAATCTTGTGCATCCAATATGTGATTTTGTGTCATTGGTTGAACATTTAGGTCATTTTCGTCCTCCCTAGGCTTATTCTAATCCAATTAGGGTTTTTTATTAATCTTGTGCATCCAATATGTGATTTTGTGTCATTGGTTGAACATTTAGGTCATTTTCGTCCTCCCTAGGCTTATTCTAATCCAATTAGGGTTTTTAACCAATCTTGTGCATCCAATATGTGATTTTGTGTCATTGGTTGAACATTTAGGTCATTTTCGTGCTCCCTAGGCTTATTCTAATCCAATTAGGGTTTTTAACCAATCTTGTGCATCCAATATGTGATTTTGTGTCATTGGTTGAACATTTAGGTCATTTTCGTCCTCCCTAGGCTTATTTTAATCCAATTAGGTTTTTTAACCAATCTTGTGCATCCAATATGTGATTTTGTGTCTTTTTGTGTCATTGGTTGAACATTTAGGTCATTTTCGTCCTCCCTAGGCTTATTCTAATCCAATTAGGGTTTTTAACCAATCTTGTGCATCCAATATGTGATTTTGTGTCATTGGTTGAACATTTAGGTCATTTTCGTCCTCCCTAGGCTTATTCTAATCCAATTAGGGTTTTTAACCAATCTTGTGCATCCAATATGTGATTTTGTGTCATCGGTTGAATATTTAGGTCATTTTTGTCCTCCCTAGGCTTATTCTAATCCAATTAGGGTTTTTAACCAATCTTGTGCATCCAATATGTGATTTTGTGTCATTGGTTGAACATTTAGGTCATTTTCGTCCTCCCTAGGCTTATTCTAATCCAATTAGGGTTTTTAACCAATCTTGTGCATCCAATATGTGATTTTGTGTCATTGGTTGAACATTTAGGTCATTTTCGTCCTCCCTAGGCTTATTCTAATCCAATTAGGGTTTTTAACCAATCTTGTGCATCCAATATATGATTTTGTGTCATTTTGTGTCATTGGTTGAACATTTAGGTCATTTTCGTCCTCCCTAGGCTAATTCTAATCCAATTAGGGTTTTTAACCAATCTTGTGCATCCAACATGTGATTTTGTGTCATTGGTTGAACATTTAGGTCATTTTCGTCCTCCCTAGGCTTATTCTAATCCAATTAGGGTTTTTAACCAATCTTGTGCATCCAACATGTGATTTTGTGTCATTGGTTGAACATTTAGGTAATTTTCGTCCTCCCTAGGCTTATTCTAATCCAATTAGGGTTTTTAACCAATCTTGTGCATTCAATATGTAATTTTGTGTCATTTTGTGTCAATGGTTCAACATTTAGGTCATTTTCGTCCTCCCTAGGCTTATTCTAATCCAATTAGGGTTTTTAACCAATCTTGTGCATCCAATATGTGATTTTGTGTCATTGGTTGAACATTTAGGTCATTTTCGTCCTCCCTAGGCTTATTCTAATCCAATTAGGGTTTTTAACCAATCTTGTGCATCCAATATGTGATTTTGTGTCATTTTGTGTCATTGGTTGAACATTTAGGCCATTTTCATCCTCCATAGGCTTATTCTAATCCAATTAGGGTTTTTAACCAATCTTGTTCATCCAATATGTGATTTTGTGTCATTGGTTGACTATTTAGGTCATTTTCGTCCTCCCTAGGCTTATTCTAATCCAATTAGGGTTTTTAACCAATCTTGTGCATCCAATATGTGATTTTGTGTCATTTTGTGTCATTGGTTAAACATTTAGGTCAGTTTTGTCCTCCCTAGGCTTATTCGAATCCAATTAGGGTTTTTAACCAATCTTGTGCATCCAATATGTGATTTTGTGTCATTGGTTGAACATTTAGGTCATTTTCGTCCTCCCTAGGCTTATTCTAATCCAATTAGGGTTTTTAACCAATCTTGTGCATCCAATATGTGATTTTGTGTCATTTTGTGTCATTGGTTGAACATTTAGGTCAATTTCGTCCTCCCTAGCCTTATTCTAATCCAATTAGGGTTTTTAACCAATCTTGTGCATCCAATATGTGATTTTGTGCCATTTTGTGTCATTGGTTGAACATTTAGGTCATTTTCGTCCTCCCTAGGCTTATTCTAATCCAATTAGGGTTTTTAACCAATCTTGTGCATCCAATATGTGATTTTGTGTCATTGGTTGAACATTTAGGTCATTTTCGCCTTGCTAGGCTAATTCTAATCCATATAGGGTTTTTAACCAATCTTGTGCATCCAATATGTGATTTTGTGTCATTTTGTGTCATTGGTTGAACATTTAGGTCATTTTCGTCCTCCCTAGGCTTATTCTAATCCAATTAGGGTTTTTAACCAATCTTGTGCATCCAATATCTGATTTTGTGTCATTTTGTGACATTTTGTGTCATTGGTTGAACATTTAGGTCATTTTCTTCCTCCCTAGGCTTATTCTAATCCAATTAGGGTTTTTATCCAATCTTGTGCATCCAGTATGTGATTTTGTGTCATTGGTTGAACATTTAGGTCATTTTCGTTCTCGATAGGCTTATTCTAATCCAATTAGGGTTTTTAACCAATCTTGTGCATCCAATATGTGATTTTGTGTCATTGGTTGAACATTTACGTCATTTTCGTCCTCCCTAGGCTTATTCTAATCCAACTAGGGTTTTTAACCAATCTTGTGAATCCAATATGTGGTTTTGTGTCATTGGTTGAAAATTTAGGTCATTTTCGTCCTCCCTAGGCTTATTCGAATCCATTTAGGGTTTTTAACCAATCTTGTGCATCCAATATGTGATTTTGTGTGATTTTGTGTCATTGGTTGAACAGTTAGGTCATTTTCGTCATCGCTAGGCTTATTCTAATCCAATTAGGGTTTTTAACCAATCTTGTGCATCCAATATGTGATTTTGTGTCATTGGTTGAACATTTAGGTCATTTTCGTCCTCCCTAGGCTTATTCTAATCCAATTAGGGTTTTTAACCAATCTTGTGCATCCAATATCTGATTTTGTGTCATTGGTTGAACATTTAGGTCATTTTCGTACTCCCTAGGCTTATTCTAATCCAATTAGGGTTTTTAACCAATCTTGTGCATCCAATATTTGATTTTGTGTCATTGGTTGAACATTTAGGTCATTTTCGTCCTCCCTAGGCTTATTCTAATCCAATTAGGGTTTTTAACCAATCTTGTGCAACCAATATGTGATTTTGTGTCATTTTGTGTCATTGGTTGAACATTTAGGTCTATTTCGTCCTCCCTAGGCTTATGCTAATCCAATTAGGGTTTTTAACCAATCTTGTGCATCCAACATGTGATTTTGTGTCATTGGGTGAACATTTAGGTCATTTTCGTCCTCCCTAGGCTTATTCTAATCCAATTAGGGTTTTTAACCAATCTTGTGCATCCAATATGTGATTTTGTGTCATTGGTTGAACATTTAGGTCATTTTCGTCCTCCCTAGGCTTATTCTAATCCAATTAGGGTTTTTAACCAATCTTGTGCATCCAATATGTGATTTTGTGTCATTGGTTGAACATTTAGGTCATTTTCGTCCTCCCTAGGCTTATTCTAATCCTATTAGGGTTTTTAACCAATCTTGTGCATCCAATATGTGATTTTGTGTCATTGGTTGAATATTAAGGTCATTTTCGTCCTCCCTAGGCTTATTCTAATCCAATTAGGGTTTTTAACCAATCTTGTGCATCCAATATGTGATTTTATGTCATTTTGTGTCATTGGTTGAACATTTAGGTCATTTTCGTCCTCCCTAGGCTTATTCTAATCCAATTAGGGTTTTTAACCAATCTTGTGCACCCAATATGTGATTTTATGTCATTTTGTGTCATTGGTTGAACATTTAGGTCATTTTCGTCCTCCCTAGGCTTATTCTAATCCAATTAGGGTTTTTAACCAATCTTGTGCATCCAATATGTGATTTTGTGTCATTGGTTGAACATTTAGGTCATTTTCGCCTTGCTAGGCTAATTCTAATCCATATAGGGTTTTTAACCAATCTTGTGCATCCAATATGTGATTTTGTGTCATTTTGTGTCATTGGTTGAACATTTAGGTCATTTTCGTCCTCCCTAGGTTGATTCTAATCCAATTAAGGTTTTTAACCAATCTTGTGCATCCAATATGTGATTTTGTGTCATTTTGTGTCATTGGTTGAACATTTAGGTCATTTTCGTCCTCCCTAGGCTTATTCTAATCCAATTAAGATTTTTAACCAATCTTGTGCATCTAATATGTGATTTTGTGTCATTTTGTGTCATTGGTTGAACATTTAGGTCATTTTCGTCCTCCCTAGGCTTATTCTAATCCAATTAGGGTTTTTAACCAATCTTGTGCATCCAATATGTGATTTTGTGTCATTGGTTGAACATTTAGGTCATTTTCGTCCTCGCTAGGCTTTTTCTAATCCAAGTAGGGTTTTTAACCAATCTTGTGCATCCAATATGTGATTTTGTGTCATTGGTTGAACATTTAGGTCATTTTCGTCCTCCCTAGGCTTATCCTAATCCAATTAGGGTTTTTAACCAATCTTGTGCATCCAATATGTGATTTTGTACCATTGGTTGAACATTTAGGTCATTTTCGTCCTCCCTAGCCTTATTCTAATCCAATTATGGTTTTTAACCAATCTTGTGCATCCAATATGTGATTTTGTGTCATTTTGGGTCATTGGTTTAACATATAGGTCATTTTCGTCCTACCTAGACTTATTCTAATCCAATTAGGGTTTTTAACCAATCTTGTGCTTCCAATATGTGATTTTGTGTCATTGGTTGAACATTTAGGTCATTTTCGTCCTCCCTAGGCTTATTCTAATCCAATTAGGGTTTTTAACCAATCTTGTGCATCCAATATGTGATTTTGTGTCATTGGTTGAACATTTAGGTCATTTTCGTCCTCCCTAGGCTTATTCTAATCCAATTAGGGTTTTTAACCAATCTTGTGCATCCAATATGTGATTTTGTGTCATCGGTTGAATATTTAGGTCATTTTTGTCCTCCCTAGGCTTATTCTAATCCAATTAAGGTTTTTAACCAATCTTGTGCATCCAATATGTTATTTTGTGTCATTTTGTGTCATTTGTTGAACATTTAGGTCATTTTCGTCCTCCGTAGGCTTATTCTAATCCAATTAGGGTTTTTAACCAATCTAGTGCATCCAATCTGTGATTTTCTGTCATTTTGTGTCATTGGTTGAACATTTAGGTCATTTTCGTCCTCCCTAGGCTTATTCTAATCCAATTAGGGTTTTTAACCAATCTTGTGCATCCAATATGTGATTTTGTGTCATTGGTTGAACATTTAGGTCATTTTCGTCCTCCCTAGGCTTATTCTAATCCAATTAGGGTTTTTAACCAATCTTGGGCAACCAATATGTGATTTTGTGTCATTGGTTGAACATTTAGGTCATTTTCGTCCTCCCTAGGCTTATTCTAATCCAATTAGGGTTTTTAACCAATCTTGTGCAACCAATATGTGATTTTGTGTCATTGGTTGAACATTTAGGTCATTTTCGTCCTCCCTATGGTTATTCTAATCCAATTAGGGTTTTTAACCAATCTTGTGCATCCAATATGTGATTTTGTGTCATTTTGTGTCATTGGTTGAACATTTAGGTCATTTTCGTCCACCCTATGCTTATTCGAATCCAATTAGGGTTTTTAACCAATCTTGTGCAACCAATATGTGATTTTGTGTCATTTTGTGTCATTGGTTGAACATTTAGGTCATTTTCGTCCTCCCTAGGCTTATTCTAATCCAATTAGGGTTTTTAACCAATCTTATGCATCCAAAATGTGATTTTGTGTCATTTTGTGTCATTGGTTGAACATTTAGGTCATTTTCTCCCTCCCTAGGCTTATTCTAATCCAATTAGGGGTTTTAACCAATCTTGTGCATCATAAATGTGATTTTGTGTCATTTTGTGTCATTGGTTGAACATTTAGGTCATTTTCGTCCTCCCTAGGCTTATTCTAATCCAATTAGGGTTTTTAACCAATGTTGTGCATCCAATATGTGATTTGGTGTCATTGGTTGAACATTTAGGTCATTTTCGTCCTCCCTAGGCTTATTCTAATCCAATTAGGGTTTTTAACCAATCTTGCGCAACCAATATGTGATTTTGTGTCATTGGTTGAACATTTATGTCATTTTCGTCCTCCCTTGGCTTATTCCAATCCAATTATGGTATTTAACCAATCTTGTGCATCCAATTAGTGATTTTGTGTCATTGGTTGAACATTTAGGTCATTTTCGTCCTCCCTATGCTTATTCTAATCCAACTAGAGTTTTTAACCAATCTTGTGCATCCAATATGTGATTTTGTGTCATTGGTTGAACATTTAGGTCATTTTCGTCCTCCCTATGTTTATTCTAAGCCAACTAGAGTTTTTAACCAATCTTTTGCATCCAATATGTGATTTTGTGTCATTGGTTGAACATTTAGGTCATTTTCGTCCTCCCTAGGCTTATTCTAATCCAATTTGGGTTTTTAACCAATCTTGTGCATCCAATATGTGATTTTGTGTCATTGGTTGAACATTTAGGTCATTTTCGTCCTCCCTAGGCTTATTCTAATCCAATTAGGGTTTTTAACCAATCTTGTGCAACCAATATGTGATTTTGTGTCATTGGTTAAACATTAAGGTCATTTTCGTCCTCCCTAGGCTTATTCTAATCCAATTTGGGTTTTTAACCAATCTTGTGCATCCAATATGTAATTTTGTGTCATTGGTTGAATATTTAGGTAATTTTCGTCCTACTTAGGCTTATAATAATCCAATTAGGGTTTTTAACCAATCTTGTGCATCCAATATGTGATTTTGTGTCATTGGTTGAACATTTAGGTCCTTTTCGTCCTCCCTAGGCTTATTCTAATCCAATT
>JBBPBQ010000008.1:10114182-10165311 GCA_037974755.1 Cicer yamashitae | reverse complement strand
ACATTTAGGTCATTTTCGTCCTCCCTAGGCTTATTCTAATCCAATTAGGGTTTTTAACCAATCTTATGCATCCAAAATGTGAATTTGTGTCATTTTGTGTCATTGGTTGAACATTTAGGTCATTTTCGTCCTCCCTTGGCTTATTCTAATCCAATTAGGGTATTTAACCAATCTTGTGCATCCAATATCTGATTTTGTGTCATTAGTTGAACATTTAGGTCATTTTCGTCCTCCCTATGCTTATTCTAATCCAATTAGGGTATTTAACCAATCTTGTGCATCCAATATCTGATTTTGTGTCATTAGTTGAACATTTAGGTCATTTTCGTCCTCCCTATGCTTATTCTAATCCAACTAGAGTTTTTAACCAATCTTGTGCATCCAATATGTGATTTTGTGTCATTGGTTGAACATTTAGGTCATTTTCGTCCTCCCTAGGCTTATTCTAATCCAATTAGGGTATTTAACCAATCTTGTGCAACCAATATGTGATTTTGTGTCATTTTGTGTCATTGGTTGAACATTTAGGTCATTTTCGTCCTCCCTAGGCTTATTCTAATCCAATTAGGGTTTTTAACCAATCTTATGCATCCAAAATGTGAATTTGTGTCATTTTGTGTCATTGGTTGAACATTTAGGTCATTTTCGTCCTCCCTAGGCTTATTCTAATCCAATTAGGGTATTTAACCAATCTTGTGCATCCAATATCTGATTTTGTGTCATTAGTTGAACGTTTAGGTCATTTTCGTCCTCCCTATGCTTATTCTAATCCAACTAGAGTTTTTAACCAATCTTGTGCATCCAATATGTGATTTTGTATCATTGGTTGAACATTTAGGTCATTTTCGTCCTCCCTAGGCTTATTCTAATCCAATTAGGGTTTTTAACCAATCTTGTGCAACCAATATGTGATTTTGTGTCATTTTGTGTCATTGGTTGAACATTTAGGTCATTTTCGTCCTCCCTAGGCTTATTCTAATCCAATTAGTGTATTTAACCATTCTTGTGCATCCAATATGTGATTTTGTGTCATTGGTTGAACATTTAGGTCATTTTCGTCCTCCCTATGCTTATTCTAATCCAACTAGAGTTTTTAACCAATCTTGTGCATCCAATATGTGATTTTGTGTCATTGGTTCAACATTTAGGTCATTTTCGTCCTCCCTAGGCTTATTCTAATCCGATTAGGGTATTTAACAAATCTTGTGCAACCAATATGTGATTTTGTGTCATTGGTTGAACATTTAGGTCATTTTCGTCCTCCCTAGGCTTATTCTAATCCAATTAGGGTTTTTAACCAATCTTGTGCAACCAATATGTGATTTTGTGTCATTTTGTGTCATTGGGTTAACATTTAGGTCATTTTCGTCCTCCCTAGGCTTATTCTAATCCAATTAGGGTTTTTAACCAATCTTATGCATCCAAAATGTGAATTTGTGTCATTTTGTGTCATTGGTTGAACATTTAGGTCATTTTCGTCCTCCCTAGGCTTATTCTAATCCAATTAGGGTATTGAACCAATCTTGTGCATCCAATATGTGATTTTGTGTCATTGGTTGAACAGTTAAGTCGTTTTCGTCCTCCGTAGGCTTATTCTAATCCAATTAGGGTATTTAACCAATCTTGTGCATCCAATATGTGATTTTGTGTCATTGGTTGAACATTTAGGTCATTTTCGTCCTCCCTATGCTTATTCTAATCCAACTAGAGTTTTTAACCAATCTTGTGCATCCAATATGTGATTTTGTGTCATTGGTTGAACATTTAGGTCATTTTCGTCCTCCTTAGGCTTATTCTAGTCCAATTAGGGTTTTTAACCAATCTTGTGCATCCAATATGTGATTTTGTGTCATTGGTTGAACATTTAGGTCATTTTCGTCCTCCCTAGGCTTATTCTAATCCAATTAGGGTTTTTAACTAATCTTGTGCATCCAATATGTGATTTTTTGTCATTTTGTGTCATTGGTTGAACATTTAGGTCATTTTCGTCCTCCCTAGGCTTATTCTAATCCAATTAGGGTTTTTAACCAATCTTGTGCATCCAATATGTGATTTTCTGTCATTTTGTGTCATTGGTTGAACATTTACATCATTTTTGTCCTCCCTAGGCTTATTCTAATCCAATTAGGGTTTTTAACCAATCTTGTGCATCCAATATGTGATTTTGTGTCATTGGTTGAACATTTAGGTCATTTTCGTCCTCCCTAGGCTTATTCTAATCCAATTAGGGTTTTTAACCAATCTTGTGCATCCAATATGTGATTTTGTGTCATTGGTTGAACATTTAGGTCATTTTCGTCCTCCCTAGGCTTATTCTAATCCAATTAGGGTTTTTAACCAATCTTGTGCATCCAATATGTGATTTTGTGCATTTTGTGTCATTGGTTGAACAGTTAGGTCATTTTGGTCCTCCCTAGGCTTATTCTAATCCAATTAGGGTTTTTAACCAATCTTGTGCATCCAATATGTGATTTTGTGTCATTGGTTGAACATTTAGGTCATTTTCGTCCTCCCTAGGCTTATTCTAATCCAATTAGGGTTTTTAAAAAATCTTGTGCATCAAATATGTGATTTTGTGTCATTGGTTGAACGTTTAGGTCATTTTGGTCCTCCTTAGGCTTATTCTAATCCAATTAGGGTTTTTAACCAATCTTGTGCATCCAATATGTGATTTTGTGTCATTTTGTGTCATTGGTTGAACATTTAGGTCATTTTCGTCCTCCCTAGGCTTATTCTAATCCAATTAGGGTTTTTAACCAATCTTGTGCATCAAATATGTGATTTTGTGTCATTGGTAGAACGTTTAGGTCATTTTGGTCCTCCCTAGGCTTATTCTAATCCAATTAGGGTTTTTAACCAATCTTGTGCATCCAATATGTGATTTTGTGTCATTGGTTGAACATTTAGGTCATTTTCGTCCTCCCTAGGCTTATTCTAATCCAATTAGGGTTTTTAAAAAATCTTGTGCATCCAATATGTGATTTTGTGTCATTTTGTGTCGTTGGTTGAACATATAGATCATTTTCGTCCTCCATAGGCTTATTCTAATCCAATAAGGGTTTTTAACCAATCTTGTGCACCAATATGTGATTTTGTGTCATTGGTTGAACATTTAGGTCATTTTCGCCCTCCCTAGGCTTATTCTAATCCAATTAGGGTTTTTAACCAATCTTGTGCATCCAATATGTGATTTTGTGTCATTGGTTGAATATTTAGGTCATTTTTGTCCTCCCTAGGCTTATTCTAATCCAGTTAGGGTTTTTAACCAATCTTGTGCATCCAATATGTGATTTTGTGTCATTTTGTGTCATTTGTTGAACATTTTTTTCATTTTCGTCCTCCGTAGGCTTATTCTAATCCAATTAGGGTTTTTAACCAATCTTGTGCATCCAATATGTGATTTTGTGTCATTGGTTGAACATTTAGGTCATTTTCGTCCTCCCTAGGCTTATTCTAATCCAATTAGGGTTTTTAACCAATCTTGTCCATCCAATATGTGATTTTGTATCATTTTGTGTCATTGGTTGAACATTTAGGTCATTTTCGTCCTCCCTAGGTTTATTCTAATCCAATTAGGGTTTTTAACCAATCTTGTGCATCCAATATGTGATTTTTTGTCATTGGTTGAATATTTAGGTCATTTTTGTCCTCCTTAGGCTTATTCTAATCCAATTAGGGTTTTTAACCAATCTTGTGCATCCAATATGTGATTTTGTGTCATTTTGTGTCATTTGTTGAACATTTAGGTCATTTTCGTCCTCCGTAGGCTTATTCTAATCCAATTAGGGTTTTTAACCAATCTTGTGCACCAATATGTGATTTTGTGTCAATGGTTGAACATTTAGGTCATTTTCGTCCTCCCTAGGCTTATTCTAATCCAATTAGGGTTTTTAACCAATCTTGTGCATCCAATATGTGATTTTGTGTCATTGGTTGAACATTTAGGTCATTTTCGTCCTCCCTAGGCTTATTCTAATCCAATTAGGGTTTTTAACCAATCTTATGCGTCCAATATGTGATTTTGTGTCATTGGTGGAACATATAGTTCATTTTCGTCCTCCCTAGGCTTATTCTAATCCAATTAGGGTTTTCAACCAATCTTGTGAATCCAATATGTGATTTTGTGTCGTTTTGTGTCATTGGTTTAACATTTAGGTCATTTTCGTCCTCCCTAGGCTTATTCTAATCCAATTAGGGTTTTTAACCAATCTTGTGCATCCAATATGTGATTTTGTGTCACTTTGTGTCATTGGTTGAACATTTAGGTCATTTTCGTCCTCCCTAGGCTTATTCTAATCCAATTAGGGTGTTTAACCAATCTTGCGCATTTAATATGTGATTTTGTGTCATTTTGTGTCATTGGTTGAACATTTAGGTCATTTTCGTCCTCCCTAGGCTTATTCTAATCCAATTAGGGTTTTTAACCAATCTTGTGCATCCAATATGTGATTTTGTGTCATTGGTTGAACATTTAGGTCATTTTCGTCCTCCCTAGGCTTATTCTAATCCAATTAGGGTTTTTAACAAATCTTCTGCATCCAATATGTGATTTTGTGTCATTGGTTGAACATTTAGGTCATTTTCGTCCTCCCTAGGCTTATTCTAATCCAATTAGGGTTTTTAACCAATCTTGTGCATCCAATATGTGATTTTGTGTCATTGGTTGAACATTTAGGTCATTTTCGTCCTCCCTAGGCTTATTCTAATCCAATTAGGGTTTTTAACCAATATTGTGCATCCAATATATGAATTTGTGTCATTGGTTGAACATTTAGGTCGTTTTCGTCCTCCCTAGGCTTATTCTAATCCAATTAGGGTTTTTAACCAATCTTGTGCATCCAATATGTGATTTTGTGTCATTTTGTGTCATTGGTTGAACATTTAGGTCATTTTCGTCATCCGTAGGCTTATTCTAATCCAATTAGGGTTTTTAACCAATCTTGTGCATCCAATATGTGATTTTGTGTCATTGGTTGAACATTTAGGTCATTTTCGTCCTCCCTAGGCTTATTCTAATCCAATTAGGGTTTTTAACCAATCTTGTGCATCCAATATGTGATTTTGTGTCATTTTGTGTCATCAATTGAACATTTAGGTCGTTTTCGTCCTCCCTAGGCTTATTCTAATCCAATTAGGGTTTTTAACCAATCTTGTGCATCCAATATGTGATTTTGTGTCATTTTGTGTCATCGGTTGAACATTTAGGTCATTTTCGTCCTCCCTAGGCTTATTCTAATCCAATTAGGGTTTTTAACCAATCTTGTGCATCCAATATGTGATTTTGTGTCATTTTGTGTCATTGGATGAACATTTAGGTCATTCTCGTCCTCCCCATGCTTATTCTAATCCAATTAGGGTTTTTAACCAATCTTGTGCATCCAATATGTGATTTTGTGTCCTTTTGTGTCATTGGTTGAACATTTAAGTCATTTTCGTCCTCCCTAGGCTTATTCTAATCCAATTAGGGTTTTTAACCAATCTTGTGCATCCAATATGTGATTTTGTGTCATTGGTTGAACATTTAGGTCATTTTCGTCCTCCCTATGCTTATTCTAATCCAACTAGAGTTTTTAACCAATCTTGTGCATCCAATATGTGATTTTGTGTCATTGGTTGAACATTTAGGTCATTTACGTCCTCCCTAGGCTTATTCTAATCCAATTAGGGTTTTTAACCAATCTTGTGCATCCAATATGTGATTTTGTGTCATTGGTTGAACATTTAGGTCATTTTTGTCCTCCCTAGGCTTATTCTAATCCAATTAGGGTTTTTAACCAATCTTGTGCATCCAATATGTGTTTTTGTGTCATTGGTTGAACATTTAGGTCATTTTCGTCCTCCCTAGGCTTATTCTAATCCAATTAGGGTTTTTAACCAATCTTGTGCATCCAATATGTGATTTTGTGTCATTGGTTGAACATTTAGGTCATTTTCGTCCTCCCTAGGCTTATTCTAATCCAATTAGGGTTTTTAACCAATCTTGTGCATCCAATATGTGATTTTTTGTCATTGGTTAAATATTTAGGTCATTTTTGTCCTCCCTAGGCTTATTCTAATCCAATTAGGGTTTTTAACCAATCTTGTGCATCCAATATGTGATTTTGTGTCATTTTGTGTCATTTGTTGAACATTTAGGTCATTTTCGTCCTCCCTAGGATTATTCTAATCCAATTAGGGTTTTTAACCAATCTTGTGCATTCAATATGTGATTTTGTGTCATTGGTTGAACATTTAGGTCATTTTCGTCCTCCCTAGGCTTATTCTAATCCAATTAGGGTTTTTAACCAATCTTGTGCATCCAATATGTGATTTTGTGTCATTGGTTAAACATTTAGGTCATTTTCGTCCTCCCTATGCTTATTCTAATCCAATTAGGGTTTTTAAAAAATCTTGTGCATCCAATATGTGATTTTGTGTCATTGGTTGAACATATAAGTCATTTTCGTCCTCCCTAGACTTATTCTAATCCAATTAGGGTTTTTAACCAATCTTGTGCATCCAATATGAGATTTTGTGTCATTGGTTAAACATTTAGGTCATTTTCGTCCTCCCTATGCTTATTCTAATCCAATTAGGGTTTTTAACCAATCTTGTGCATCCAATATGTGATTTTGTGTCATTGGTTGAACATTTAGGTCATTTTCGTCCTCCCTAGACTTATTCTAATCCAATTAGGGTTTTTAACCAATCTTGTGCATCCAATATTTAATTTTGTGTCATTTTGTGTCATTGGTTGAACATTTAGGTCATTTTCGTCCTCCCTAGGCTTATTCTAATCCAATTAGGGTTTTTAACCAATCTTGTGCATCCAATATGTGATTTTGTGTCATTGGTTCAACATTTAGGTCATTTTTGTCCTCCCTAGGCTTATTCTAATCCAATTAGGGTTTTTAACCAATCTTGTGCATCCAATATGTGATATTGTGTCATTGGTTGAACATTTAGGTCATTTTCGTCCTCCTTAGGCTTATTCTAATCCAATTAGGGTTTTTAACCAATCTTGTGCATCCAATATGTGATTTTGTGTCATTGGTTGAACATTTAGGTCATTTTCGTCCTCCCTAGGCTTATTCTAATCCAATTACGGTTTTTAACCAATCTTGTGCATCCAATATGTGATTATGTGTCATTTTGTGTCATTGGTTGAACATTTAGGTCATTTTCGTCCACCCTAGGCTCATTCTAATCCAATTAGGGTTTTTAACCAATCTTGTGCATCCAATATGTGATTTTGTGTCATTGGTTGAACATTTAGGTCATTTTCGTCCTCCATAGGCTTATTCTAATCCAATTCGGGTTTTTAACCAATCTTGTGCATCCAATATGTGATTTTGTGTCATTTTGTGTCATTGGTTGAACATTTAGGTCATTTTCGCCCTCCCAAGGCTTATTCTAATCCAATTAGGGTTTTTAACCAATCTTGTGCATCCAATATGTGATTTTGTGTCATTGGTTGAACATTTAGGTCATTTTTGTCCTCCCTAGGCTTATTCTAATCCAATTAGGGTTTTTAACCAATCTTGTGCATCCAATATGTGATTTTGTGTCATTGGTTGAACATTTAGGTCATTTTTGTCCACCCTAGGCTTATTCTAATCCAATTAGGGTTTTTAACCAATCTTGTGCATCCAATATGTGATTTTGTGTCATTGGTTGAACATTTAGGTCATTTTCGTCCTCCCTAGGCTTATTCTAATCCAATTAGGGTTTTTAACCAATCTTGTGCATCCAATATGTGATTTTGTGTCATTGGTTGAACATTTAGGTCATTTTCGTCCTCCCTAGGCTTATTCTCATCCAATTAGGGTTTTTAACCATTCTTGTGCATCCAATATGTGATTTTGTGTCATTTTGTGTCATTGGTTGAACATTTAGGTCATTTTCGTCCTCCCTAGGCTTATTCTAATCCAATTAGGGTTTTTAACCAATCTTGTGCATCCAATATGTGATTTTGTGTCATTGGTTGAACATTTAGGTCATTTTCGTCCTCCCTAGGCTTATTCTAATCCAATTAGGGTTTTTAACCATTCTTGTGCAACCAAATGTGATTTTGTGTCATTTTGTGTCATTGGTTGAACATTTAGGTTATTTTCGTCCTCCCTAGGCTTATTCTAATCCAATTAGGGTATCTAACCAATCTTGTGCATCCAATATGTGATTTTGTGTCATTGGTTGAACATTTAGGTCATTTTCGTCCTCCCTATGCTTATTCTAATCCAACTAGAGTTTTTAACCAATCTTGTGCATCCAATATGTGATTTTGTGTCATTGGTTGAACATTTAGGTCATTTTTCGTCCTCCTTAGGCTTATTCTAATCCAATTAGGGTTTTTAACCAATCTTGTGCATCCAATATGTGATTTTGTGTCATTGGTTGAACATTTAGGTCATTTTCGTCCTCCCTAGGCTTATTCTAATCCAATTAGGGTTTTTAACCAATCTTGTGCAACCAATATGTGATTTTGTGTCATTTTGTGTCATTGGTTGAACATTTAGGTCATTTTCGTCCTCCCTAGGCTTATTCTAGTCCAATTAGGGTTTTTAACCAATCTTGTGCAACCAATATGTGATTTTGTGTCATTTTGTGTCATTGGTTGAACATTTAGGTCATTTTCTTCCTCCCACGGCTTATTCTAATCCAATTTGGGTTTTTAACCAATCTTGTGCATCCAATATGTGATTTTGTGTCATTGGTTGAACATTTAGGTCATTTTCGTCTTACCTAGGCTTATTCTAATCCAATTAGGGTTTTTAACCAATCTTGTGCATCCAATATGTGATTTTGTGTCATTGGTTGAACATTTAGGTCATTTTCGTCCTCCCTAGGCTTATTCTAATCCAATTAGGGTTTTTAACCAATCTTGTGCATCCAATATGTGATTTTGTGTCATTGGTTGAACATTTAGGTCATTTTCGTCCTCCCTAGGCTTATTCTAATCCAATTAGGGTTTTTAACCAATCGTGTGCATCCAATATGTGATTTAGTGTCATTGGTTGAACATTTAGGTCATTTTCGTCCTCCCTAGGCTTATTCTAATCCAATTAGGGTTTTTAACCAATCTTGTGCATCCAATATGTGATTTTGTGTCATTGGTTGAACATTTAGGTCATTTTCGTCCTCCCTTGGCTAATTCTAATCCAATTAGGGTTTTTAACCAATCTTGTGCATCCAATATGAGATTTTGTGTCATTTTGTGTCATTGGTTGAACATTTAGGTCATTTTCGTTCTCCCTAGGCTTATTCTAATCCAATTAGGGTTTTTAACCAATCTTGTGCATCCAATATGTGATTTTGTGTCATTTTGTGTCATTGGTTGAACATTTAGGTCATTTTCGTCCTCCCTAGGCTTATTCTAATCCAATTAGGGTTTTTAACCAATCTTGAGTATCCAATATGTGATTTTGTGTCATTTTGTGTCATTGGTTGAACATTTAAGTCATTTTCGTCCTCCCTAGGCTTATTCTAATCCAATTAGGGTTTTTAACCAATCTTGTGCATCCAATATGTGATTTTGTGTCATTATGTGTCATTGGTTGAACATTACGTCATTTTCGTCCTCCCTATACTTATTCTAATCCAATTAGGGTTTTTAACCAATCTTGTGCATCCAATATGTGATTTTGTGTCATTTTGAGTCATTGGTTGAACATTTAGGTCATTTTCGTCCTCGCTAGGCTTATTCTAATCCAATTAGGGTTTTTAACCAATCTTCTGCATCCAATATGTGATTTTGTGTCATTTTGTGTCATTTGTTGAACATTTAGGTCATTTTCGTCCTCCCTAGCCCTACTCTAATCCAATTAGGGTTTTTAACCAATCTTGTGCATCCAATATGTGATTTTGTGTCCTTTTGTGTCATTGGTTGAACGTTTAGGTCATTTGGGTCCTCCCTAGGCTTATTCTAATCCAATTAGGGTTTTTAACCAATCTTGTGCATCCAATATGTGATTTTGTGTCATTTTGTGTCGTTGGTTGAACATTTAGGTCATTTTCGTCCTCCTTAGGCTTATTCTAATCCAATTAGGGTTTTTAACCAATCTTGTGCATCCAATATGTGATTTTGTGTCATTGGTTGAACATTTAGGTCATTTTCGTCCTCCCTAGGCTTATTCTAATCCAATTAGGGTTTTTAACCAATCTTGTGCATCCAGTATGTGATTTTATGTCATTTTGTGTCATCGATTGAACATTTAGGTCATTTTCGTCCTCTCTAGGCTTATTCTAATCCAATTAGGGTTTTTAACCAATCTTGTGCATCCAATATGTGATTTTGTGTCATTGGTTGAATATTTAGGTCATTTTTGTCCTCCCTAGGCTTATTCTAATCCAATTAGGGTTTTTGACCAATCTTGTGCATCCAATATGTGATTTTGTGTCATTTTGTGTCGTTGGTTGAACATATAGATCATTTTCGTCCTCCATAGGCTTATTCTAATCCAATTAGGGTTTTTAACCAATCTTGTGCATCCAATATGTGATTTTGTGTCATTGGTTGAACATTTAGGTCATTTTCGTCCTCCCTAGGCTTATTCTAATCCAATTAGGGTTTTTAACCAATCTTGTGCATCCAATATGTGATTTTTTGTCATTGGTTGAATATTTAGGTCATTTTTGTCCTCCCTAGGCTTATTCTAATCCAATTAGGGTTTTTAACCAATCTTGTGCATCCAATATGTGATTTTGTGTCATTGGTTGAACATTTAGGTCATTTTCGTCCTCCCTAGGCTTATTCTAATCCAATTAGGGTTTTTAACCAATCTTGTGCATCCAATATGTGATTTTGTGTCATTGGTTGAACATTTAGGTCATTTTCGTCCTCCCTAGGCTTATTCTAATCCAATTAGGGTTTTTAACCAATCTTGTGCATCCAATATGTGATTTTGTGTCATCGGTTGAATATTTAGGTCATTTTTGTCCTCCCTAGGCTTATTCTAATCCAATTAGGGTTTTTAACCAATCTTGTGCATCCAATATGTGATTTTGTGTCATTGGTTGAACATTTAGGTCATTTTCGTCCTCCCTAGGCTTATTCTAATCCAATTAGGGTTTTTAACCAATCTTGTGCATCCAATATGTGATTTTGTGTCATTGGTTGAACATTTAGGTCATTTTCGTCCTCCCTAGGCTTATTCTAATCCAATTAGGGTTTTTAACCAATCTTGTGCATCCAATATGTGATTTTTTTATCATTTTGTGTTATTGGTTGAACATTTAGGTCATTTTCGTCCTCCCTAGGCTTATTCTAATCCAATTAGGGTTTTTAACCAATCTGCTGCATCCAATATGTGATTTTGTGTCATTGGTTGAACATTTAGGTCATTTTCGTCCTCCCTAGGCTTATTCTAATCCAATTAGGGTTTTTAACCAATCTTGTGCATCCAATATGTGATTTTGTGTCATTGGTTGAACATTTAGGTCATTTTCGTCCTCCCTAGGCTTATTCTAATCCAATTAGGGTTTTTAACCAATCTTGTGCATCCAATATGTGATTTTGTGTCATTGGTTGAACATTTAGGTCATTTTCGTCCTCCTTATGCTTATTCTAATCCAATTAGGGTTTTTAACCAATCTTGTGCATCAAATATGTGATTTTGTATCATTTTGTGTCATTGGGTGAATATTTAGGTCATTTTCGTCCTCCCTATGCTTATTCTAATCCAATTAGGGTTTTAACCAATCTTATGCATCCAATATGTGATTTTGTGTCATTGGTTGAATATTTAGGTCATTTTCGTCGTCCCTAGGCTTATTCTAATCCAATTAGGGTTTTTAACCAATCTTGTGCATCCAATATGTGATTTTGTGTCATTGGTTGAACATTTAGGTCATTTTCGTCCTCCCTAGGCTTATTCTAATCCAATTAGGGTTTTTAACCAATCTTGTGCATCCAATATGTGATTTCGTGTCATTGGTTGAACATTTAGGTCATTTTCGTCCTCCCTAGGCTTATTCTAATCCAATTAAGGTTTTTAACCAATCTTGTGCATCCAATATGTGATTTTGTGTCATTGGTTGAACATTTAGGTCATTTTCGTCCTCCGTAGAGTTATTCTAATCCAATTAGTGTTTTTAACCAATCTTGTGCATCCAATATATGATTTTGTGTCATTGGTTGAACATTTAGGTCATTTTCGTCCTCCCTAGGCTTATTCTAATCCAATTAGGGTTTTTAACCAATCTTGTGCATCCAATATGTGATTTTGTGTCATTTGTTGAACATTTAGGTCATTTTCGTCCTCCCTATGCTTATTCTAATCCAACTAGAGTTTTTAACCAATCTTGTGCATCCAATATGTGATTTTGTGTCTTAGGTTGAACATTTAGGTCATTTTCGTCCTCCTTAGGCTTATTCTAATCCAATTAGGGTTTTTAACCAATCTTGTGCATCCAATATGTGATTTTGTGTCATTTTGTGTCATTTGTTGAACATTTAGGTCATTTTCGTCCTCCCTAGGATTATTCTAATCCAATTAGGGTTTTTAACCAATCTTATGCATCCAAAATATGATTTTGTGTCATTGGTTGAACATTTAGGTCATTTTCGTCCTCCCTAGGCTTATTCTAATCCAATTAGGGTTTTTAACCAATCTTGTGCATCCAATATGTGATTTTGTGTCATTTGTTGAACATTTAGGTCATTTTCGTCCTCCCTATGCTTATTCTAATCCAACTAGAGTTTTTAACCAATCTTGTGCATCCAATATGTGATTTTGTGTCTTAGGTTGAACATTTAGGTCATTTTCGTCCTCCTTAGGCTTATTCTAATCCAACTAGAGTTTTTAACCAATCTTGTGCATCCAATATGTGATTTTGTGTCATTGGTTGAACATTTAGGTCATTTTCGTCCTCCCTAGGCTTATTCTAATCCAATTAGGGTATTTAACCAATCTTGTGCAACCAATATGTGATTTTGTGTCATTTTGTGTCATTGGTTGAACATTTAGGTCATTTTCGTCCTCCCTAGGCTTATTCTAATCCAATTAGGGTTTTTAACCAATCTTATGCATCCAAAATGTGAATTTGTGTCATTTTGTGTCATTGGTTGAACATTTAGGTCATTTTCGTCCTCCCTAGGCTTATTCTAATCCAATTAGGGTATTTAACCAATCTTGTGCATCCAATATCTGATTTTGTGTCATTAGTTGAACGTTTAGGTCATTTTCGTCCTCCCTATGCTTATTCTAATCCAACTAGAGTTTTTAACCAATCTTGTGCATCCAATATGTGATTTTGTGTCATTGGTTGAACATTTAGGTCATTTTCGTCCTCCCTAGGCTTATTCTAATCCAATTAGGGTTTTTAACCAATCTTGTGCAACCAATATGTGATTTTGTGTCATTTTGTGTCATTGGTTGAACATTTAGGTCATTTTCGTCCTCCCTAGGCTTATTCTAATCCAATTAGGGTTTTTACCCAATCTTGTGCATCCAAAATGTGATTTTGTGTCATTTTGTGTCATTGGTTGAACATTTAAGTCATTTTCGTCCTCCCTAGGCTTATTCTAATCCAATTAGGGTTTTTAACCAATCTTGTGCATCCAAAATATGATTTGGTGTCATTTTGTGTCATTGGTTGAACATTTAGGTCATTTTCGTCCTCCCTAGGCTTATTTTAATCCAATTAGGGTTTTTAACCAATCTTGTGCATCCAATATGTGATTTTGTGTCATTGGTTGAACATTTAGGTCATTTTCGTCCTCCCTAGGCTTATTTTAATCCAATTAGGGTTTTTAACCAATCTTGTGTATCCAATATGTGATTTTGTGTCATTGGTTGAACATTTAGGTCATTTTCGTCCTCCCTAGGCTTATTCTAATCCAATTAGGGTTTTTAACCAATCTTGTGCATCCAATATGTGATTTTGTGTCATTGGTTGAACATTTAGGTCATTTTCGTCAGCCCTAGGCTTATTCTAATCCAATTAGGGTTTTTAACCAATCTTGTGCATCCAATATGTGATTTTGTGTCATTGGTTGAACATTTAGGTCATTTTCGTCCTCCCTAGGCTTATTGTAATCCAATTAGGGTTTTTAACCAATCTTGTGCATCCAATATGTGATTTTGTGTCATTGGTTGAATATTTAGGTCATTTTCGTCCTCCCTAGGCTTATTCTAATCCAATTAGTGTTTTTAACCAATCTTGTGCATCCAATATGTGATTTTGTGTCATTTTGTGTCATTGGTTGAACATTTAGTTCATTTTTGTCCTCCCTAGGCTTATTCTAATCCAATTACGGTTTTTAACCAATCTTGTGCATATAATAAGTGATTTTGTGTCATTGGTAATCCAATTAGGTCATTTTCATCCTCGCTAGGCTTATTCTAATCCAATTAGGAATTTTAACCAATCTTGTGCATCCAATATGTGATTTTGTGTCATTTTGTGTCATTGGTTGAACATTTAGGTCATTTTCGTCCTCCCTAGGCTTATTCTAATCCAATTAGGGTTTTTAACCAATCTTGTGCATCCAATATGTGATTTTGTGTCATTGGTTGAACATTTAGGTCATTTTCGTCTTCCCTAGGCTTATTGTAATCGAATTAGGGTTTTTAACCAATCTTGTGCATCCAATATGTGATTTTGTGTCATTTTGTGTCATTGGTTGAATATTTAGGTCATTTTTGTCGTCCCTAGGCTTATTCTAATCCAATTAGGGTTTTTAACCAATCTTGTGCATCCAATATGTGATTTTGTGTCATTGGTTGAACATTTAGGTCATTTTCGTCCTCCCTAGCGATATTCTAATCCAATTAGGGTTTTTAACCAATCTTGTGCATCCAATATGTGATTTTGTGTCATTTTGTGTCATTGGTTGAACATTTAGGTCATTTTCGTCCTCCCTAGGCTTATTCTAATCCAATTAGGGTTTTTAACCAATCTTGTGCATCCAATATGTGATTTTGTGTCATTGGTTGAACATTTAGGTCATTTTTGTCCTCCCTAGAATTATTCTAATCCAATTAGGGTTTTTAACCAATCTTGTGCATCCAATATGTGATTTTGTGTCATTTTGTGTCATTGGTTGAACATTTAGGTCATTTTCGTCCTCCCTAGGCTTATTCTAATCCAATTAGGGTTTTTAACCAATCTTGTCCATCCAATATGTGATTTTGTGTCATTTTGTGTCATTTGTTGAACATTTAGGTCATTTTCGTCCTCCCTAGGCTTATTCTAATCCAATTAGGGTTTTTAACCAATCTTGTGCATCCAATATGTGATTTTGTGTCATTTTGTGTCATTGGTTGAACATTTAGGTCATTTTCGTCCTCCCTAGGCTTATTCTAATCCAATTAGGGTTTTTAACCAATCTTGTGCATCCAATATGTGATTTTGGGTCATTGGTTCAACATTTAGGTCATTTTCGTCCTACCTAGGCTTATTCTAATCCAATTAGGGTTTTTAACCAATCTTGTGCAACCAATATGTGATTTTGTGTCATTTTGTGTCATTGGTTGAACATTTAGGTCATTTTCGTCCTCCCTAGGCTTATTCTAATCCAATTAGGGTTTTTAACCAATCTTGTGCATCCAATATGTGATTTTGTGTCATTTTGTGTCATTGGTTGAACATTTAGGTTATTTTCGTCCTCCCTAGGCTTATTCTAATCCAATTAGGGTGTTTAACCAATCTTGTGCATCCAATATGTGATTTTTTGTCATTTTGTGTCATTGGTTTAACATTTAGGTCATTTTCGTCCTCCCTAGGCTTATTCTAATCCAATTAGGGTTTTAACCAATCTTGTGCATCCAATATGTGATTTTGTGTCATTTTGTGTCATTGGTTGAACATTTAGGTCATTTTCGTCCTCCCTAGGCTTATTCTAATCGAATTAGGGTTTTTAACCAATCTTGTGCATACAATATGTCATTTTGTGTCATTGGTTGAAAATTTAGGTCATTTTCGTCCTCCCTAGGCTTATTCTAATCCAATTAGGGTTTTTAACCAATCTTGTGCATCCAATATGTGATTTTGTGTCATTTTGTGTCATTGGTTGAACATTTAGGTTATTTTCGTCCTCCCTAGGCTTATTCTAATCCAATTAGGGGTTTTAACCAATGTTGTGCATCCAATATGTGATTTTGTGTCATTGGTTGAACATTTAGGTCATTTTCGTCCTCCCTAGGCTTATTCTAATCCAATTAGGGTTTTTAACCAATCTTGTGCATCCAATATGTGATTTTGTGTCATTAGTTAAACATTTAGGTCGTCTTCGTCCTCCCTAGGCTTATTCTGATCCAATTAGGGTTTTTAACCAATCTTGTGCATCCAATATGTGATTTTGTGTCATTTTGTGTCATTGGTTGAACATTTAGGTCATTTTCGTCCTCCCTAGGCTTATTCTAATCCAATTAGGGTTTTTAACCAATCTTGTGCATCCAATATGTGATTTTGTGTCATTTTGTGTCATTGGTTGAACATTTAGTTCATTTTCCTCCTCCTTAGGCTTATTCTAATCCAATTAGGGTTTTTAACCAATCTTGTGCATCCAATATGTGATTTTGTGTCATTGGTTGAACATTTAGGTCATTTTCGTCCTCCCTAGGCTTATTCTAATCCAATTAGGGTTTTTAACCAATCTTGTGCATCCAATATGTGATTTTGTGTCATTGGTTGAACACTTAGGTCATTTTCGTCCTCCCTAGGCTTATTCTAATCCAATTAGGGTTTTAAACCAATCTTGTGCATCCAATATGTGATTTTGTTTCATTTTGTGTCGTTGGTTGAACATATAGATCATTTTCGTCCTCCATAGGCTTATTCTAATCCAATTAGGGTTTTTAACCAATCTTGTGCATCCAATATGTGATTTTCTGTCATTTTGTGTCATTGGTTGAACATTTAGGTCATTTTCGTCCTCCCTAGGCTTATTCTAATCCAATTAGGGTTTTTAACCAATCTTGTGCATCCAATATGTGATTTTGTGTCATTGGTTGAACATTTAGGTCATTTTCGTCCTCCCTAGGCTTATTCTAATCCAATTAGGGTTTTTAACCAATATTGAGCATCCAATATGTGATTTTGTGTCATTTTGTGTCATTGGTTGAACATTTAGGTCATTTTCGTCCTCCCTAGGCTTATTCTAATCCAATTAGGGTTTTTAACCAATCTTGTGCATCCAATATGTGATTTTGTGTCATTGGTTGAACATTTAGGTCATTTTCGTCCTCCCTAGGCTTATTCTAATCCAATTAGGGTTTTTAACCAATCTTGTGCATCCAATATGTGATTTTGTGTCATTGGTTGAACATTTAGGTCATTTTCGTCCTCGCTATGCTTATTCTAATCCAATTCGGGTTTTTAACCAATCTTGTGCATCCAATATGTGATTTTGTGTCATTGGTCGAACATTTAGGTCATTTTCGTCCCCCCTAGGCTTATTCTAATCCAATTAGGGTTTTTAACCAATCTTGTGCATCCAATATGTGAATTTGTGTCATTTTGTGTCATTGGTTGAACATTTAGGTCATTTTCGTCCTCCCTAGGCTTATTCTAATCCAATTAGGGTTTTTAACCAATCTTGTGCATCCAATATGTGATTTTGTGTCATTGGTTGAACATTTAGGTCATTTTCGTCCTCGCTAGGCTTTTTCTAATCCAAGTAGGGTTTTTAACCAATCTTGTGCATCCAATATGTGATTTTGTGTCATTGGTTGAACATTTAGGTCATTTTCGTCCTCCCTAGGCTTATCCTAATCCAATTAGGGTTTTTAACCAATCTTGTGCATCCAATATGTGATTTTGTACCATTGGTTGAACATTTAGGTCATTTTCGTCCTCCCTAGCCTTATTCTAATCCAATTATGGTTTTTAACCAATCTTGTGCATCCAATATGTGATTTTGTGTCATTTTGGGTCATTGGTTTAACATATAGGTCATTTTCGTCCTACCTAGACTTATTCTAATCCAATTAGGGTTTTTAACCAATCTTGTGCTTCCAATATGTGATTTTGTGTCATTGGTTGAACATTTAGGTCATTTTCGTCCTCCCTAGGCTTATTCTAATCCAATTAGGGTTTTTAACCAATCTTGTGCATCCAATATGTGATTTTGTGTCATTGGTTGAACATTTAGGTCATTTTCGTCCTCCCTAGGCTTATTCTAATCCAATTAGGGTTTTTAACCAATCTTGTGCATCCAATATGTGATTTTGTGTCATCAGTTGAACATTTTGGTCATTTTCGTCCTCCCTAGGCTTATTCTAATCCAATTAGGGTTTTTAACCAATCTTGTGCATCCAATATGTGATTTTGTGTCATTTTGTGTCATCGGTTGAACATTTAGGTCATTTTTCGTCCTCCCTAGGCTTATTCTAATCCAATTAGGGTTTTTAACCAATCTTGTGCATCTAATATGTGATTTTGTGTCATTTTGTGTCATCGGTTGAACATGTTGGTCATTTTCGTCCTCCCTAGGCTTATTCTAATCCAATTAGGGTTTTTAACCAATCTTGTGCATCCAATATGTGATTTTGTGTCATTGGTTGAACATTTAGGTCATTTTCGTCCTCCCTAGGCTTATTCTAATCCAATTAGGGTTTTTAACCAATCTTGTGCATCCAATATGTGATTTTGTGTCATTTTGTGTCATTGGTTGAACATTTAGGTCATTTTCGTCCTCCCTAGGCATATTGTAATACAATTACGGTTTTTAACCAATCTTGTGCATCCAATATGTGATTTTGTGTCATTGGTTGAACATTTAGGTCATTTTCGTCCTCCCTAGGCTTATTCTAATCCAATTAGGGTTTTTAACCAATCTTGTGCATCCAATATGTGATTTTTTTATCATTTTGTGTTATTGGTTGAACATTTAGGTCATTTTCGTCCTCCCTAGGCTTATTCTAATCCAATTAGGGTTTTTAACCAATCTGCTGCATCCAATATGTGATTTTGTGTCATTGGTTGAACATTTAGGTCATTTTCGTCCTCCCTAGGCTTATTCTAATCCAATTAGGGTTTTTAACCAATCTTGTGCATCCAATATGTGATTTTGTGTCATTGGTTGAACATTTAGGTCATTTTCGTCCTCCCTAGGCTTATTCTAATCCAATTAGGGTTTTTAACCAATCTTGTGCATCCAATATGTGATTTTTTGTCATTGGTTGAATATTTAGGTCATTTTTGTCCTCCCTAGGCTTATTCTAATCCAATTAGGGTTTTTAACCAATCTTGTGCATCCAATATGTGATTTTGTGTCATTGGTTGAACATTTAGGTCATTTTCGTCCTCCCTAGGCTTATTCTAATCCAATTAGGGTTTTTAACCAATCTTGTGCATCCAATATGTGATTTTGTGTCATTGGTTGAACATTTAGGTCATTTTCGTCCTCCCTAGGCTTATTCTAATCCAATTAGGGTTTTTAACCAATCTTGTGCATCCAATATGTCATTTTGTGTCATTGCTTGAACATTTAGGTCATTTTCGTCCTCCCTAGGCTTATTCTAATCCAATTAGGGTTTTTAACCAATCTTGTGCATCCAATATGTGATTTTGTGTCATTGGTCTAACATTTAGGTCATTTTTGTCCTCCCTAGGCTTATTCTAATCCAATTAGGGTTTTTAACCAATCTTGTGCATCCAATATGTGATTTTGTGTCATTCGTTGAACATTTAGGTCATTTTCGTCCTCCCTAGGCTTATTCTAATCCAATTAGGGTTTTTAACCAATCTTGTGCATCCAATATGTGATTTTGTGTTATTGGTTGAACATTTAGGTCATTTTCGTCCTCCTTAGGCTTATTCTAATCCAATTAGGGTTTTTAACCAATCTTGTGCATCCAATATGTGATTTTGTGTCATTGGTTGAACATTTAGGTCATTTTCGTCCTCCTTAGGCTTATTCTAATCCAATTAGGGTTTTTAACCAATGTTGTGCATCCAATATTTGATTTTGTGTCATTGGTTGAACATTTAGGTCATTTTCGTCCTCCCTAGGCTTATTCTAGTCCAATTAGGGTATTTAACCAATCTTGTGCAACCAATATGTGATTTTGTGTCATTGGTTGAACATTTAGGTCATTTTCGTCCTCCCTATGCTTATTCTAATCCAACTAGAGTTTTTAACCAATCTTGTGCATCCAATATGTGATTTTGTGTCATTGGTTGAACATTTAGGTCATTTTCGTCCTCCCTATGCTTATTCTAATCCAACTAGAGTTTTTAACCAATCTTGTGCATCCAATATGTGATTTTGTATCATTGGTTGAACATTTAGGTCATTTTCGTCCTCCTTAGGCTTATTCTAATCCAATTAGGGTTATTAACCAATCTTGTGCATCCAATATGTGATTTTGTGTCATTGGTTGAACATTTAGGTCATTTTCGTCCTCCCTAGGCTTATTCTAATCCAATTAGGGTTTTTAACCAATCCTGTGCAACCAATATGTGATTTTGTGTCATTTTGTGTCATTGGGTTAACATTTAGGTCATTTTCGTCCTCCCTAGGCTTATTCTAATCCAATTAGGGTTTTTAACCAATCTTATGCATCCAAAATGTGAATTTGTGTCATTTTGTGTCATTGGTTGAACATTTAGGTCATTTTCGTCCTCCCTAGGCTTATTCTAATCCAATTAGGGTATTTAACCAATCTTGTGCAACCAATATGTGATTTTGTGTCATTGGTTGAACATTTAGGTCATTTTCGTCCTCCCTATGCTTATTCTAATCCAACTAGAGTTTTTAACCAATCTTGTGCATCCAATATGTGATTTTGTATCATTTGTTGAACATTTAGGTCATTTTCGTCCTCCTTAGGCTTATTCTAATCCAATTAGGGTTATTAACCAATCTTGTGCATCCAATATGTGATTTTGTGTCATTGGTTGAACATTTAGGTCATTTTCGTCCTCCCTAGGCTTATTCTAATCCAATTAGGGTTTTTAACCAATCCTGTGCAACCAATATGTGATTTTGTGTCATTTTGTGTCATTGGGTTAACATTTAGGTCATTCTCGTCCTCCCTAGGCTTATTCTAATCCAATTAGGGTTTTTAACCAATCTTATGCATCCAAAATGTGAATTTGTGTCATTTTGTGTCATTGGTTGAACATTTAGGTCATTTTCGTCCTCCCTAGGCTTATTCTAATCCAATTAGGGTATTTAACCAATCTTGTGCATCCAATATCTGATTTTGTGTCATTAGTTGAACATTTAGTTCATTTTCGTCCTCCCTATGCTTATTCTAATCCAACTAGAGTTTTTAACCAATCTTGTGCATCCAATATGTGATTTTGTGTCATTGGTTGAACATTTAGGTCATTTTCGTCCTCCCTATGCTTATTCTAATCCAACTAGAGTTTTTAACCAATCTTATGCATCCAATATGTGATTTTGTGTCATTGGTTGAACATTTAGGTCATTTTCGTCCTCCTTAGGCTTATTCTAGTCCAATTAGGGTTTTTAACCAATCTTGTGCATCCAATATGTGATTTTGTGTCATTGGTTGAACATTTAGGTCATTTTCGTCCTCCCTAGGCTTATTCTAATCCAATTAGGGTTTTTAACCAATCTTGTGCATCCAATATGTGATTTTTTGTCATTGGTTGAATATTTAGGTCATTTTTGTCCTCCTTAGGCTTATTCTAATCCAATTAGGGTTTTTAACCAATCTTGTGCATCCATTATGTGCTTTTGTGTCTTTTTTGTGTCATTTGTTGAACATTTAGGTCATTTTCGTCTCCGTAGGCTTATTCTAATCCAATTAGGGTTTTTAACCAATCTTGTGCATCCAATATGTGATTTTCTGACATTTTGTGTCATTGGTTGAACATTTAGGTCATTTTCGTCCTCCCTAGGATTATTATAATCCAATTAGGGTTTTTAACCAATCTTGTGCATCCAATATGTGATTTTGTGTCATTGGTTGAATATTTAGGTCATTTTTGTCCTCCCTGGGCTTATTCTAATCCAATTAGGGTTTTTAACCAATCTTGTGCATCCAATATGTGATTTTGTATCATTTTGTGTCATTAGTTGAACATTTAGGTCATTTTCGTCCTCCCTAGGCTTATTCTAATCCAATTAGGGTTTTTAACCAATCTTGTGCATCCAGTATGTGATTTTGTGTCATTTTGTGTCGTTAGTTGAACATATAGATCATTTTCGTCCTCCATAGGCTTATTCTAATCCAATTAGGGTTTTTAACCAATCTTGTGCATCCAATATGTGATTTTGTGTCATTTTGTGTCGTTGGTTGAACATATAGATCATTTTCGTCCTCCATAGGCTTATTCTAATCCAATTAGGGTTTTTAACCAATCTTGTGCATCCAATATGTGATTTTGTGTCATTGGTTGAACATTTAGGTCATTTTCGTCCTCCTTAGGCTTATTCTAATCCAATTAGGGTTTTTAACCAATCTTGTGCATCCAATATGTGATTTTGTGTCATTGGTTGAACATTTAGGTCATTTTCGTCCTCCCTATGCTTGTTCTAATGCAATTAGTGTTTTTAACCAATCTTGTGCATCCAATATGTGATTTTGTGTCATTGGTTGCACATTTAGGTCATTTTCGTCCTCCCTAGGCTTATTCTAATCCAATTAGGGTTTTTAACCAATCTTGTGCATATAATAAGTGATTTTATGTCATTGGTAATCCAATTACGTCATTTTCGTCCTCGCTAGGCTTATTCTAATCCAATTAGGGTTTTTAACCAATCTTATGCATCCAATATGTGATTTTGTGTCATTGGTTGCACATTTAGGTCATTTTTGTCCTCCCTAGGCTTATTCTAATCCAATTAAGGTTTTTAACCAATCTTGTGCATATAATAAGTGATTTTATGTCTTTGGTAATCCAATTAGGTCATTTTGGTCCTCCCTATGCTTATTCTAATCCAATTAGGGTTTTTGACCAATCTTGTGCATATAATAAGTGATATTGTGTTATTGGTAATCCAATTAGGTCATTTTCGTCCTCGCTAGGCTTATTCTAATCCAATTAGGGTTTTTAACCAATCTTGTGCATCCAATATGTGATTTTGTGTCATTGGTTGAACGTTTAGGTCATTTTCGTCCTCCCTAGGCTTATTCTAATCCAATTAGGGTTTTTAACCAATCTTGTGCATATAATAAGTGATTTTATGTCAATTGTAATCCAATTAGGTCATTTTTGTCCTCGCTAGGCTTATTCTAATCCAATTAGGGTTTTTAACCAATCTTATGCATCCAATATGTGATTTTGTGTCATTTTGTGTCATAGGTTGAACATTTAGGTCATTTTCGTCCTCCCCAGGCTTATTCTAATCCACTTAGGATTTTTATCCAATCTTGTGCATCCAATATGTGATTTTGTGTCAATTTGCGTCATTGGTTGAACATTTAGGTCATTTTCGTCCTCCCTAGGCTTATTCTAATCCAATTAGGGTTTTTAACCAATCTTGTGCATCCAATATGTGATTTTGTGTCATTGGTTGCACATTTAGGTCATTTTCGTCCTCCTTAGGCTTATTCTAATCCAATTAGGGTTTTTAACCAATCTTGTGCATCCAATATGTGATTTTGTGTCATTGGTTGAACATTTAGGTCATTTTCGTCCTCCCTAGGCTTATTCTAATCCAATTAGGGTTTTTAACCTATCTTGTGCAACCAATATGTGATTTTGTGTCATTTTGTGTCATTGGTTGAACATTTAGGTCATTTTCGTCCTCCCTAGGCTTATTCTAATCCAATTAGGGTTTTTAACCAATCTTGTGCATCCAATATGTGATTTTGTGTCATTGGTTGAACATTTAGGTCATTTTCGTCCTCCCTAGGCTTATTCTAATCCAATTAGGGTTTTTAACCATTCTTGTGCAACCAAATGTGATTTTGTGTCATTTTGTGTCATTGGTTGAACATTTAGGTTATTTTCGTCCTCCCTAGGCTTATTCTAATCCAATTAGGGTATCTAACCAATCTTGTGCATCCAATATGTGATTTTGTGTCATTGGTTGAACATTTAGGTCATTTTCGTCCTCCCTATGCTTATTCTAATCCAACTAGAGTTTTTAACCAATCTTGTGCATCCAATATGTGATTTTGTGTCATTGGTTGAACATTTAGGTCATTTTCGTCCTCCCTAGGCTTATTCTAATCCAATTAGGGTTTTTAACAAATCTTGTGCATCCAATATGTGATTTTATGTCATTGGTTGAACATTTAGGTCATCTTCGTCCTCCCTAGGCTTATTCTAATCCAATTAGGGTTTTTAACCAATCTAGTGCATGCAATATGTGATTTTGTGTCATTGGTTGAACATTTAGGTCATTTTCGTCCTCCCTAGGCTTATTCTAATCCAATTTGGGTTTTTAACCAATCTTGTGCATCCAATATGTGATTTTGTGTCATTGGTTGAACATTTAGGTCATTTTCGTCCTCCTTAGGCTTATTCTAGTCCAATTAGGGTTTTTAACCAATCTTGTGCATCCAATATGTGATTTTATGTCATTGGTTGAAGATTTAGGTCATTTTCGTCCTCCCTAGGCTTATTCTAATCCAATTAGGGTTTTTAACCAATCTTGTGCATCCAATATGTGATTTTGTGTCATTGGTTGAACATTTAGGTCATTTTCGTCCTCCCTAGGCTTATTCTAATCCAATTAGGGTTTTTAACCAATCTTATGCAACCAATATGTGATTTTGTGTCATTTTGTGTCATTGGTTGAACATTTAGGTCATTTTCGTCCTCCCTAGGCTTATTCTAATCCAATTTGGGTTTTTAACTAATCTTGTGCATCCAATATGTGATTTTGTGTCATTAGTTGAACATTTAGGTCATTTTCGTCCTCCTTAGGCTTATTCTAATCCAATTAGGGTTTTTAACCAATCTTGTGCATCCAATATGTGATTTTGTGTCATTGGTTGAACATTTAGGTCATTTTCGTCCTCCCTAGGCTTATTCTAATCCAATTAGGGTTTTTAACCAATCTTGTGCATACAATATGTGATTTTGTGTTATTGGTTGGACATTTAGGTCATTTTCGTCCTCCCTAGGCTTATTCTAATCCAACTAGGGTTTTTAACCAATCTGGTACATCCAATATGTGGTTTTGTGTCATTGGTTGAACATTTAGGTCATTTTCGTCCTCCCTAGGCTTATTCTAATCCAATTAGGGTTTTTAACCAATCTTGTGCATCTAATATGTGATTTTGTGTCATTGGTTGAACATTTAGGTCATTTTCGTCCTCCCTAGGCTTATTCTAATCCAATTAGGGTTTTTAACCAATCTTGTGCAACCAATATGTGATTTTGTGTCATTTTGTGTCATTGGTTGAACATTTAGGTCATTTTCGTCCTCCCTAGGCTTATTCTAATCCAATTAGGGTTTTTAACCAATCTTATGCATCCAAAATGTGAATTTGTGTCATTTTGTGTCATTGGTTGAACATTTAGGTCATTTTCGTCCTCCCTAGGCTTATTCTAATCCAATTAGGGTATTTAACCAATCTTGTGCATCCAATATCTGATTTTGTGTCATTAGTTGAACGTTTAGGTCATTTTCGTCCTCCCTATGCTTATTCTAATCCAACTAGAGTTTTTAACCAATCTTGTGCATCCAATATGTGATTTTGTGTCATTGGTTGAACATTTAGGTCATTTTCGTCCTCCCTAGGCTTATTCTAATCCAATTAGGGTATTTAACCAATCTTGTGCAACCAATATGTGATTTTGTGTCATTTTGTGTCATTGGTTGAACATTTAGGTCATTTTCGTCCTCCCTAGGCTTATTCTAATCCAATTAGGGTTTTTAACCAATCTTATGCATCCAAAATGTGAATTTGTGTCATTTTGTGTCATTGGTTGAACATTTAGGTCATTTTCGTCCTCCCTAGGCTTATTCTAATCCAATTAGGGTATTTAACCAATCTTGTGCATCCAATATCTGATTTTGTGTCATTAGTTGAACATTTAGTTCATTTTCGTCCTCCCTATGCTTATTCTAATCCAACTAGAGTTTTTAACCAATCTTGTGCATCCAATACGTGATTTTGTGTCATTGGTTGAACATTTAGGTCATTTTCGTCCTCCCTAGGCTTATTCTAATCCAATTAGGGTATTTAACCAATCTTGTGCAACCAATATGTGATTTTGTGTCATTGGTTGAACATTTAGGTCATTTTCGTCCTCCCTATGCTTATTCTAATCCAACTAGAGTTTTTAACCAATCTTGTGCATCCAATATGTGATTTTGTGTCATTGGTTGAACATTTAGGTCATTTTCGTCCTCCCTATGCTTATTCTAATCCAACTAGAGTTTTTAACCAATTTTGTGCATCCAATATGTGATTTTGTGTCATTGGTTGAACATTTAGGTCATTTTCGTCCTCCTTAGGCTTATTCTAATCCAATTAGGGTTTTTAACCAATGTTGTGCATCCAATATTTGATTTTGTGTCATTGGTTGAACATTTAGGTCATTTTCGTCCTCCCTAGGCTTATTCTAATCCAATTAGGGTATTTAACCAATCTTGTGCAACCAATATGTGATTTTGTGTCATTGGTTGAACATTTAGGTCATTTTCGTCCTCCCTATGCTTATTCTAATCCAACTAGAGTTTTTAACCAATCTTGTGCATCCAATATGTGATTTTGTGTCATTGGTTGAACATTTAGGTCATTTTCGTCCTCCCTAGGCTTATTCTAATCCAATTAGGGTTTTTAACAAATCTTGTGCATCCAATATGTGATTTTATGTCATTGGTTGAACATTTAGGTCATCTTCGTCCTCCCTAGGCTTATTCTAATCCAATTAGGGTTTTTAACCAATCTTGTGCATGCAATATGTGATTTTGTGTCATTGGTTGAACATTTAGGTCATTTTCGTCCTCCCTATGCTTATTCTAATCCAACTAGAGTTTTTAACCAATCTTGTGCATCCAATATGTGATTTTGTGTCATTGGTTGAACATTTAGGTCATTTTCGTCCTACCTAGGCTTATTCTAAACTAATTAGGGTTTTTAACCAATCTTGTGCATCCAATATGTGATTTTGTGTCATTGGTTGAACATTTAGGTCATTTTCGTCCTCCCTATGCTTATTCTAATCCAACTAGAGTTTTTAACCAATCTTTTGCATCCAATATGTGATTTTGTGTCATTGGTTGAACATTTAGGTCATTTTCGTCCTCCCTAGGCTTATTCTAATCCAACTAGAGTTTTTAACCAATCTTGTGCATCCAATATGTGATTTTATGTCATTGGTTGAACATTTAGGTCATCTTCGTCCTCCCTAGGCTTATTCTAATCCAATTAGGGTTTTTAACCAATCTTGTGCATGCAATATGTGATTTTGTGTCATTGGTTGAACATTTAGGTCATTTTCGTCCTCCCTAGGCTTATTCCAATCCAATTAGGGTTTTTAACCAATCTTGTGCAACCAATACGTGATTTTGTGTCATTTTGTGTCATTGGTTGAACATTTAGGTCATTTTCGTCCTCCCTTGGCTTATTCTAATCCAATTAGGGTTTTTAACCAATCTTGTGCAACCAATATGTGATTTTGTGTCATTTTGTGTCATTGGTTGAACATTTAGGTCATTTTCGTCCTCCCTAGGCTTATTCTAATCCAATTTGGGTTTTTAACCAATCTTGTGCATCCAATATGTGATTTTGTGTCATTGGTTGAACATTTAGGTCATTTTCGTCCTCCTTAGGCTTATTCTAATCCAATTAGGGTTTTTAACCAATCTTGTGCATCCAATATGTGATTTTGTGTCATTGGTTGAACATTTAGGTCATTTTCGTCCTCCCTAGGCTTATTCTAATCCAATTAGGGTTTTTAACCAATCTTGTGCATCCAATATGTGATTTTGTGTCATTGGTTGAACATTTAGGTCATTTTCATCCTCCCTAGGCTTATTCTAATCCAACTAGGGTTTTTAACCAATCTTGTACATCCAATATGTGGTTTTGTGTCATTGGTTGAACATTTAGGTCATTTTCGTCCTCCCTAGGCTTATTCTAATCCAATTAGGGTTTTAACCAATCTTGTGCATCCAATATGTGATTTTGTGTGATTGGTTGAACATTTATGTCATTTTCGTCCTCCCTAGGCTTATTCTAATCCAATTAGGGTTTTTAACCAATCTTGTGCATCCAATATGTGATTTTGTGTCATTTTGTGTCATTGGTTTAACATTTAGGTCATTTTCGTCCTCCCTAGGCTTATTCTAATCCAATTAGGGTTTTTAACCAATGTTGTGCATCCAATATGTGATTTTGTGTCATTGGTTGCACATTTAGGTCACTTTCGTCCTCCCTAGGCATGTTCTAATCCAATTAGGGTTTTTAACCAATCTTGTGCATATAATAAGTGATTTTGTGTCATTGGTAATCCAATTAGGTCATTTTCGTCCTCGCTAGGCTTATTCTAATCCAATTAGGGTTTTTAACCAATCTTGTGCATCCTATATGTGATTTTGTGTCATTGGTTGAACATTTAGGCCATTTTTGTCCTCCCAAGGCTTATTCTAATCCAATTAGGGTTTTTAACCAATCTTGTGCATCCAATATGTGATTTTGTGTCATTGGTTGAACATTTAGGTCATTTTCGTCCTCCCTAGGCTTATTCTAATCCAATTAGGGTATTTAACCAATCTTGTGCATCCAATATGTGATTTTGTGTCATTAGTTGAACATTTAGGTCATTTTCGTCCACCCTATGCTTATTCTAATCCAACTAGAGTTTTTAACCCATCTTGTGCATCCATTATGTGATTTTGTGTCATTGGTTGAACATTTAGGTCACTTTCGTCCTCCCTAGGCTTATTCTAATCCAATTAGGGTTTTTAACCAATCTTGTGCAACCAATATGTGATTTTGTGTCATTTTGTGTCATTGGTTGAACATTTAGGTCATTTTCGTCCTCCCTAGGCTTATTCTAATCCAATTAGGGTTTTTAACTAATCTTATGCATCCAAAATGTGAATTTGTTTCATTTTGTGTCATTGGTTGAACATTTAGGTCATTTTCGTCCTCCCTAGGCTTATTCTAATCCAATTAGGGTATTTAACCAATCTTGTGCATCCAATATCTAATTTTGTGTCATTAGTTGAACATTTAGGTCATTTTCGTCCTCCCTATGCTTATTCTAATCCAACTAGAGTTTTTAACCAATCTTGTGCATCCAATATGTGATTTTGTGTCATTGGTTGAACATTTAGGTCATTTTCGTCCTCCTTAGGCTTATTCTAGTCCAATTAGGGTTTTTAACCAATCTTGTGCATCCAATATGTGATTTTGTGTCATTGGTTGAAAATTTAGGTCATTTTTTTCCTCCCTAGGCTTATTCTAATCCAATTAGGGTTCTTAACCAATCTTGTGCATCCAATATGTGATTTTGTGTCATTGGTTGAACATTTAAGTCATTTTCGTCCTCCCTAGGCTTATTCTAATCCAATTAGGGTTTTTAACCAATCTTGTGCATCCAATATGTGATTTTGTGTCATTGGTTGAACATTTAGGTCATTATCGTCCTCCCTAGGCTTATTCTAATCCAATTAGGGTTTTTAACCAATCTTGTGCATCCAATATGTGATTTTGTGTCATTGGTTGAACATTTAGGTCATTTTCATCCTCCCTAGGCTTATTCTAATCCAATTAGGGTTTTTAACCAATCTTGTGCATCCAATATGTGATTTTGTGTCATTTTGTGTCATTGGTTGAACATTTAGGTCATATTCGTCCTCCCTAGGCTTATTCTAATCCAATTAGGGTTTTTAACCAATCTTGTGCATCCAATATGTGATTTTGTGTCATTGGTTGAACATTAAGGTCATTTTTGTCCCCTTAGGCTTATTCTAATCCAATTAGGGTTTTTAACCAATCTTGTGCATCCAATATGTGATTTTGTGTCATTGGTTGAACATTTAGGTCATTTTCGTCCTCCCTAGGCTTATTCTAATCCAATTAGGGTTTTTAACCAATCTTGTGCATCCAATATGTGATTTTGTGTCATTGGTTGAACATTTAGGTCATTTTCGTCCTCCCTAGGCTTATTCTAATGCACTTAGGGTTTTTAACCAATCTTGTGCATCCAATATGTGATTTGGTGTCATTTTGTGTCATTGGTTGAACATTTAGGTCATTTTCGTCCCCCTTAGGCTTATTCTAATCCAATTAGGGTTTTTAACCAATCTTGTGCATCCAATATGTGATTTTGTGTCATTGGTTGAACATTTAGGTCATTTTCGTCCTCCCTAGGCTTATTCTAATCCAATTAGGGTTTTTAACCAATCTTGTGCATCCAATATGTGATTTTGTGTCATTTTGTGTCATTTGTGGAACATTTAGGTCATTTTCGTCCTCCCTAGGCTTATTCTAATCCAATTAGGGTTTTTAACCAATCTTGTGCATCCAATATGTGATTTTGTGTCATTGGTTGAACATTTAGGTCATTTTCGTCCTCCCTAGGCTTATTCTAATCCAATTAGGGTATTTAACCAATCTTGTGCAACCAATATGTGATTCTGTGTCATTGGTTGAACATTAAGGTCATTTTCGTCCTCCCTAGGCTTATTCTAATCCAATTAGGGTTTTTAACCAATCTTGTGCATCCAATATGTGATTTTGTGTCATTGGTTGAACATTTAGGTCATTTTCGTCCTCCCTAGGCTTATTCTAATCCAATTAGGGTTTTTAACCAATCTTATGCAACCAATATGTGATTTTGTGTCATTTTGTGTCATTGGTTGAACATTTAGGTCATTTTCGTCCTCCCTAGGCTTATTCTAATCCAATTTGGGTTTTTAACTAATCTTGTGCATCCAATATGTGATTTTGTGTCATTAGTTGAACATTTAGGTCATTTTCGTCCTCCTTAGGCTTATTCTAATCCAATTAGGGTTTTTAACCAATCTTGTGCATCCAATATGTGATTTTGTGTCATTGGTTGAACATTTAGGTCATTTTCGTCCTCCCTAGGCTTATTCTAATCCAATTAGGGTTTTTAACCAATCTTGTGCATACAATATGTGATTTTGTGTTATTGGTTGGACATTTAGGTCATTTTCGTCCTCCCTAGGCTTATTCTAATCCAACTAGGGTTTTTAACCAATCTGGTACATCCAATATGTGGTTTTGTGTCATTGGTTGAACATTTAGGTCATTTTCGTCCTCCCTAGGCTTATTCTAATCCAATTAGGGTTTTTAACCAATCTTGTGCATCTAATATGTGATTTTGTGTCATTGGTTGAACATTTAGGTCATTTTCGTCCTCCCTAGGCTTATTCTAATCCAATTAGGGTTTTTAACCAATCTTGTGCAACCAATATGTGATTTTGTGTCATTTTGTGTCATTGGTTGAACATTTAGGTCATTTTCGTCCTCCCTAGGCTTATTCTAATCCAATTAGGGTTTTTAACCAATCTTATGCATCCAAAATGTGAATTTGTGTCATTTTGTGTCATTGGTTGAACATTTAGGTCATTTTCGTCCTCCCTAGGCTTATTCTAATCCAATTAGGGTATTTAACCAATCTTGTGCATCCAATATCTGATTTTGTGTCATTAGTTGAACGTTTAGGTCATTTTCGTCCTCCCTATGCTTATTCTAATCCAACTAGAGTTTTTAACCAATCTTGTGCATCCAATATGTGATTTTGTGTCATTGGTTGAACATTTAGGTCATTTTCGTCCTCCCTAGGCTTATTCTAATCCAATTAGGGTATTTAACCAATCTTGTGCAACCAATATGTGATTTTGTGTCATTTTGTGTCATTGGTTGAACATTTAGGTCATTTTCGTCCTCCCTAGGCTTATTCTAATCCAATTAGGGTTTTTAACCAATCTTATGCATCCAAAATGTGAATTTGTGTCATTTTGTGTCATTGGTTGAACATTTAGGTCATTTTCGTCCTCCCTAGGCTTATTCTAATCCAATTAGGGTATTTAACCAATCTTGTGCATCCAATATCTGATTTTGTGTCATTAGTTGAACATTTAGTTCATTTTCGTCCTCCCTATGCTTATTCTAATCCAACTAGAGTTTTTAACCAATCTTGTGCATCCAATACGTGATTTTGTGTCATTGGTTGAACATTTAGGTCATTTTCGTCCTCCCTAGGCTTATTCTAATCCAATTAGGGTATTTAACCAATCTTGTGCAACCAATATGTGATTTTGTGTCATTGGTTGAACATTTAGGTCATTTTCGTCCTCCCTATGCTTATTCTAATCCAACTAGAGTTTTTAACCAAGCTTGTGCATCCAATATGTGATTTTGTGTCATTGGTTGAACATTTAGGTCATTTTCGTCCTCCCTATGCTTATTCTAATCCAACTAGAGTTTTTAACCAATCTTGTGCATCCAATATGTGATTTTGTGTCATTGGTTGAACATTTAGGTCATTTTCGTCCTCCCTATGCTTATTCTAATCCAACTAGAGTTTTTAACCAACCTTGTGCATCCAATATGTGATTTTGTGTCATTGGTTGAACATTTAGGTCATTTTCGTCCTCCTTAGGCTTATTCTAGTCCAATTAGGGTTTTTAACCAATCTTGTGCATCCAATATGTGATTTTGTGTCATTGGTTGAAAATTTATGTCATTTTTGTCCTCCCTAGGCTTATTCTAATCCAATTAGGGTTCTTAACCAATCTTGTGCATCCAATATGTGATTTTGTGTCATTGGTTGAACATTTAGGTTATTTTCGTCCTCCCTATGCTTATTCTAATCCAACTAGAGTTTTTAACCAATCTTGTGCAACCAATATGTGATTTTGTTTCATTTTGTGTCATTGCTTGAACATTTAGGTCATTTTCGTCCTCCCTAGGCTTATTCTAATCCAATTAGGGTTTTTAACCAATCTTATGCATCCAAAATGTGAATTTGTGTCATTTTTTGTCATTGGTTGAACATTTAGGTCATTTTCGTCCTCCCTAGGCTTATTCTAATCCAATTAGGGTATTTAACCAATCTTGTGCATCCAATATCTGATTTTGTGTCATTAGTTGAACATTTAGGTCATTTTCGTCCTCCCTATGCTTATTCTAATCCAACTAGAGTTTTTAACCAATCTTGTGCATCCAATATGTGATTTTGTGTCATTGGTTGAACATTTAGGTCATTTTCGTCCTCCCTATGCTTATTCTAATCCAACTAGAGTTTTTAACCAATCTTGTGCATCCAATATGTGATTTTGTGTCATTGGTTGAACATTTAGGTCATTTTCGTCCTCCCTATGCTTATTCTAATCCAACTAGAGTTTTTAACCAACCTTGTGCATCCAATATGTGATTTTGTGTCATTGGTTGAACATTTAGGTCATTTTCGTCCTCCTTAGGCTTATTCTAGTCCAATTAGGGTTTTTAACCAATCTTGTGCATCCAATATGTGATTTTGTGTCATTGGTTGAAAATTTATGTCATTTTTGTCCTCCCTAGGCTTATTCTAATCCAATTAGGGTTCTTAACCAATCTTGTGCATCCAATATGTGATTTTGTGTCATTGGTTGAACATTTAGGTTATTTTCGTCCTCCCTATGCTTATTCTAATCCAACTAGAGTTTTTAACCAATCTTGTGCAACCAATATGTGATTTTGTTTCATTTTGTGTCATTGCTTGAACATTTAGGTCATTTTCGTCCTCCCTAGGCTTATTCTAATCCAATTAGGGTATTTAACCAATCTTGTGCATCAAATATCTGATTTTGTGTCATTAGTTGAACATTTAGGTCATTTTCGTCCTCCCTATGCTTATTCTAATCCAACTAGAGTTTTTAACCAATCTTGTGCATCCAATATGTGATTTTGTGTCATTGGTTGAACATTTAGGTCATTTTCGTCCTCCCTAGGCTTATTCCAATCCAATTAGGGTTTTTAACCAATCTTGTGCAACCAATACGTGATTTTGTGTCATTTTGTGTCATTGGTTGAACATTTAGGTCATTTTCGACCTCCCTAGGCTTATTCTAATCCAATTTGGGTTTTTAACCAATCTTGTGCATCCAATATGTGATTTTGTGTCATTGGTTGAACATTTAGGTCATTTTCGTCCTCCCTTGGCTTATTCTAATCCAATTTGGGTTTTTAACCAATCTTGTGCATCCAATATGTGATTTTGTGTCATTGGTTGAACATTTAGGTCATTTTCGTCCTCCCTAGGCTTATTCTAATCCAATTAGGGTTTTTAACCAATCTTGTGCATCCAAAATGTGATTTTGTGTCAATTTTTCTCATTGGTTGAACATTTAGGTCATTTTCGTCCTCCCTAGGCTTATTCTAATCCAATTAGGGTTTTTAACCAATCTTGTGCATCCAATATGTGATTTTGTGTCATTGGTTGAACATTTAGGTCATTTTCGTCCTCCCTAGGCTTATTCTAATCCAATTAGGGTTTTTAACCATTCTTGTGCATCCAATATGTGATTTTGTGTCATTTTGTGTCATTGGTTGAACATTTCGGTTATTTTCGTCCTCCCTAGGCTAATTCTAATCCAATTTGGGTTTTTAACCAATCTTGTGCATCCAATATGTGATTTTGTGTCATTGGTTGAACATTTAGGTCATTTTCGTCCTCCCTAGGCTTATTCTAATCCAATTAGGGTTTTTAACCAATCTTGTGCATCCAATATGTGATTTTGTGTCATTTGTTGAACATTTAGTTCATTTTCGTCCTCCCTAGGCTTATTCTAATCCAATTAGGGTTTTTAACCAATCTTGTGCATCCAATATGTGATTTTGTGTCATTGGTTGAACATTTAGGTCATTTTCGTCCTCCCTAGGCTTATTCTAATCCAATTAGGGTATTTAACCAATCTTGTGCAACCAATATGTGATTTTGTGTCATTTTGTGTCATTGGTTGAACATTTACGTAATTTTCGTCTTCCCTAGGCTTATTCTATTCCAATTAGGGTTTTTAACCAATCTTGTGCATCCAATATGTGATTTTGTGTCATTGGTTGAACATTTAGGTCATTTTCGTCCTCCCTAGGCTTATTCTCATCCAATTAGGGTTTTTAACCAATCTTGTGCAACCAATATGTGATTTTGAGTCATTTTGTGTCATTGGTTGAACATTTAGGTCATTTTCGTCCTCCCTAGGCTTATTCAAATCCAATTAGGGTATTTCTCCAATCTTGTGCATCCAATATGTGATTTTGTGACATTGGTTGAACATTTAGGTCATTTTCGTCCTCCCTAGGCTTATTCGAATCCATTTAGGGTTTTTAACCAATCTTGTGCATCCATTATGTGATTTTGTGTCATTTGTGTCATTTGTTGAACATTTAGGTCATTTTCGTCCTCCCTAGGCTTATTCTAATCCAACAAGGGTTTTTAACCAATCTTGTGCATCCAATATGTGATTTTGTGTCATTTTGTGTCATTGGTTGAACATTTAGGTAATTTTCGTTCTCCCTAGGCTTATTCTAATCCAATTAGGGTTTTTAACCAATCTTGTGCATCCAATCTGTGATTTTGTGTCATTGGCTGAACATTTAGGTCATTTTCGTCCTCCTTAGGCTTATTCTAATCCAACTAGGGTTTTTAACCAATCTTGTGCATCCAATATGTGATTTTCTGTCATTTTGTGTCATTGGTTGAACATTTAGGTCATTTTCGTCCTCCCTATGCTTATTCTAATCCAATTAGGGTTTTGAACCAATCTTGTGCATCCAATATGTGATTTTGTGTCATTGGTTGAAGATTTAGGTCATTTTCGTTTTCCCTATGCTTATTCTAATCAAACTAGAGTTTTTAACCAATCTTGTGCATCCAATATGTGGTTTTCTGTCATTTGTTGAAAATTTAGGTCATTTTCGTCCTCCCTAGGCTTATTCTAATCCAACTAGGGTTTTTAACCAATCTTGTGCATCCAATATGTGATTTTGTGTCATTTTGTGTCATTGGTTGAACATTTAGGTGATTTTCGTCCTCCCTAGGCTTATTCTAATCCAATTAGGGTTTTTAACCAATCTTGTGCATCCAATATGTGATTTTGTGTCATTTTGTGTCATCGGTTGAACATTTAGGTCATTTTCGTCCTCCCTAGGCTTATTCTAATCCAATTAGGGTTTTTAACCAATCTTGTGCATCCAATATGTGATTTTGTGTCATTTTGTGTCATTGGATGAACATTTAGGTCATTCTCGTCCTCCCCATGCTTATTCTAATCCAATTAGGGTTTTTAACCAATCTTGTGCATCCAATATGTGATTTTGTGTCCTTTTGTGTCATTGGTTGAACATTTAAGTCATTTTCGTCCTCCCTAGGCTTATTCTAATCCAATTAGGGTTTTTAACCAATCTTGTGCATCCAATATGTGATTTTGTGTCATTGGTTGAACATTTAGGTCATTTTCGTCCTCCCTATGCTTATTCTAATCCAACTAGAGTTTTTAACCAATCTTGTGCATCCAATATGTGATTTTGTGTCATTGGTTGATCATTTAGGTCATTTTTGTCCTCCCTAGGCTTATTCTAATCCAATTAGGGTATTTAACCAATCTTGTGCATCCAATATCTGATTTTGTGTCATTAGTTGAACATTTAGGTCATTTTCGTCCTCCCTATGCTTATTCTAATCCAACTAGAGTTTTTAACCAATCTTGTGCATCCAATATGTGATTTTGTGTCATTGGTTGAACATTTAGGTCATTTTCGTCCTCCCTAGGCTTATTCTAATCCAATTAGGGTATTTAACCAATCTTGTGCAACCAATATGTGATTTTGTGTCATTGGTTGAACATTCAGGTCATTTTCGTCCTCCCTATGCTTATTCTAATCCAACTAGAGTTTTTAACCAATCTTGTGCATCCAATATGTGATTTTGTATCATTGGTTGAACATTTAGGTCATTTTCGTCCTCCCTAGGCTTATTCTAATCCAATTAGGGTTTTTAACCAATCTTGTGCAACCAATATGTTATTTTGTGTCATTTTGTGTCATTGGTTGAACATTTAGGTCATTTTGGTCCTCCCTAGGCTTATTCTAATCCAATTAGGGTTTTTAACCAATCTTATGCATCCAAAATGTGAATTTGTGTCATTTTGTGTCATTGGTTGAACATTTAGGTCATTTTCGTCCTCCCTAGGCTTATTCTAATCCAATTAGGGTATTTAACCAATCTTGTGCATCCAATATCTGATTTTGTGTCATTAGTTGAACATTTAGTTCATTTTCGTCCTCCCTATGCTTATTCTAATCCAACTAGAGTTTTTAACCAATCTTGTGCATCCAATACGTGATTTTGTGTCATTGGTTGAACATTTAGGTCATTTTCGTCCTCCCTAGGCTTATTCTAATCCAATTAGGGTATTTAACCAATCTTGTGCAACCAATATGTGATTTTGTGTCATTGGTTGAACATTTAGGTCATTTTCGTCCTCCCTATGCTTATTCTAATCCAACTAGAGTTTTTAACCAAGCTTGTGCATCCAATATGTGATTTTGTGTCATTGGTTGAACATTTAGGTCATTTTCGTCCTCCCTATGCTTATTCTAATCCAACTAGAGTTTTTAACCAATCTTGTGCATCCAATATGTGATTTTGTGTCATTGGTTGAACATTTAGGTCATTTTCGTCCTCCCTAGGCTTATTCTAATCCAATTAGGGTTTTTAACATATCTTGTGTAAACAATATGCGATTTTGTGTCATTGGTTGAATATTTAGGTAATTTTCGTCCTCCTTAGGCTTATTCGAATCCAATTAGGGTTTTTAACCAATCTTGTGCATCCAATATGTGATTTTGTGTCATTGGTTGAACATTTAGGTCATTTTCGTCCTCCCTAGACTTATTCTAATCCAATTTGGGTATTTAACCAATCTTGTGCATCCAATATGTGATTTTCTGTCATTGGTTGAACATTTAGGTCATTTTCGTCCTCCCTATGCTTATTCTAATCCAACTAGAGTTTTTAACCAATCTTGTGCATCCAATATGTGATTTTGTGTCATTGGTTGAACATTTAGGTCATTTTCGTCCTCCCTAGGCTTATTCTAATCCAATTAGGGTTTTTAACCTATCTTGTGCAACCAATATGTGATTTTGTGTCATTTTGTGTCATTTTGTGTCATTGGTTGAACATTTAGGTCATTTTCGTCCTCCCTAGGCTTATTCTAATCCAATTAGGGTATTTAACCAATCTTGTGCATCCAATATGTGATTTTGTGTCATTCGTTGAACATTTAGGTCATTTTCGTCCTCCTTATTCTTATTCTAATCCAACTAGAGTTTTTAACCAATCTTGTGCATCCAATATGTGATTTTGTGTCATTGGTTGAACATTTAGGTCATTTTCGTCCTCCCTAGGCTTATTCTAATCCAATTAGGGTATTTAACCAATCTTGTGCAACCAATATGTGATTTTGTGTCATTTTGTGTCATTGGTTGAACATTTAGGTCATTTTCGTCCTCCCTAGGCTTATTCTAATCCAATTAGGGTTTTTAACCAATCTTATGCATCCAAAATGTGAATTTGTGTCATTTTGTGTCATTGGTTGAACATTTAGGTCATTTTCGTCCTCCCTAGGCTTATTCTAATCCAATTAGGGTATTTAACCAATCTTGTGCATCCAATATCTGATTTTGTGTCATTAGTTGAACGTTTAGGTCATTTTCGTCCTCCCTATGCTTATTCTAATCCAACTAGAGTTTTTAACCAATCTTGTGCATCCAATATGTGATTTTGTATCATTGGTTGAACATTTAGGTCATTTTCGTCCTCCCTAGGCTTATTCTAATCCAATTAGGGTTTTTAACCAATCTTGTGCAACCAATATGTGATTTTGTGTCATTTTGTGTCATTGGTTGAACATTTAGGTCATTTTCGTCCTCCCTAGGCTTATTCTAATCCAATTAGGGTTTTTAATCAATCTTATGCATCCAAAATGTGAATTTGTGTCATTTTGTGTCATTGGTTGAACATTTAGGTCATTTTCGTCCCCCCTAGGCTTATTCTAATCCAATTAGGGTATTTAACCAATCTTGTGCATCCAATATCTGATTTTGTGTCATTAGTTGAACGTTTAGGTCATTTTCGTCCTCCCTATGCTTATTCTAATCCAACTAGAGTTTTTAACCAATCTTGTGCATCCAATATGTGATTTTGTATCATTGGTTGAACATTTAGGTCATTTTCGTCCTCCCTAGGCTTATTCTAATCCAATTAGGGTTTTTAACCAATCTTGTGCAACCAATATGTGATTTTGTGTCATTTTGTGTCATTGGTTGAACATTTAGGTCATTTTCGTCCTCCCTAGGCTTATTCTAATCCAATTAGGGTTTTTAACCAATCTTATGCATCCAAAATGTGATTTTGTGTCATTTTGTGTCATTGGTTGAACATTTAGGTCATTTTCGTCCTCTATAGGCTTATTCTAATCCAATTAGGGTTTTTAACCAATCTTGTGCATCCAATATGTGATTTTGTGTCATTTTGTGTCATTGGTTGAACATTTAGGTCATTTTCGTCCTCCCTAGGCTTATTCTAATCCAATTAGGGTATTTAACCAATCTTGTGCATCCAATATGTGATTTTGTGTCATTGGTTGAACATTTAGGTCATTTCCGTCCTCCCTAGGCTTATTCTAATCCAATTAGGGTTTTTAACCAATCTTGTGCATCCAATATGTGATTTTGTGTCATTGGTTGAACATTAAGGTCATTTTCGTCCTCCCTAGGCTTATTCTAATCCAATTAGGGTTTTTAACCAATCTTGTGCATCCAATATGTGATTTTGTGTCATTTTGTGTCATTGGTTGAACATTTAGGTCATTTTCGTCCTCCCTAGGCATATTGTAATACAATTACGGTTTTTAACCAATCTTGTGCATCCAATATGTGATTTTGTGTCATTGGTTGAACATTTAGGTCATTTTCGTCCTCCCTAGGCTTATTCTAATCCAATTAGGGTTTTTAACCAATCTTGTGCATCCAATATGTGATTTTGTGTCATTGGTTGAACATTTAGGTCATTTTCGTCCTCCCTATGCTTATTCTAATCCAACTAGAGTTTTTAACCAATCTTATGCATCCAATATGTGATTTTGTGTCATTGGTTGAACATTTAGGTCATTTTCGTCCTCCCTAGGCTTATTCTAATCCAATTAGGGTTTTTAACCAATCTTGTGCATCCAATATGTGATTTTGTGTCATTGGTTGTACATTTAGGTCATTTTCGTCCTCCTTAGGCTTATTCTAATCCAATTAGGGTTTTTAACCAATCTTGTGCATCCAATATGTGATTTTGTGTCATTGGTTGAACATTTAGGTCATTTTCGTCCTCCCTAGGCTTATTCTAATCCAATTAGGGTTTTTAACCATTCTTGTGCATCCAATATGTGATTTTGTGTCATTTTGTGTCATTGGTTGAACATTTAGGTCATTTTCGTCCTCCCTAGGCTTATCCTAATCCAATTAGGGTTTTTAACCAATCTTGTGCATACAATATGTCATTTTGTGTCATTGGTTGAACATTTAGGTCATTTTCGTCCTCCCTAGGCTTATTCTAATCCATTTAGGGTTTTTAACCAATCTTGTGCATCCAATATGTGATTTTGTGTCATTGGTTGAACATTTAGGTCATTTTCGTCCTCCCTAGGCTTATTCTAATCCAATTAGGGTATTTAACCAATCTTGTGCAACCAATATGTGATTTTGTGTCATTTTGTGTCATTGGTTGAACATTTAGGTAATTTTCGTCCTCCCTAGGCTTATTCTAATCCAATTAAGGTTTTTAACCAATCTTGTGCATCCAATATGTGATTTTGTGTCATTGGTTGAACATTTAAGTCATTTTCGTCCTCCCTATGCTTATTCTAATCCAACTAGTGTTTTTAACCAATCTTGTGCATCCAATATGTGGTTTTAGGTCATTGGTTGAACATTTAGGTCATTTTCGTCCACCCTAGGCTTATTCTAATCCAATTAGGGTTTTTAACCAATCTTGTGCATCCAATATGTGATTTTGTGTCATTGGTTGAACATTTAGGTCGTTTTCATCCTCCCTAGGCTTATTCTAATCCAATTAGGGTTTTTAACCAATCTTGTGCATCCAAAATGTGATTTTGTGTCATTTTGTGTCATTGGTTGAACATTTAGGTCATTTTCGTCCTCCCTAGGCTTATTCTAATCCAATTAGGGTTTTTAACCAATCTTGTGCATCCAATATGTGATTTTGTGTCATGGGTGGAACATTTAGGTCATTTTCGTCCTCCCTTGGCTTATTCTAATCCAATTAGGGTTTTTAACCAATCTTGTGCAACCAATATGTGATTTTGTGTCATTTTGTGTCATTGGTTGAACATTTAGGTCATTTTCGTCCTCCCTAGGCTTATTCTAATCCAATTAGGGTTTTTAACCAATCTTATGCATCCAAAATGTGATTTTGTGTCATTTTGTGTCATTGGTTGAACATTTAGGTCATTTTCGTCCTCCCTAGGCTTATTCTAATCCAATTAGGGTTTTTAACCAATCTTGTGCATCCAATATGTGATTTTGTGTCATTGGTTGAACATTTAGGTCATTTTCGTCCTCCCTAGGCTTATTCTAATCCAATTAGGGTATTTAACCAATCTTGTGCAACCAATATGTGATTTTGTGTCATTGGTTGAACATTCAGGTCATTTTCGTCCTCCCTATGCTTATTCTAATCCAACTAGAGTTTTTAACCAATCTTGTGCATCCAATATGTGATTTTGTATCATTGGTTGAACATTTAGGTCATTTTCGTCCTCCCTAGGCTTATTCTAATCCAATTAGGGTTTTTAACCAATCTTGTGCATCCAATATCTGATTTTGTGTCATTAGTTGAACATTTAGGTCATTTTCGTCCTCCCTATGCTTATTCTAATCCAACTAGAGTTTTTAACCAATCTTGTGCATCCAATATGTGATTTTGTGTCATTGGTTGAACATTTAGGTCATTTTCGTCCTCCCTAGGCTTATTCTAATCCAATTAGGGTATTTAACCAATCTTGTGCAACCAATATGTGATTTTGTGTCATTGGTTGAACATTCAGGTCATTTTCGTCCTCCCTATGCTTATTCTAATCCAACTAGAGTTTTTAACCAATCTTGTGCATCCAATATGTGATTTTGTATCATTGGTTGAACATTTAGGTCATTTTCGTCCTCCCTAGGCTTATTCTAATCCAATTAGGGTTTTTAACCAATCTTGTGCAACCAATATGTTATTTTGTGTCATTTTGTGTCATTGGTTGAACATTTAGGTCATTTTGGTCCTCCCTAGGCTTATTCTAATCCAATTAGGGTTTTTAACCAATCTTATGCATCCAAAATGTGAATTTGTGTCATTTTGTGTCATTGGTTGAACATTTAGGTCATTTTCGTCCTCCCTAGGCTTATTCTAATCCAATTAGGGTATTTAACCAATCTTGTGCATCCAATATCTGATTTTGTGTCATTAGTTGAACATTTAGTTCATTTTCGTCCTCCCTATGCTTATTCTAATCCAACTAGAGTTTTTAACCAATCTTGTGCATCCAATACGTGATTTTGTGTCATTGGTTGAACATTTAGGTCATTTTCGTCCTCCCTAGGCTTATTCTAATCCAATTAGGGTATTTAACCAATCTTGTGCAACCAATATGTGATTTTGTGTCATTGGTTGAACATTTAGGTCATTTTCGTCCTCCCTATGCTTATTCTAATCCAACTAGAGTTTTTAACCAAGCTTGTGCATCCAATATGTGATTTTGTGTCATTGGTTGAACATTTAGGTCATTTTCGTCCTCCCTATGCTTATTCTAATCCAACTAGAGTTTTTAACCAATCTTGTGCATCCAATATGTGATTTTGTGTCATTGGTTGAACATTTAGGTCATTTTCGTCCTCCCTAGGCTTATTCTAATCCAATTAGGGTTTTTAACATATCTTGTGTAAACAATATGCGATTTTGTGTCATTGGTTGAATATTTAGGTAATTTTCGTCCTCCTTAGGCTTATTCGAATCCAATTAGGGTTTTTAACCAATCTTGTGCATCCAATATGTGATTTTGTGTCATTGGTTGAACATTTAGGTCATTTTCGTCCTCCCTAGACTTATTCTAATCCAATTTGGGTATTTAACCAATCTTGTGCATCCAATATGTGATTTTCTGTCATTGGTTGAACATTTAGGTCATTTTCGTCCTCCCTATGCTTATTCTAATCCAACTAGAGTTTTTAACCAATCTTGTGCATCCAATATGTGATTTTGTGTCATTGGTTGAACATTTAGGTCATTTTCGTCCTCCCTAGGCTTATTCTAATCCAATTAGGGTTTTTAACCTATCTTGTGCAACCAATATGTGATTTTGTGTCATTTTGTGTCATTTTGTGTCATTGGTTGAACATTTAGGTCATTTTCGTCCTCCCTAGGCTTATTCTAATCCAATTAGGGTATTTAACCAATCTTGTGCATCCAATATGTGATTTTGTGTCATTCGTTGAACATTTAGGTCATTTTCGTCCTCCTTATTCTTATTCTAATCCAACTAGAGTTTTTAACCAATCTTGTGCATCCAATATGTGATTTTGTGTCATTGGTTGAACATTTAGGTCATTTTCGTCCTCCCTAGGCTTATTCTAATCCAATTAGGGTATTTAACCAATCTTGTGCAACCAATATGTGATTTTGTGTCATTTTGTGTCATTGGTTGAACATTTAGGTCATTTTCGTCCTCCCTAGGCTTATTCTAATCCAATTAGGGTTTTTAACCAATCTTATGCATCCAAAATGTGAATTTGTGTCATTTTGTGTCATTGGTTGAACATTTAGGTCATTTTCGTCCTCCCTAGGCTTATTCTAATCCAATTAGGGTATTTAACCAATCTTGTGCATCCAATATGTGATTTTGTGTCATTGGTTCAACATTTAGGTCATTTTCGTCCTCCCTAGGCTTATTCTAATCCGATTAGGGTATTTAACAAATCTTGTGCAACCAATATGTGATTTTGTGTCATTGGTTGAACATTTAGGTCATTTTCGTCCTCCCTATGCTTATTCTAATCCAACTAGAGTTTTTAACCAATTTTGTGCATCCAATATGTGATTTTGTGTCATTGGTTGAACATTTAGGTCATTTTCGTCCTCCTTAGGCTTATTCTAATCCAATTAGGGTTTTTAACCAATGTTGTGCATCCAATATTTGATTTTGTGTCATTGGTTGAACATTTAGGTCATTTTCGTCCTCCCTAGGCTTATTCTAATCCAATTAGGGTATTTAACCAATCTTGTGCAACCAATATGTGATTTTGTGTCATTGGTAGAACATTTAGGTCATTTTCGTCCTCCCTATGCTTATTCTAATCCAACTAGAGTTTTTAACCAATCCTGTGCATCCAATATGTGATTTTGTGTCATTGGTTGAACATTTAGGTCATTTTCGTCCTCCCTATGCTTATTCTAATCCAACTAGAGTTTTTAACCAATCTTGTGCATCCAATATGTGATTTTGTGTCATTGGTTGAACATTTAGGTCATTTTCGTCCTCCTTAGGCTTATTCTAGTCCAATTAGGGTTTTTAACCAATCTTGTGCATCCAATATGTGATTTTGTGTCATTGGTTGAAAATTTAGGTCATTTTTTTCCTCCCTAGGCTTATTCTAATCCAATTAGGGTTCTTAACCAATCTTGTGCATCCAATATGTGATTTTGTGTCATTGGTTGAACATTTAAGTCATTTTCGTCCTCCCTAGGCTTATTCTAATCCAATTAGGGTTTTTAACCAATCTTGTGCATCCAATATGTGATTTTGTGTCATTGGTTGAACATTTAGGTCATTTTCGTCCTCGCTAGGCTTATTCTAATCCAATTAGGGTTTTTAACCAATCTTGTGCATCCAATATGTGATTTTGTGTCATTTTGTGTCATTTGTTGAACATTTAGGTCATTTTCGTCCTCCGTAGGCTTATTCTAATCCAATTAGGGTTTTTAACCAATCTTGTGCATCCAATATGTGATTTTCTCTCATTTTGTGTCATTGGTTGAACATTTAGGTCATTTTCGTCCTCCCTAGGCTTATTCTAATCCAATTAGGGTTTTTAACCAATCTTGTGCATCCAATATGTGATTTTGTGTCATTCGTTGAACATTTAGGTCATTTTCGTCCTCCCTAGGCTTATTCTAATCCAATTAGGGTTTTTAACCAATCTTGTGCATCCAATATGTGATTTTGTGTCATTTTGTGTCGTTGGTTGAACATATAGATCATTTTCTTCCTCCATAGGCTTATTCTAATCCAATTAGGATTTTTAACCAATCTTGTGCATCCAATATGTGATGTTGTGTCATTGGTGGAACATTTAGGTCATTTTCGTCCTCCCTAGGCTTATTCTAATCCAATTAGGGTTTTTAACCAATCTTGTCCATCCAATATGTGATTTTGTATCATTTTGTGTCATTGGTTGAACATTTAGGTCATTTTCGTCCTCCCTAGGCTTATTCTAATCCAATTAGGGTTTTTAACCAATCTTGTGCATCCAGTATGTGATTTTGTGTCATTTTGTGTCATCGATTGCACATTTAGGTCATTTTCGTCCTCCCTAGGCTTATTCTAATCCAATTAGGGTTTTTAACCAATCTTGTGCATCCAATATGTGATTTTGTGTCATTTTGTGTCGTTGGTTGAACATATAGATCATTTTCGTCCTCCATAGGCTTATTCTAATCCAATTAGGGTTTTTAACCAATCTTGTGCATCCAATATTTGATTTTGTGTCATTGGTTGATCATTTAGGTCATTTTCTTCCTCCCTAGGATTATTCTAATCCAATTAGGGTTTTTAACCAATCTTGTGCATCCAATATGTGATTTTGTGTCATTCGTTGAACATTTAGGTCATTTTCGTCCTCCCTAGGCTTATTCTAATCCAATTAGGGTTTTTAACCAATCTTGTGCATCCAATATGTGATTTTGTGTTATTTTGTGTCATTGGTTGAACATTTAGGTCATTTTCGTCCTCTCTAGGCTTATTCTAATCCAATTACGATTTTTAACCAATCTTGTGCATCCAATATGTGATTTTGTGTCATTGGTTGAACATTTGGTCATTTTCGTCCTCCCTAGGCTTATTATAATCCAATTAGGGTTTTTAACCAATCTTGTGCATCCAATATGTGATTTTTTGTCATTTTGTGTCATTGGTTGAACATTTAGGTCATTTTCGTCCTCCCTAGGCTTATTCTAATCCAATTAGGGTTTTTAAACAATCTTGTGCATACAATATGTCATTTTGTGTCATTGGTTGAACATTTAGGTCATTTTCGTCCTCCCTAGGCTTATTCTAATCCATTTAGGGTTTTTAACCAATCTTGTGCATCCAATATGTGATTTTGTGTCATTGGTTGAACATTTAGGTCATTTTCGTCCTCCCTAGGCTTATTCTAATCCAATTAGGGTATTTAACCAATCTTGTGCAACCAATATGTGATTTTGTGTCATTTTGTGTCATTGGTTGAACATTTAGGTAATTTTCGTCCTCCCTAGGCTTATTCTAATCCAATTAGGGTTTTTAACCAATCTTGTGCATCCAATATGTGATTTTGTGTCATTGGTTGAACATTTAGGTCATTTTCGTCCTCCCTATGCTTATTCTAATCCAACTAGAGTTTTTAACCAATCTTGTGCATCCAATATGTGATTTTGTGTCATTGGTTGAACATTTAGGTCATTTACGTCCTCCCTAGGCTTATTCTAATCCAATTAGGGTTTTTAACCAATCTTGTGCATCCAATATGTGATTTTGTGTCATTGGTTGAACATTTAGGTCATTTTTGTCCTCCCTAGGCTTATTCTAATCCAATTAGGGTTTTTAACCAATCTTGTGCATCCAATATGTTATTTTGTGTCATTGGTTGAACATTTAGGTCATTTTCGTCCTCCCTAGGCTTATTCTAATCCAATTAGGGTTTTTAACCAATCTTGTGCAACCAATATGTGATTTTGTGTCATTTTGTGTCATTGGTTGAACATTTAGGTCATTTTCGTCCTCCCTATGCTTATTCTAATCCAACTAGAGTTTTTAACCAATCTTGTGCATCCAATATGTGATTTTGTGTCATTGGTTGAACATTTAGGTCATTTTCGTCCTCCCTAGGCTTATTCTAATCCAATTAGGGTTTTTAACCAATCTTGTGCATCCAATATTTGATTTTGTGTCATTGGTTGAACATTTAGGTCATTTTGGTCCTCCCTAGGCTTATTCTAATCCAATTAGGGTTTTTAACCAATCTTGTGCATCCAATATGTGATTTTGTGTCATTGGTTGAACATTTAGGTCATTTTCGTCCTCCCAAGGCTTATTCTAATCCAATTAGGGTTTTTAACCAATCTTGTGCATCCAATATGTGATTTTGTGTCATTCGTTGAACATTTAGGTCATTTTCGTCCTCCCTAGGCTTATTCTAATCCAATTAGGGTTTTTAACCAATCTTGTGAATCCAATATGTGATTTTGTTTCATTCGTTGAACATTTAGGTCATTTTCGTCCTCCCTAGGCTTATTCTAATCCAATTAGGGTTTTTAACCAATCTTGTGCATCAAATATGTGATTTCGTGTCATTGGTTGAACATTTAGGTCATTTTCGTCCTCCCTAGGCTTATTCTAATCCAATTAGGGTTTTTAACCAATCTTGTGCATCCAATATGTGATTTTGTGTCATTGGTTGAACATTTAGGTCATTTTCGTCCTCCCTAGGCTTATTCTAATCCAATTAGGGTTTTTAACCTATCTTGTGCATCCTATATGTGATTTTGTGTAATTGGTTGAACATTTAGGTCATTTTTGTCCTCCCTAGGCTTATTCTAATCCAATTAGGGTTTTTAACCAATCTTGTGCATCCAATATGTGATTTTGTGTCATTGGTTGAACATTTAGGTCATTTTCGTCCTCCCTAAGCTTATTCTAATCCAATTAGGTTTTTAACCAATCTTGTGCATCCAATATGTTATTTTGTGTCATTTTGTGTCATTGGTTGAACATTTAGGTCATTTTCGTCCTCCCTAGGCTTATTCTAATCCAATTAGGGTATTTAACCAATCTTGTGCATCCAATATGTGATTTTGTGTCATTGGTTGAACATTTAGGTCATTTTCGTCGTCCCTAGGCTAATTCAAATCCAATTAGTGTTTTTAACCAATCTTGTGCATCCAATATGTGATTTTGTGTCATTTTGTGTCATTGGTTGAACATTTAGGTCATTTTCGTCCTCCCTAGGCTTATTCTAATCCAATTAGGGTTTTTAACCAATCTTGTGCATCCAGTATGTGATTTTTTGTCATTTTGTGTCATTGGTTGAACATTTAGATCATTTTTTCCTGCCTAGGCTTATTCTAATCCAATTAGGGTTTTTAACCAATCTTGTGCATCCAATATGTGATTTTGTGTCATTGGTTGAACATTTAGGTCATTTTCGTCCTCCCTAGGTTTATTCTAATCCAATTAGGGTTTTTAACCAATCTTGTGCATCCAATATGTGATTTTGTGTCATTTTGTGTCATTGGTTGAACATTTAGGTCATTTTCGTCCTCCGTAGTCTTATTCTAATCCAATTAGGGTTTTTAACCAATCTTGTGCATCCAATATGTGATTTTGTGTCATTTTGTGTCATTGGTTGAACATTTAGGTCATTTTCGTCCTCCCTAGGCTTATTCTAATCCAATTAGGGTTTTTAACCAATCTTGTGCATCCAGTATGTGATTTTTTGTCATTTTGTATCATTGGTTGAACATTTAGGTCATTTTCGTCCTGCCTAGGCTTATTCTAATCCAATTAGGGTTTTTAATCAATCCTGTGCATCCAATATGTGATTTTGTGTCATTGGTTGAACATTTAGGTCATTTTCGTCCTCCCTAGGTTTATTCTAATCCAATTAGGGTTTTTAACCAATCTTGTGCATCCAATATGTGATTTTGTGTCATTTTGTGTCATTGGTTGAACATTTAGGTCATTTTCGTCCTCGCTAGGCATATTCTAATCCAATTAGGGTTTTTAACCAATCTTGTGCATCCAATATGTGATTTTGTGTCACTGGTTGAACGTTTAGGTCATTTTCGTCCTCCCTAGGCATATTCTAATCCAATTAGGGTTTTTAACCAATCTTGTGCATCCAATATGTGATTTTGTGTCACTGGTTGAACATTTAGGTCATTTTCGTCCTCCCTAGGCTTATTCTAATCCAATTAGGGTTTTTAACCAATCTTGTGCATCCAATATGTGATTTTGTGTCATTTTGTGTCATTGGTTGAACATTTAGGTCATTTTCGTTCTCCCTAGGCTTATTCTAATCTAATTAGAGTTTTTAACCAATCTTGTGCATCCAATATGTGATTTTGTATCATTGGTTGAACATTTAGGTCATTTTCGTCCTCCCTAGGCTTATGCTAATCCAGCTAGGGTTTTTAACCAATCTTGTGCATCCAATATGTGATTTTGTGTCATTTTGTGTCATTGGTTGAACATTTAGGTCATTTTCGTCCTCCCTAGGCTTATTCTAATCCAATTAGGGTTTTTAACCAATCTTGTGCATCTAATATGTGATTTTGTGTCATTGGTTGAACATTTAGGTCATTTTCGTCCTCCCTAGGCTTATTCTAATCCAATTAGGGTTTTTAACCAATCTTGTGCAACCAATATGTGATTTTGTGTCATTTTGTGTCATTGGTTGAACATTTAGGTCATTTTCGTCCTCCCTAGGCTTATTCTAATCCAATTAGGGTTTTTAACCAATCTTATGCATCCAAAATGTGAATTTGTGTCATTTTGTGTCATTGGTTGAACATTTAGGTCATTTTCGTCCTCCCTAGGCTTATTCTAATCCAATTAGGGTATTTAACCAATCTTGTGCATCCAATATCTGATTTTGTGTCATTAGTTGAACGTTTAGGTCATTTTCGTCCTCCCTATGCCTATTCTAATCCAACTAGAGTTTTTAACCAATCTTGTGCATCCAATATGTGATTTTGTGTCATTGGTTGAACATTTAGGTCATTTTCGTCCTCCCTAGGCTTATTCTAATCCAATTAGGGTATTTAACCAATCTTGTGCAACCAATATGTGATTTTGTGTCATTTTGTGTCATTGGTTGAACATTTAGGTCATTTTCGTCCTCCCTAGGCTTATTCTAATCCAATTAGGGTTTTTAACCAATCTTATGCATCCAAAATGTGAATTTGTGTCATTTTGTGTCATTGGTTGAACATTTAGGTCATTTTCGTCCTCCCTAGGCTTATTCTAATCCAATTAGGGTATTTAACCAATCTTGTGCATCCAATATGTGATTTTGTGTCATTTGTTCAACATTTAGGTCATTTTCGTCCTCCCTAGGCTTATTCTAATCCGATTAGGGTATTTAACAAATCTTGTGCAACCAATATGTGATTTTGTGTCATTGGTTGAACATTTAGGTCATTTTCGTCCTCCCTATTCTTATTTTAATCCAACTAGAGTTTTTAACCAATTTTGTGCATCCAATATGTGATTTTGTGTCATTGGTTGAACATTTAGGTCATTTTCGTCCTCCTTAGGCTTATTCTAATCCAATTAGGGTTTTTAACCAATGTTGTGCATCCAATATTTGATTTTGTGTCATTGGTTGAACATTTAGGTCATTTTCGTCCTCCCTAGGCTTATTCTAATCCAATTAGGGTATTTAACCAATCTTGTGCAACCAATATGTGATTTTGTGTCATTGGTAGAACATTTAGGTCATTTTCGTCCTCCCTATGCTTATTCTAATCCAACTAGAGTTTTTAACCAATCCTGTGCATCCAATATGTGATTTTGTGTCATTGGTTGAACATTTAGGTCATTTTCGTCCTCCCTATGCTTATTCTAATCCAACTAGAGTTTTTAACCAATCTTGTGCATCCAATATGTGATTTTGTGTCATTGGTTGAACATTTAGGTCATTTTCGTCCTCCTTAGGCTTATTCTAGTCCAATTAGGGTTTTTAACCAATCTTGTGCATCCAATATGTGATTTTGTGTCATTGGTTGAAAATTTTGGTCATTTTTGTCCTCCCTAGGCTTATTCTAATCCAATTAGGGTTCTTAACCAATCTTGTGCATCCAATATGTGATTTTGTGTCATTGGTTGAACATTTAGGTCATTTTCGTCCTCCCTATGCTTATTCTAATCCAACTAGAGTTTTTAACCAATCTTGTGCAACCAATATGTGATTTTGTTTCATTTTGTGTCATTGCTTG
>JBBPBQ010000008.1:10094409-10106415 GCA_037974755.1 Cicer yamashitae | reverse complement strand
ATATGTGATTTTGTGTCATTGGTTGAACATTTAGGTCATTTTCGTCCTCCCTAGGCATATTCTAATCCAATTAGGGTATTTAACCAATCTTGTGCAACCAATATGTGATTTTGTGTCATTGGTTGAACATTTAGGTCATTTTTGTCCTCCCTATGCTTATTCTAATCCAACTAGAGTTTTTAACCAATCTTGTGCATCCAATATGTGATTTTGTGTCATTGGTTGAACATTTAGGTCATTTTCGTCCTCCCTATGCTTATTCTAATCCAACTAGAGTTTTTAACCAATCTTATGCATCCAATATGTGATTTTGTGTCATTGGTTGAACATTTAGGTCATTTTCGTCCTCCTTAGGCTTATTCTAGTCCAATTAGGGTTTTTAACCAATCTTGTGCATCCAATATGTGATTTTGTGTCATTGGTTGAACATTTAGGTCATTTTCGTCCTCCCTAGGCTTATTCTAATCCAATTAGGGTTTTTAACCAATCTTGTGCAACCAATATGTGGTTTTGTGTCATTGGTTGAACATTTAGGTCATTTTCGTCCTCCCTAGGCTTATTCTAATCCAATTAGGGTTTTTAACCAATCTTGTGCATCCAATATGTGATTTTGTGTCATTGGTTGAACATTTAGGTCATTTTCGTCCTCCCTAGGCTTATTCTAAGCCAATTAGGGTTTTTAACCAATCTTGTGCATCCAATATGTGATTTTGTGTCATTGGTTGAACATTTAGGTCATTTTCGTCCTCCCTAGGCTTATTCTAATCCAATTAGGGTTTTTAACCAATCTTGTGCATCCAATATGTGATTTTGTGTCATTTGTTGAACATTTAGTTCATTTTCGTCCTCCCTAGGCTTATTCTAATCCAATTAGGGTTTTTAACCAATCTTGTGCATCCAATATGTGATTTTGTGTCATTGGTTGAACATTTAGGTCATTTTCGTCCTCCCTAGGCTTATTCTAATCCAATTAGGGTTTTTAACCAATCTTGAGCATCCAATATGTGAATTTGTGTCATTTTGTGTCATTGGTTGAACATTTAGGTCATTTTCGTCCTCCCTAGGCTTATTCTAATCCAATTAGGGTTTTTAACCAATCTTGTGCAACCAATATGTGATTTTGTGTCATTTTGTGTCATTGGTTGAACATTTAGGTCATTTTCGTCCTCCCTAGGCTTATTCTAATCCTATTAGGGTTTTAAACCAATCTTGTGCATCCAATATGTGATTTTGTGTCATTGGTTGAACATTTAGGTCATTTTCGTCCTCCCTATGCTTATTCTAATCCAACTAGAGTTTTTAACTAATCTTGTGCATCCAATATGTGATTTTGTGTCATTGGTTGAACATTTAGGTCATTTTCGTCCTCCTTAGGCTTATTCTAATCCAACTAGGGTTTTTAACCAATCTTGTGCATCCAATATGTGATTTTGTGTCATTGGTTGAACATTTAGGTCATTTTCGTCCTCCCTAGGCTTATTCTAATCCAATTAGGGTTTTTAACCAATCTTGTGCATCCAATATGTGATTTTGTGTCATTGGTTGAACATTTAGGTCATTTTCGTCCTCCATAGGATTATTCTAATCCAATTAGGGTTTTTAACCAATCTTGTGCATCCAATATGTGATGTTGTGTCATTTTGTGTCATTGGTTGAACTTTTAGGTCAATTTCGTCCTCCCTAGGCTTATTCTAATCCAATTAGGGTTTTTAACCAATCTTGTGCATCCAATATGTGATTTTATGTCATTTTGTGTCATTGGTTGAACATTTAGGTCATTGTCATCCTTCCTTGGCTTATTAAAATCCAACTAGGGTTTTTAACCAATCTTGTGCATCCAATATGTGATTTTGTGTCATTGGTTGAACATTTAGGTCATTTTCGTCCTCCCTAGGCTTATTCTAATCCAATTAGGGTTTTTAACCAATCTTGTCCATCCAATATGTGATTTTGTGTCACTTTGTGTTATTGGTTGAACATTTAGGTCATTTTTGTCCTCCCTAGGCTTATTCTAATCCAAGTAGGGTTTTTAACCAATCTTGTGCATCCAATATGTGATTTTGTGTCATTGGTTGAACATTTAGGTCATTTTCGTCCTCCCTAGGCTTATTCTAATCCAATTAGGGTTTTTAACCAATCTTGTGCATCCAATATGTGATTTTGTGTCATTGGTTGAACATTTAGGTCATTTTCGTTCTCCCTAGGCTTATTCTAATCCAATTAGCGTTTTTAACCAATCTTGTGCATCCAATATGTGATTGTGTCATTGGTTGAACATTTAGGTCATTTTCGTCCTTCCTAGGCTTATTCTAATCCAATTAGGGTTTTTAACCAATCTTGTGCACCCAATATGTCATTTTGTGTCATTGGTTGAACATTTAGGTCATTTTCGTCCTCCCAAGGCTTATTCTAATCCAATTAGGGTTTTTAACCAATCTTGTGCATCCAATATGTGATTTTGTGTCATTGGTTGAACATTTAGGTCATTTTCTTCCTCCCTAGGCTTATTCTAATCTAATTAGCGTTTTTAACCAATCTTGTGCATCCAATATGTGATTGTGTCATTGGTTGAACATTTAGGTCGTTTTCGTCCTCCGTAGGCTTATTCTAATCCAATTAGCGTTTTTAACCAATCTTCTGCATCCAATATGTGATTGTGTTATTGGTTGAACATTTAGGTCATTTTCGTCCTCCCTAGGCTTATTCTAATCCAATTAGGGTTTTTAACCAATCTTGTGCATCCAATATGTGATTTTATGCCATTTTGTGTCATTGGTTGAACATTTAGGTCATTTTCTTCGTCCCTAGGCTTATTCTAATCCAATTAGCGTTTTTAACCAATCTTGTGCATCCAATATGTGATTGTGTCATTGGTTGAACATTTAGGTCATTTTCGTCCTCCCAAGGCTTATTCTAATCCAATTAGGGTTTTTAACCAATCTTGTGCATCCAATATGTGATTTTGTGTCATTGGTTGAACATTTAGGTCATTTTCACCTTACTAGGCTTATTCTAATCCAATTAGGGTTTTTAACCAATCTTGTGCATCCAATATGTGATTTTGTGTCATTTTGTGTCATTGGTTGAACATTTCGGTCATTTTCGTCATCCCTAGGCTTATTCTAATCCAATTAGGGTTTTTAAATAATCTTGGGTATCCAATATATGATTTTGTGTCATTTTGTGTCATTGGTTGAACATTTAGGTCATTTTCGTCCTCCCTAGGCTTATTCTAATCCAATTAGGGTTTTTAACCAATCTTGTGCATCCAATATGTGATTTTGTGTCATTGGTTGAACATTTAGGAAATTTTTGTCCTCCCTAAGCTTTTTCTAATCCAATTAGGGTTTTTAACCAATCTTGTGCATCCAATATGTGATTTTGTGTCATTTTGTGTCATTGGTTGAACATTTAGGTCATTTTCGTCCTCCCTAGGCTTATTCTAATCCAATTAGGGTTTTTAACCAATCTTGTGCATCCAATATGTGATTTTGTGTCATTGGTTGAACATTTAGGTCATTTTCGTCCTCCCTAGGCTTATTCTAATCCAATTAGGGTTTTTAACCAATCTTGTGCATCCAATATGTGATTTGGTGTCATTGGTTGAACATTTAGGTCATTTTCGTCCTCCCTAGGCTAATTCTAATCCAATTAGGGTTTTTAACCAATCTTGTGCATCCAATATGTGATTTTGTGTCATTGGTTGAACATTTAGGTCATTTTCGTCCTCCCTAGGCTTATTCTAATCCAATTAGGGTTTTTAACCAATCTTGGGCAACCAATATGTGATTTTGTGTCATTTTGTGACATTGGTTGAACATTTAGGTCATTTTCTAACTCCCTAGGCTTATTCTAATCCAATTTGGGTTTTTAACCAATCTTGTGCATCCAATATGTGATTTTGTGTCATTGGTTGAACATTTAGGTCATTTTCGTCCTCCCTAGGCTTATTCTAATCCAATTAGGGTTTTTAACAAATCTTGTGCATCCAATATGTGATTTTATGTCATTGGTTGAACATTTAGGTCATCTTCGTCCTCCGTAGGCTTATTCTAATCCAATTAGGGTTTTTAACCAATCTTGTGGATGCAATATGTGATTTTGTGTCATTGGTTGAACATTTAGGTCATTTTCGTCCTCCCTAGGCTTATTCTAATCCAATTAGGGTTTTTAACCAATCTTGTGCAACCAATATGTGATTTTGTGTCATTTTGTGTCATTGGTTGAACATTTAGGTCATTTTCGTCCTCCCTAGGCTTATTCTAGTCCAATTAGGGTTTTTAACCAATCTTGTGCAACCAATATGTGATTTTGTGTCATTTTGTGTCATTGGTTGAACATTTAGGTCATTTTCGTCCTCCCTAGGCTTATTCTAATCCAATTAGGGTTTTTAACCAATCTTATGCATCCAAAATGTGATTTTGTGTCATTTTGTGTCATTGGTTGAACATTTAGGTCATTTTCGTCCTCCCTAGGCTTATTCTAATCCAATTAGGGTTTTTAACCAATCTTGTGCATCCAATATGTGATTTTGTGTCATTGGTTGAACATTTAGGTCATTTTCGTCCTCCCTAGGCTTATTCTAATCCAATTAGGGTTTTTAACCATTCTTGTGCAACCAAATGTGATTTTGTGTCATTTTGTGTCATTGGTTGAACATTTAGGTTATTTTCGTCCTCCCTAGGCTTATTCTAATCCAATTAGGGTATCTAACCAATCTTGTGCATCCAATATGTGATTTTGTGTCATTGGTTGAACATTTAGGTCATTTTCGTCCTCCCTATGCTTATTCTAATCCAACTAGAGTTTTTAACCAATCTTGTGCATCCAATATGTGATTTTGTGTCATTGGTTGAACATTTAGGTCATTTTTCGTCCTCCTTAGGCTTATTCTAATCCAATTAGGGTTTTTAACCAATCTTGTGCATCCAATATGTGATTTTGTGTCATTGGTTGAACATTTAGGTCATTTTCGTCCTCCCTAGGCTTATTCTAATCCAATTAGGGTTTTTAACCAATCTTGTGCAACCAATATGTGATTTTGTGTCATTTTGTGTCATTGGTTGAACATTTAGGTCATTTTCGTCCTCCCTAGGCTTATTCTAATCCAATTAGGGTTTTTAACCAATCTTACGCATCCAAAATGTGATTTTGTGTCATTTTGTGTCATTGGTTGAACATTTAGGTCATTTTCGTCCTCCCTAGGCTTATTCTAATCCAATTAGGGTTTTTAACCAATCTTGTGCATCCAATATGTGATTTTGTGTCATTGGTTGAACATTTAGGTCATTTTCGTCCTCCTTAGGCCTATTCTAATCCAATTAGGGTTTCTAACCAATCTTGTGCATCCAATATGTGATTTTCTGTCATTTTATGTCAATGGTTGAACATTTACGTCATTTTCGTCCTCCCTAGGCTTATTATAATCCAATTAGGGTTTTTAACCAATCTTGTCCATCCAATATGTGATTTTGTGTCATTTTGTGTCATTGGTTGAACATTTAGGTCATTTTCGTCCTCCCTAGGCTTATTCTAATCCAATTAGGGTTTTTAACCAATCTTGTGCATCCAATATGTGATTTTGTGTCATCTTGTGTCATTGGTTGAACATTTAGGTCATTTTCGTCCTTCCTAGGCTTATTCTAATCCAATTAGGGTTTTTAACCAATCTTGTGCATCCAATATGTGATTTTGTGTCATTGGTTGAACATTTAGGTCATTTTCGTCCTCCCTAGGCTTATTCTAATCCAATTAGGGTTTTTAACCAATCTTGTGCATCCAATATGTGATTTTGTGTCATTGGTTGAACATTTAGGTCATTTTCGTCCCCCCTAGGCTTATTCTAATCCAATTAGGGTTTTTAACCAATCTTGTGCATCCAATATGTGATTTTGTGTCATTGGTTGAACATTTAGGTCATTTTCGTCCTCCCTAGGCTTATTCTAATCCAATTAGGGTTTTTAACCAATCTTGTGCATCCAATATGTGATTTTGTGTCATTGGTTGAACATTTAGGTCATTTTCGTCCTCCCTAGGCTTATTCTAATCCAATTAGGGTTTTTAACCAATCTTGTGCATCCAATATGTGATTTTGTGTCATTTTGTGTCATTGGTTGAACATTTAGGTCATTTTCGTCCTCCCTAGGCTTATTTTAATCCAATTAGGGTTTTTAACCAATCTTGTGCATCCAATATGTGATTTTGTATCATTTTGTGTCATTGGTTGAACATTTAGGTCATTTTCGTCCTCCCTAGGCTTATTCTAATCCAATTAGGGTTTTTAACCAATCTTGTGCATCCAATATGTGATTTTGTGATTGGTTGAACATTTAGGTCATTTTCGTCCTCCCTAGGCTTATTCTAAACCAATTAGGGTTTTTAACCAATCTTGTGCATCCAATATGTGATTTTGTGTCATTGGTTGAACATTTAGGTCATTTTCGTCCTCCCTATGCTTATTCTAATCCAACTAGAGTTTTTAACCAATCTTGTGCATCCAATATGTGATTTTGTGTCATTGGTTGATCATTTAGGTCATTTTTGTCCTCCCTAGGCTTATTCTAATCCAATTAGGGTATTTAACCAATCTTGTGCATCCAATATCTGATTTTGTGTCATTAGTTGAACATTTAGGTCATTTTCGTCCTCCCTATGCTTATTCTAATCCAACTAGAGTTTTTAACCAATCTTGTGCATCCAATATGTGATTTTGTGTCATTGGTTGAACAATTAGGTCATTTTCGTCCTCCCTAGGCTTATTCTAATCCAATTAGGGTATTTAACCAATCTTGTGCATCCAATATGTGACTTTGTGTCATTAGTTGAACATTTAGGTCATTTTCGTCCTCCCTATGCTTATTCTAATCCAAAATAGAGTTTTTAACCAATCTTGTGCATCCAATATGTGATTTTGTGTCATTGGTTGAACATTTAGGTCATTTTCGTCCTCCGTAGGCTTATTCTAATCCAATTAGGGTTTTTAACCAATCTTGTGCAACCAATATGTGATTTTGTGTCATTTTGTGTCATTTGTTGAACATTTAGGTCATTTTCGTCCTCCCTAGGATTATTCTAATCCAATTAGGTTTTTAACCAATCTTATGCATCCAAAATGTGATTTTGTGTCATTGGTTGAACATTTAGGTCATTTTCGTCCTCCCTAGGCTTATTCTAATCCAATTAGGGTTTTTAACCAATCTTGGGCATCCAATATGTGATTTTGTGTCATTGGTTGAACATTTAGGTCATTTTCGTCCTCCCTATGCTTATTCTAATCCAACTAGAGTTTTTAACCAATCTTGTGCATCCAATATGTGATTTTGTGTCATTGGTTGAACATTTAGGTCATTTTCGTCCTCCTTAGGCTTATTCTAATCCAATTAGGGTTTTTAACCAATGTTGTGCATCCAATATTTGATTTTGTGTCATTGGTTGAACATTTAGGTCATTTTCGTCCTCCCTAGGCTTATTCTAATCCAATTAGGGTATTTAACCAATCTTGTGCAACCAATATGTGATTTTGTGTCATTGGTAGAACATTTAGGTCATTTTCGTCCTCCCTATGCTTATTCTAATCCAACTAGAGTTTTTAACCAATCCTGTGCATCCAATATGTGATTTTGTGTCATTGGTTGAACATTTAGGTCATTTTCGTCCTCCCTATGCTTATTCTAATCCAACTAGAGTTTTTAACCAATCTTGTGCATCCAATATGTGATTTTGTGTCATTGGTTGAACATTTAGGTCATTTTCGTCCTCCTTAGGCTTATTCTAATCCAATTAGGGTTTTTAACCAATCTTGTGCATCCAATATGTGATTTTGTGTCATTGGTTGAACATTTAGGTCATTTTCGTCCTCCCTAGGCTTATTCTAATCCAATTAGGGTTTTTAACTAATCTTGTGCATCCAATATGTGATTTTGTGTCCTTAGTTGAACATTTAGGTCGTTTTCGTCCTCCCTAGGCTTATTCTAATCCAATTAGGGTTTTCAACCAATCTTGTGCATCCAATATGTGATTTTGTGTCATTTTGTGTCATTGGTTGAACATTTAGGTCATTTTCGTCCTCCCTAGGCTTATTCTAATCCAATTAGGGTTTTTAACCAATCTTGTGCATCCAATATGTGATTTTGTGTCATTGGTTAAATATTTAGGTCATTTTCGTCCTCCCTAGGCTTATTCTAATCCAACTAGGGTTTTTAACCAATCTTGTACATCCAATATGTGGTTTTGTGTCATTGGTTGAACATTTAGGTCATTTTCGTCCTCCCTAGGCTTATTCTAATCCAATTAGGGTTTTTAACCAATCTTGTGCATCCAATATGTGATTTTGTGTCATTGGTTGCACATTTAGGTCATTTTCGTCCTCCTTAGGCTTATTCTAATCCAATTAGGGTTTTTAACCAATCTTGTGCATCCAATATGTGATTTTGTGTCATTGGTTGAACATTTAGGTCATTTTCGTCCTCCCTAGGCTTATTCTAATCCAATTAGGGTTTTTAACCAACCTTGTGCATCCAATATGTGATTTTGTGTCATTGGTTGAACATTTTTGTCATTTTCATCCTCCCTAGGCTTATTCTAATCCAATTAGGGTTTTTAACCAATCTTGTGCATCCAATATGTGATTTTGTGTCATTTTGTGTCATTGGTTGAACATTTAGGTCATTTTCGTCCTCCCTAGGGTTATTCTAATCCAATTAGGATTTTTAACCAATCTTGTGCATCCAATATGTGATTTTGTGTCATTGGTTGAACATTTAGGTCATTTTCGTCCTCCCTAGGCTTATTCTAATCCAATTAGGGTTTTTAACCAATCTTGTGCAACCAATATGTGATTTTGTGTCATTTTGTGTCATTGGTTGAACATTTAGGTCATTTTCGTCCTCCCTAGGCTTATTCTAATCCAATTAGGGTTTTTACCCAATCTTGTGCATCCAAAATGTGATTTTGTGTCATTTTGTGTCATTGGTTGAACATTTAAGTCATTTTCGTCCTCCCTAGGCTTATTCTAATCCAATTAGGGTTTTTAACCAATCTTGTGCATCCAAAATATGATTTGGTGTCATTTTGTGTCATTGGTTGAACATTTAGGTCATTTTCGTCCTCCCTAGGCTTATTTTAATCCAATTAGGGTTTTTAACCAATCTTGTGCATCCAATATGTGATTTTGTGTCATTGGTTGAACATTTAGGTCATTTTCATCCTCCCTAGGCTTATTCTAATCCAATTAGGGTTTTTAACCAATCTTGTGCATCCAATATGTGATTTTCTGTCATTTTGTGTCATTGGTTGAACATTTAGGTCATTTTCGTCCTCCCTAGGCTTATTCTAATCCAATTAGGGTTTTTAACCAATCTTGTGCATCCAATATGTGATTTTGTGTCATTGGTTGAACATTTAGGTCATTTTCGTCCTCCCTAGGCTTATTCTAATCCAATTAGGGTTTTTAACCAATCTTGTGCATCCAGTATGTGATTTTGTGTCATTTTGTGTCGTTGGTTGAACATATAGATCATTTTCGTCCTCCATAGCCTTATTCTAATCCAATTAGGGTTTTTAACCAATCTTGTGCATCCAATATGTGATTTTGTGTCATTGGTTGAACATTTAGGTCATTTTCGTCCTCCCTAGGCTTATTCTAATCCAATTAGGGTTTTTAACCAATCTTGGGCAACCAATATGTGATTTTGTGTCATTTTGTGACATTGGTTGAACATTTAGGTCATTTTCTAACTCCCTAGGCTTATTCTAATCCAATTTGGGTTTTTAACCAATCTTGTGCATCCAATATGTGATTTTGTGTCATTGGTTGAACATTTAGGTCATTTTTGTCCTCCCTAGGCTTATTCTAATCCAATTAGGGTTTTTAACCAATCTTGTGCATCCAATATGTGATTTTGTGTCATTGGTTGAGAATTTAGGTCATTTTCGTCCTCCCTAGGCTTATTCTAATCCAATTAGGGTTTTTAACCAATCTTGTGCATCCAATATGTGATTTTGTGTCATTGGTTGAACATTTAGGTCATTTTCGTCCTCCCTAGGCTTATTCTAATCCAATTAGGGTTTTTAACCAATCTTGTGCATCCAATATGTGATTTTGTGTCATCTTGTGTCATTGGTTGAACATTTAGGTCATTTTCGTCCTTCCTAGGCTTATTCTAATCCAATTAGGGTTTTTAACCAATCTTGTGCATCCAATATGTGATTTTGTGTCATTGGTTGAACATTTAGGTCATTTTCGTCCTCCCTAGGCTTATTCTAATCCAATTAGGGTTTTTAACCAATCTTGTGCATCCAATATGTGATTTTGTGTCATTGGTTGAACATTTAGGTCATTTTCGTCCCCCCTAGGCTTATTCTAATCCAATTAGGGTTTTTAACCAATCTTGTGCATCCAATATGTGATTTTGTGTCATTGGTTGAACATTTAGGTCATTTTCGTCCTCCCTAGGCTTATTCTAATCCAATTAGGGTTTTTAACCAATCTTGTGCATCCAATATGTGATTTTGTGTCATTGGTTGAACATTTAGGTCATTTTCGTCCTCCCTAGGCTTATTCTAATCCAATTAGGGTTTTTAACCAATCTTGTGCATCCAATACGTGATTTTGTGTCATTGGTTGAACATTTAGGTCATTTTTGTCCTCCCTAGGCTTATTCTAATCCAATTAGGGTTTTTAACCAATCTTGTACATCCAATATGTGATTTTGTATCATTGGTTGATTATTTATGTCATTTTCGTCGTCCCTAGGCTTATTCTAATCCAACTACGGTTTTTAACCAATCTTGTGCATCCAATATGTGATTTTGTGTCATTTTGTGTCATTGGTTGAACATTTAGGTCATTTTCGTCCTCCCTAGGCTTATTCTAATCCAATTAGGGTTTTTAACCAATCTTGTGCATCCAATATGTGATTTTGTGTCATTGGTTGAACATTTAGCTCATTTGCGTCCTCCCTAGACTTATTCGAATCCAATAAGGGTTTTTAACCAATCTTGTGCATCCAATATGTGATTTTGTGTCATTTTGTGTCATTGGTTGAACATTTAGGTCATTTTCGTCCTCCCTAGGCTTATTCTAATCCAATAAGGGTTTTTAACCAATCTTGTGCATCCAATATATGATTTTGTGTCATTGGTTGAACATTTAGGTCATTTTCGTCCTCCCTAGGCTTATTCTAATCCAATTAGGGTTTTTAACCAATCTTGTGCATCCAATATGTGATTTTGTGTCATTTGTTGAACATTTAGGTCATTTTCGTCCTCCCTATGCTTATTCTAATCCAACTAGAGTTTTTAACCAATCTTGTGCATCCAATATGTGATTTTGTGTCTTAGGTTGAACATTTAGGTCATTTTCGTCCTCCTTAGGCTTATTCTAATCCAATTAGGGTTTTTAACCAATCTTGTGCATCCAATATGTGATTTTGTGTCATTGGTTGAACATTTAGGTCATTTTCGTCCTCCCTAGGCTTATTCTAATCCAATTAGGGTTTTTAACCAATCTTGTGCAACCAATATGTGATTTTGTGTCATTTTGTGTCATTGGTTGAACATTTAGGTCATTTTCGTCCTCCCTAGGCTTATTCTAATCCTATTAGGGTTTTTAACCAATCTTGTGCATCCAATATGTGATTTTGTGTCATTGGTTGAACATTTAGGTCATTTTCGTCCTCCCTATGCTTATTCTAATCCAACTAGAGTTTTTAACCAATCTTGTGCATCCAATATGTGATTTTGTGTCATTGGTTGAACATTTAGGTCATTTTTGTCCTCCCTAGGCTTATTCTAATCCAATTAGGGTATTTAACCAATCTTGTGCATCCAATAGCTGATTTTGTGTCATTAGTTGAACATTTAGGTCATTTTCGTCCTCCCTATGCTTATTCTAATCCAACTAGAGTTTTTAACCAATCTTGTGCATCCAATATGTGATTTTGTGTCATTGGTTGAACAATTAGGTCATTTTCGTCCTCCCTAGGCTTATTCTAATCCAATTAGGGT
>JBBPBQ010000008.1:10083130-10094399 GCA_037974755.1 Cicer yamashitae | reverse complement strand
ATTTTGTGTCATTGGTTGAACATTTAGGTCATTTTCGTCCTCCCTAGGCTTATTCTAATCCTATTAGGGTTTTAAACCAATCTTATGCATCCAAAATGTGATTTTGTGTCATTTTGTGTCATTGGTTGAACATTTAGGTCATTTTCGTCCTCCCTAGGCTTATTCTAATCCAATTAGGGTATTTAACCAATCTTGTGCATCCAATATGTGATTTTGTGTCATTAGTTGAACATTTTGGTCATTTTCGTCCTCCCTATGCTTATTCTAATCCAACTAGAGTTTTTAACCAATCTTGTGCATCCAATATGTGATTTTGTGTCATTGGTTGAACATTTAGGTCATTTTCGTCCTCCCTAATCTTATTCTAATCCAACTAGAGTTTTTAACCAATCTTGTGCATCCAATATGTGATTTTGTGTCATTGGTTGAACATTTAGGTCATTTTCGTCCTCCCTAGGCTTATTCTAATCCAATTAGGGTTTTTAACCTATCTTGTGCAACCAATATGTGATTTTGTGTCATTTTGTGTCATTTTGTGTCATTGGTTGAACATTTAGGTCATTTTCGTCCTCCCTAGGCTTATTCTAATCCAATTAGGGTATTTAACCAATCTTGTGCATCCAATATGTGATTTTGTGTCATTCGTTGAACATTTAGGTCATTTTCGTCCTCCTTATTCTTATTCTAATCCAACTAGAGTTTTTAACCAATCTTGTGCATCCAATATGTGATTTTGTGTCATTGGTTGAACATTTAGGTCATTTTCGTCCTCCCTAGGCTTATTCTAATCCAATTAGGGTATTTAACCAATCTTGTGCAACCAATATGTGATTTTGTGTCATTGGTTGAACATTTAGGTCATTTTCGTCCTCCTTAGGCTTATTCTAATCCAATTAGGGTTTTTAACCAATCTTGTGCATCCAATATGTGATTTTGTGTCATTGGTTGAACATTTAGGTCATTTTCGTCCTCCCTAGGCTTATTCTAATCCAATTAGGGTTTTTAACCAATCTTGTGCATCCAATATGTGATTTTGTGTCATTGGTTGAACATTTAGGTCATTTTCATCCTCCCTAGGCTTATTCTAATCCAACTAGGGTTTTTAACCAATCTTGTACATCCAATATGTGGTTTTGTGTCATTGGTTGAACATTTAGGTCATTTTCGTCCTCCCTAGGCTTATTCTAATCCAATTAGGGTTTTTAACCAATCTTGTGCATCCAATATGTGATTTTGTGTCATTGGTTGATCATTTAGGTCATTTTCTTCCTCCCTAGGCTTATTCTAATCCAATTAGGGTTTTTAGCCAATCTTGTGCATCTAATATGTGATTTTGTGTCATTTTGTGTCATTGGTTGAACTTTTAGGTCAATTTCTTCCTCGCTAGGCTTATTCTAATCCAATTAGGGTTTTTAACCAATCTTGTGCATCCAATATGTGATTTTATGTCATTTTGTGTCATTGGTTGAACATTTAGGTCATTGTCGTCCTCCCTAGGCTTATTCCAATACAACTAGGGTTTTTAACCAATCTTGTGCATCCAATATGTGATTTTGTGTCATTTTGTATCATTGGTTGAACATTTAGGTCATTTTCGTCCTCCCTAGACTTATTCTAATCCAATTATGGTTTTTAACCAATCTTGTGCATCCAATATGTGATTTTGTGTCATTTTGTGTTATTGGTTGATCATTTAGGTCATTTTCGTCCTCCCTAGGCTTATTCTAATCCAATTAGGGTTTTTAACCAATCTTGTGCATCCAATATGTGATTTTGTGTCATTGGTTGAACATTTAGGTCATTTTCGTCCTCCCTAGGCTTATTCTAATCCAATTAGGGTTTTTAACCAATCTTGTGCATGCAATATGTGATTTTGTGTCATTTTGTGTCATTTGTTGAACATTTAGGTCATTTTCGTCCTCCCTAGGCTTATTCTAATCCAATTAGGGTTTTTAACCAATCTTGTGCATCCAATATGTGATTTTGTGTCATTGGTTGAATATTTAGGTCATTTTTGTCCTCCCTAGGTTTATTCTAATCCAATTAGGGTTTTTAACCAATCTTGTGCATCCAATATGTGATTTTGTGTCATTTTGTGTCATTTGTTGAACATTTAGGTCATTTTCGTCCTCCGTAGGCTTATTCTAATCCAATTAGGGTTTTTAACCAATCTTGTGCATCCAATATGTGATTTTCGGTCATTTTGTGTCATTGGTTGAACATTTAGGTTATTTTCGTCCTCCCTAGGATTATTATAATCCAATTAGGGTTTTTAACCAATCTTGTGCATCCAATATGTGATTTTGTGTCATTGGTTGAACATTTAGGTCATTTTCGTCCTCCCTAGGCTTATTCTAATCCAATTAGGGTTTTTAACCAATCTTGTGCATCCAATATGTGATTTTATGTTATTTGATTGAACATTTAGTTCATTTTCGTCCTCCTTAGGCTTATTCTAATCCAATTAGGGTTTTTAACCAATCTTGTGCATCCAATATGTGATTTTGTGTCATTGGTTGAACATTTAGGTCATTTTCGTCCTCCCTAGGCTTATTCTAATCCAATTAGGGTTTTTAACCAATCTTGTCCATCCAATATGTGATTTTGTGTCATTTTGTGTTATTGGTTGAACATTTAGGTCATTTTCGTCCTCCCTAGGCTTATTCTAATCCAATTAGGGTTTTTAACCAATCTTGTGCATCCAATATGTGATTTTGTGTCATTTTGTGTCATTAGTTGAACATTTAGGTCGTTTTCGTCCTCCCTAGGCTTATTCTGATCCAATTAGGGTTTTTAACCAATCTTGTGCATCCAATATGTGATTTTGTGTCATTTTGTGTCATTGGTTGAACATTTAGGTCATTTTCGTCCTCCCTAGGCTTATTCTAATCCAATTAGGGTTTTTAACCAATCTTGTGCATCCAATATGTGATTTTGTGTCATTTTGTGTCATTGGTTGAACATTTAGGTCATTTTCGTCCTCCCTAGGCTTATTCTAATCCAATTAGGGTTTTTAACCAATCTTGTGCATCCAATATGTAATTTTGGGTCATTTTGTGTCATTGGTTGAACATTTAGGTCATTTTCGTCCTCCCTTGGCTTATTCCAATCCAATTAGGGTTTTTAACCTATCTTGTGCATCCAATATGTGATTTTGTGTCATTGGTTGAACATTTAGGTCATTTTCGTCCTCCCTAGGCTTATTCTAATCCAATTAGGGTTTTTAACCAATCTTGTGCATCCAATATGTGATTTTGTGTCATTGGTCGAACATTTAGGTCATTTTCGTCCTCCCTAGGCTTATTCTAATCCAATTAGGGTTTTTAACCAATCTTGTGCATCCAATATGTGATTTTGTGTCATTGGTCTAACATTTAGGTCATTTTCGTCCTCCCTAGGCTTATTCTAATCCAACTAGGGTTTTTAACCAATCTTGTGCATCCAATATGTGATTTTGTGCATTTTGTGTCATTGGTTGAATAGTTAGGTCATTTTGGTCCTCCCTAGGCTTATTCTAATCCAATTAGGGTTTTTAACCAATCTTGTGCATCCAATATGTGATTTTGTGTCATTGGTTGAACATTTAGGTCATTTTCGTCCTCCCTAGGCTTATTCTAATCCAATTAGGGTTTTTAACCAATCTTGTGCATCCAATACGTGATTTTGTGTCATTGGTTGAACATTTAGGTCATTTTTGTCCTCCCTAGGCTTATTCTAATCCAATTAGGGTTTTTAACCAATCTTGTACATCCAATATGTGATTTTGTATCATTGGTTGATTATTTATGTCATTTTCGTCGTCCCTAGGCTTATTCTAATCCAACTACGGTTTTTAACCAATCTTGTGCATCCAATATGTGATTTTGTGTCATTTTGTGTCATTGGTTGAACATTTAGGTCATTTTCGTCCTCCCTAGGCTTATTCTAATCCAATTAGGGTTTTTAACCAATCTTGTGCATCCAATATGTGATTTTGTGTCATTGTTTGAACATTTAGGTCTTTTTTGTCCTCCCTAGGCTTATTCTAATCCAATTAGGGTTTTTAACCAATCTTGTGCATCCAATATGTGATTTTGTGTCATTGGTTGAACATTTAGGTCATTTTCGTCCTCCCTAGGCTTATTCTAATCCAATTAGGGTTTTTAACCAATCTTGTGCAACCAATATGTGATTTTGTGTAATTTTGTGTCATTGGTTGAACATTTAGGTCATTTTCGTCCTCCCTAGGGTTATTCTAATCCAATTAGGGTTTTTAACCAATCTTGTGCATCCAATATGTGATTTTGTGTCATTGGTTGAACATTTAGGTCATTTTCGTCCTCCCTAGGCTTATTCTAATCCAATTAGGGTTTTTAACCAATCTTGTGCATCCAATATGTGATTTTGTGTGATTTTTTGTCATTGGTTGAACATTTAGGTCATTTTCGTCCTCCCTAGGCTTATTCTAATCCAATTAGGGTTTTTAACCAATCTTGTGCATCCAATATGTGATTTTGTGTCATTTTGTGTCATTGGTTGAACATTTAGGTCATTTTCGTCCTCCCTAGGCTTATTCTAATCCAATTAGCGTATTTAACCAATCTTGTGCATCCAATATGTGATTGTGTCATTGGTTGAACATTTAGGTCATTTTCGTCCTCCCTAGGCTTATTCTAATCCAATTAGGGTTTTTAACCAATCTTGTGCATCCAATATGTGATTTTGTGTCATTTTGTGTCATTGGTTAAACATTTAGGTCATATTCGTCCTCCCTAGGCTTATTCTAATCCAATTAGGGTTTTTAACCAATCTTGTGCATCCAATATGTGATTTTGTGTCATTGGTTGAACATTTAGGTCATTTTCGTCCTCCCTAGGCTTATTCTAATCCAATTAGGGTTTTTAACCAATCTTGTGCATCCAATATGTGATTTTGTGTCATTGGTTGAACATTTAGGCCATTTTCGTCCTCCTTGGGCTTATTCTAATCCAATTAGGGTTTTTAACCAATCTTGTGCATCCAATATGTGATTTTGTGTCATTGGTTGAACATTTAGGTCATTTTCCCCTAGGCTTATTCTAATCCAATTAGGGTTTTAAACCAATCTTGTGCATCCAATATGTGATTTTGTGTCATTTTGTGTCATTGGTTGCACATTAAGGTCATTTTCGTCCTCCCTAGGCTTATTCTAATCCAATTAGGGTTTTTAACCAATCTTGAGCATCCAATATGTGATTTTGTGTCATTTTGTGTCATTGGTTGAACATTTAGGTCATTTTCGTCCTCCCTAGGCTTATTCTAATCAAATTAGGGTTTTTAAGCAATCTTGTGCATCCAATATGTTATTTTGTGTCATTGGTTGAACATTTTGTTCATTTTCGCCCACCCTAGGCTTATTCTAATCCAATTAGGGTTTTCAACAAATCTTGTGCATCCAATATGTGATTTTGTGTCATTGGTTGAAAATTTAGGTCATTTTCGTCCTCCCTACGCTTATTCTAATCCAATTAGGGTTTTTAACCAATCTTGTGCATCCAATATGTGATTTTGTGTCATTTTGTGTCATTGGTTGAACATTTAGGTTATTTTCGTCCTCCCTAGACTTATTCTAATCCAATTAGGGTTTTTAACCAATCTTGTGCATCCAATATGTGATTTTGTGTCATTTTGTGTCATTGGTTGAACATTAAGGTCATTTTCGTCCTCCCTAGGCTTATTCTAATCCAATTAGGGTTTTTAACCAATCTTGTGCATCCAATATGTGATTTTGTGTCATTGGTTGAACATTTAGGTCATTTTCTTCCTCCCTAGGCTTATTCTAATCCAATTAGGGTTTTTAACCAATCTTGTGCATCCAATATGTGATTTTGTGTCATTTTGTGTCATTGGTTGAACATTTAGGTCATTTTCGTCGTCCCTAGGCTTATTCTAATCCAATCAGGGTTTTTAACCAATCTTGTGCATCCAATATGTGATTTTGTGTCATTTTGTGTCATTGGTTGAACATTTAGGTCATTTTCGTCCTCCCTAGGCTTATTCTAATCCAATTAGGGTTTTTAACCAATCTTGTGCATCCAATATGTCATTGTGTGTCCTTTTGTGTCATTGGTTGAACATTTAGGTCATTTTCGTCCTCCCTAAGCTTATTCTAATCCAATTAGGTTTTTAACCAATCTTGTGCATCCAATATGTTATTTTGTGTCATTTTGTGTCATTGGTTGAACATTTAGGTCATTTTCGTCCTCCCTAGGCTTATTCTAATCCAATTAGGGTATTTAACCAATCTTGTGCATCCAATATGTGATTTTGTGTCATTGGTTGAACATTTAGGTCATTTTCGTCGTCCCTAGGCTAATTCAAATCCAATTAGTGTTTTTAACCAATCTTGTGCATCCAATATGTGATTTTGTGTCATTTTGTGTCATTGGTTGAACATTTAGGTCATTTTCGTCCTCCCTAGGCTTATTCTAATCCAATTAGGGTTTTTAACCAATCTTGTGCATCCTATATGTGATTTTGTGTTATTGGTTGAACATTTAGGTCATTTTTGTCCTCCATAGGCTTATTCTAATCCAATTAGGGTTTTTAACCAATCTTGTGCATCCAATATGTGATTTTGTGTCATTGGTCGAACATTTAGGTCATTTTTGTCCCCCCTAGGCTTATTCTAACCCAATTAGGGTTTTTAACCAATCTTGTGCATCCAATATGTGATTTTGTGTCATTGGTTGAACATTTAGGTCATTTTCGTCCTCCCTAGGCTTATTCTAATCCAATTAGGGTTTTTAACCAATCTTGTGCATGCAATATGTGATTTTGTGTCATTGGTTGAACATTTAGGTCATTTTCGTCCTCCCTATGCTTATTCTAATCCAACTAGAGTTTTTAACCAATCTTGTGCATCCAATATGTGATTTTGTGTCATTGGTTGAACATTTAGGTCATTTTCGTCCTCCTTAGGCTTATTCTAATCCAATTAGGGTTTTTAACCAATCTTGTGCATCCAATATGTGATTTTGTGTCATTGGTTGAACATTTAGGTCATTTTCGTCCTCTCTAGACTTATTCTAATCCAATTAGGGTTTTTAACCAATCTTGTGCATCCAATATGTGATTTTGTGTCATTGGTTGAACATTTAGGTCATTTTCGTCCTCCCTAGGCTTATTCTAATCCAATTAGGGTTTTTAACCAATCTTGTGCAACCAATATGTGATTTTGTGTAATTTTGTGTCATTGGTTGAACATTTAGGTCATTTTCGTCCTCCCTAGGGTTATTCTAATCCAATTAGGGTTTTTAACCAATCTTGTGCATCCAATATGTGATTTTGTGTCATTGGTTGAACATTTAGGTCATTTTCGTCCTCCCTAGGCTTATTCTAATCCAATTAGGGTTTTTAACCAATCTTGTGCATCCAATATGTGATTTTTTGTCATTTTGTGTCATTTGTTGAACATTTACGTCATTTTCGTCCTCCGTAGGCTTATTCTAATCCAATTAGGGTTTTTAACCAATCTTGTGCATCCAATATGTGATTTTCTGTCATTTTGTGTCATTGGTTGAACATTTAGGTCATTTTCGTCCTCCCTAGGATTATTATAATCCAATTAGGGTTTTTAACCAATCTTGTGCATCCAATATGTGATTTTGTCTCATTGGTTGAATATTTAGGTCATTTTTGTCCTCCCTGGGCTTATTCTAATCCAATTAGGGTTTTTAACCAATCTTGTGCATCCAATATGTGATTTTGTATCATTTTGTGTCATTGGTTGAACATTTAGGTCATTTTCGTCCTCCCTAGGCTTATTCTAATCCAATTAGGGTTTTTTTTATCAATCTTGTGCATCCAATATGTAATTTTGTGTCATTTTGTGTCATTGGTTGAACATTTAGGTCATTTTTGTCCTACCTAGGCTTATTCTAATCCAATTAGGGTTTTTAACCAATCTTGTGCATCCAATATGTGATTTTGTGTCATTGGTTGAACATTTAGGTCATTTTCGTCCTCCCTAGGCTTATTCTAATCCAATTAGGGTTTTTAACCAATCTTGTGCAACCAATATGTGATTTTGTGTCATTGGTTGAACATTTAGGTGATTTTCGTCCTCCCTAGGCTTATTCTAATCCAATTAGGGTTTTCAACCAATCTTGTGCATCCAATATGTGATTTCGTATCATTTTGTGTCATTGGTTGAACATTTAGGTCATTTTCGTCCTCCCTAGGCTTATTCTAATCCAATAAGGGTTTTTAATCAATCTTGTGCATCCAATATGTAATTTTGTGTCATTGGTTGAACATTTAGGTCTTTTTTGTCCTCCATAGGCTTATTCTAATCCAATTAGGGTTTTTAACCAATCTTGTGCATCCAATATGTGATTTTGTGTCATTGGTTGAACATTTAGGTCATTTTCGTCCTCCCTAGGCTTATTCTAATCCAATTAGGGTTTTTAACCAATCTTGTGCAACCAATATGTGATTTTGTGTCATTGGTTGAACATTTAGGTCATTTTCGTCCTCCCTAGGCTTATTCTAATCCAATTTGGGTTTTTAACCAATCTTGTGCATCCAATATGTGATTTTCTGTCATTGGTTGAACATTTAGGTCATTTTCGTCCTCCCTATGCTTATGCTAATCCAACTAGAGTTTTTAACCAATCTTGTGCATCCAATATGTGATTTTGTGTCATTGGTTGAACATTTAGGTCATTTTCGTCCTCCCTAGGCTTATTCTAATCCAATTAGGGTTTTTAACCAATCTTGTGCAACCAATATGTGATTTTGTGTCATTGGTTGAACATTTAGGTCATTTTCGTCCTCCCTAGGCTTATTCTAATCCAATTAGGGTTTTTAACCAATCTTGTGCAACCAATATGTGATTTTGTGTCATTTTGTGTCATTGGTTGAACATTTAGGTCATTTTCGTCCGCCCTAGGCTTATTCTAATCCAATTTGGGTTTTTAACTAATCTTGTGCATCCAATATGTGATTTTGTGTCAATGGTTGAACATTTAGGTCATTTTCGTCCTCCTTAGGCTTATTCTAATCCAATTAGGGTTTTTAACCAATCTTGTGCATCCAATATGTGATTTTGTGTCATTGGTTGAACATTTAGGTCATTTTCGTCCTCCCTAGGCTTATTCTAATCCAATTAGGGTTTTTAACCATTCTTGTGCATCCAATATGTGATTTTGTGTCATTTTGTGTCATCGGTTGAACATTTAGGTCATTTTCGTCCTCCCTAGGCTTATTCTAATCCAATTAGGGTTTTTAACCAATCTTGTGCATCCAATATGTGATTTTGTGTCATTTTGTGTCATTGGTTGAACATTTAGGTCATTTTCGTCCTCCCTAGGCTTATTCTAATCCAATTAGGGTTTTTAACCAATCTTGTGCATCCAATATATAATTTTGTGTCATTGGTTAAACATTTAGGTCATTTTCGTCCTCTCTAGGCTTATTCTAATCCAATTAGGGTTTTTAACCAATCTTGTGCATCCAATATGTGATTTTGTGTCATTTTGTGTCATTGGTTGAACATTTAGGTCATTTTCGTCCTCCCTAGGCTTATTCTAATCCAATTAGGGTTTTTAACCAATCTTGTGCATCCAATATGTGATTTTATGTTATTTTGTGTCATTGGTTGAACATTTAGGTCATTTTCGTCTTCCCTAGGCTTATTCTAATCCAATTAGGGTTTTTAACCAATCTTGTGCATCCAATATGTGATTTTGTGTCATTTTGTGTCATTGGTTGAACATTTAGGTCATTTTCCTCCTCTCTAGGCTTATTCTAATCCAATTAGGGTTTTTAACCAATCTGGTGCATCCAATATGTCATTTTGTGTCATTGGTTGAACATTTAGGTCATTTTCGTCCTCCCTAGGCTTATTCTAATCCAATTAGGGTTTTTAACCAATCTTGTGCATCCAATATGTGATTTTGTGTCATTGGTTGAACATTTAGGTCATTTTCGTCCTCCCTAGGCTTATTCTAATCCAATTAGGGTTTTTATCCAATCTTGTGCATCCAATATGTGATTTTGTGTCATTGGTTGAACATTTAGGTCATTTTGGTCCTCCCTAGACTTATTCTAATCCAATTAAGGTTTTTAACCAATCTTGTGCATCCAATATGTGATTTTGTGTCATCTTGTGTCATTGGTTGAACATTTAAGTCATTTTCATCCTCCCTAGGCTTATTCTAATCCAATTAGGGTTTTTAACCAATCTTGTGCATCCTATATGTGATTTTGTGTCATTGGTTGAACATTTAGGTCATTTTCTTCCTCCCTAGGTTTATTCTAATCCAATTAGGGTTTTTAACCAATCTTGTGCATCCAATATGTGATTTTGTGTCATTTTGTGTCATTGGTTGAGCATTTAGGTCATTTTCATCCTCCCTAGGCTTATTCTAATCCAATTAGGGTTTTTAACCAATCTTGTGCATCCAATATGTCATTTTGTGTCATTTTGTGTCATTGGTTGAACATTTAGGTCATTTTCGTCCTCCCTAGGCTTATTCTAATCCAATTAGGGTTTTTAACCAATCTTGTGCATCCAATATGTGATTTTGTGACATCTTGTGTCATTGGTTGAACATTTAGGTCATTTTCATCCTCACTAGGCTTATTCTAATCCAATTAGGGTTTTTAACCAATCTTGTGCATCCTATATGTGATTTTGTGTCATTGGTTGAACATTTAGGTCATTTTCGTCCTCCCTAGGCTTGTTCTAATCCAATTAGGGTTTTTAACCAATCTTGTGCATCTAATATGTGATATTGTGTCATTGGTTGAACATTTAGGTCATTTTCGTCATCCCTAGGCTTATTCTAATCCAATTAGGGTTTTTAACCAATCTTGTGCATCTAATATGTGATTTTGTGTGATTTTATGTCATTGGTTGAACATTTAGGTCATTTTCGTCATCCCTAGGCTTATTCTAATCCAATTAGGGTTTTTAACCAACATTGTGCATCCAATATGTGAGTTTGTGTCATTTTGTGTCATTGGTTGAACATTTAGGTCATTTTCTTCCTCCCTAGGTTTATTCTAATCCAATTAGGGTTTATAACCAATCTTGTGCATCGAATATGTGATTTTGTGTCATTTTGTGTCATTGGTTGACATTTAGGTCATTTTCGTCCTCCCTAGGCTTATTCTAAACCAATTAGGGTTTCTAACCAATCTTGTGCATCCAATATGTGATTTTGTGTCGGTTTGTGTCATTGGTTGAACATTTAGGTCATTTTCGTCCTCCGTAGGCTTATTCTAATCCAATTAGGGTTTTTAA
>JBBPBQ010000008.1:10049462-10081567 GCA_037974755.1 Cicer yamashitae | reverse complement strand
AATTAGGGTTTTTAACCTATCTTGTGCAACCAATATGTGATTTTGTGTCATTTTGTGTCATTGGTTGAACATTTAGGTCATTTTCGTCCTCCCTAGGCTTATTCTAATCCAATTAGGGTATTTAACCAATCTTGTGCATCCAATATGTGATTTTGTGTCATTCGTTGAACATTTAGGTCATTTTTGTCCTCCTTATGCTTATTCTAATCCAATTAGAGTTTTTAACCAATCTTGTGCATCCAATATGTGATTTTGTGTCATTGGTTGAACATTTAGGTCATTTTCGTCCTCCCTAGGCTTATTCTAATCCAATTAGGGTATTTAACCAATCTTGTGCAACCAATATGTGATTTTTTGTCATTGGTTGAACATTTAGGTCATTTTCGTCCTCCCTATGCTTATTCTAATCCAACTAGAGTTTTTAACCAATCTTGTGCATCCAATATGTAATTTTGTGTCATTGGTTGAACATTTAGGTCATTTTCGTCCTCCCTAGGCTTATTCTAATCCAATTAGGGTTTTTAACCAATCTTATGCATCCAAAATGTGATTTTGTGTCATTTTGTGTCATTGGTTGAACATTTAGGTCATTTCCGTTCTCTCTAGGCTTATTCTAATCCAATTAGGGTATTTAACCAATCTTGTGCATCCAATATGTGATTTTGTGTCATTGGTTGAACATTTAGGTCATTTTCGTCCTCCCTATGTTTATTCTAATCCAACTAGAGTTTTTAACCAATCTTGTGCATCCAATATGTGATTTTGTGTCATTGGTTGAACATTTAGGTCATTTTCGTCCTCCCTAGGCTTATCGTAATCCAATTAGGGTTTTTAACCAATCTTGTGCAACCAATATGTGATTTTGTGTCATTTTGTGTTATTGGTTTAACATTTAGGTCATTTTCGTCCTCCCTAGGCTTATTCTAATCCAATTAGGGTATCTAACCAATCTTGTGCATCCAATATGTTATTTTGTGTCATTGGTTGAACATTTAGGTCATTTTCGTCCTCCCTATGCTTATTCTAATCCAACTAGAGTTTTTAACCAATCTTGGGCATCCAATATGTGATTTTGTGTCATTGGTTGAACATTTAGGTCATTTTCGTCCTCCTTAGGCTTATTCTAATCATATTAGGGTTTTTAACCAATCTTGTGCATCCAATATGTGATTTTGTGTCATTGGTTGAACATTTAGGTCATTTTCGTCCTCCCTAGGCTTATTCTAATCAAATTAGGGTTTTTAACCTATCTTGTGCAACCAATATGTGATTTTGTGTCATTTTGTGTCATTGGTTGAACATTTAGGTCATTTTCGTCCTCCCTAGGCTTATTCTAATCCAATTAGGGTATTTAACCAATCTTGTGCATCCAATATGTGATTTTGTGTCATTCGTTGAACATTTAGGTCATTTTTGTCCTCCTTATGCTTATTCTAATCCAATTAGAGTTTTTAACCAATCTTGTGCATCCAATATGTGATTTTGTGTCATTGGTTGAACATTTAGGTCATTTTCGTCCTCCCTAGGCTTATCGTAATCCAATTAGGGTTTTTAACCAATCTTGTGCAACCAATATGTGATTTTGTGTCATTTTGTGTTATTGGTTTAACATTTAGGTCATTTTCGTCCTCCCTAGGCTTATTCTAATCCAATTAGGGTATTTAACCAATCTTGTGCATCCAATATGTGATTTTGTGTCATTGGTTGAACATTTAGGTCATTTTCGTCCTCCCTATGCTTATTCTAATCCAACTAGAGTTTTTATTCAATCTTGTGCATCCAATATGTGATTTTGTGTCATTGATTGAATATTTAGGTCATTTTCGTCCTCCTTAGGCTTATTCTAATCCAATTTGGGTTTTTAACCAATCTTGTGCATCCAATATGTGATTTTGTGTCATTGGTTGAACATTTAGGTCATTTTCGTCCTCCCTAGGCTTATTCTAATCCAATTAGGGTTTTTAACCAATCTTGTGCATCCAAAATGTGATTTTGTGTCATTTTGTGTCATGGGTTGAACATTTAGGTCATTTTCATCCTCCCTAGGCTTATTCTAATCCAATTAGGGTTTTTGACCAATCTTGTACATCCAATATGTGAATTTGTGTCATTGGTTGAACATTTAGGTCATTTTCGTCCTCCCTAGGCTTGTTCTAATCCAATTAGGGTTCTTAACCAATCTTGTGCATCCAATATGTGATTTTGTGTCATTGGTTGAACATTTAAGTCATTTTCGTCCTCCCTAGGCTTATTCTTACCAATTAGGGTTTTTAACCAATCTTGTGCATCCAATATGTGATTTTGTGTCATTGGTTGAACATTTAGGTCATTTTTGTCCTCCCTAGGCTTATTCTAATCCAATTAGGGTTTTTAACCAATCTTGTGCAATCAATATGTTATTTTGTGTCATTTTGTGTCATTGGTTGAACATTTAGCTCATTTTCATCCTCCCTAGGCTTATTCTAATCCAATTTGGGTTTTTAACCAATCTTGTGCATCCAATATGTGATTTTGTGTCATTGGTTGAACATTTAGGTCATTTTCGTCCTCCCTAGGCTTATTCTAATCCAATTATGGTTTTTAACCAATCTTGTGCATCCAATATGTGATTTTGTGTCATTGGTTGAACATTTAGGTCATTTTCGTCGTCCCTAGGCTTATTCTAATCCAACTAGGGTTTTTAACCAATCAAGTGCATCCAATATGTGAATTTGTGTCATTGGTTGAACATTATGTCATTTTCGTCCTCCATAGGCTTATTCTAATCCAATTAGGGTTTTTAACCAATCTTGTGCATCCAATAGGTGATTTTGTGTCATTTTGTGTCATTCGTTGAAAATTTAGGTCATTTTCGTCCTCCCTAGGCTTATTCTAATCCAATTAGGGTTTTTAACCAATCTTGTGCATCCAATATGTGATTTTGTGTCATTGGTTGAACATTTAGGTCATTTTCGTCCTCCCTAGGCTTATTCTAATCCAATTATGGTTTTTAACCAATCTTGTGCATCCAATATGTGATTTTGTGTCATTTTGTCTTATTGGTTGAACATTTAGGTCATTTTCGTCCTCCCTAGGCTTATTCTAATACTATTAGGGTTTTTAACCAATCTTGTGCATCCAATATGTGATTTAGTGTCATTTTGTGTCATTGGTTGAACATTTAGGTCATTTTAGTCCTCCCCAGGCTAATTCTAATCCAATTAGGGTTTTTAACCAATCTTGTGCATCCAATATGTGATTTTGTGTCATTGGTTGATCATTTAGGTCATCTTCGTCCTCCCTAGGCTTATTCTAATCCAATTAGGGTTTTTAACCAATCTTGTGCATCCAATATGTGATTTTGTGTCATTGGTTGAACATTTAGGTCATTTTCGTCCTCCCTAGGCTTATTCTAATCCAATTAGGGTTTTTAACCAATCTTGTGCAACCAATATGTGATTTTGTGTCATTGGTTGAACATTTAGGTCATTTTCGTCCTTTCTAGGCTTATTCTAATCCAATTAGGGTTTTTAACCAATCTTGTGCATCCAATATGTGATTTTGTATCATTGGTTGAATATTTAGGTCATGTTTGTCCTCCCTAGGCTTATTCTATTCCAATTAGGGTTTTTAACCAATCTTGTGCATCCAATACGTGATTTTGTGTCATTTTGTGTCATTTGTTGAACATTTAGGTCATTTTCCTCCTCCGTAGGCTTATTCTAATCCAATTAGGGTTTTTAACCAATCTTGTGCACCCAATATGTGATTTTCTGTCATTTTGTGTCATTGGTTGAACATTTAGGTCACTTTCGTCCTCCCTAGGCTTATTCTAATCCAATTAGGGTTTTTAACCAATCTTGTGCATCCAATATGTGATTTTGTGATTGGTTGAACATTTAGGTCATTTTCGTCCTCCCTAGGCTTATTCTAATCCAATTAGGGTTTTCAACCAATCTTGTGCATCCAATATGTGATTTCGTATCATTTTTTGTCATTGGTTGAACATTTAGGTCATTTTCGTCCTCCCTAGGCTTATTCTAATCCAATTAGGGTTTTTAACCAATCTTGTGCAACCAATATGTGATTTTGTGTCATTGGTTGAACATTTAGGTCATTTTCGTCCTCCCTAGGCTTATTCTAATCCAATTAGGGTTTTTAACCAATCTTGTGCATCCAATATGTGATTTTGTGTCATTTTCTGTCATTGGTTGAATATTTAGGTCATTTTCGTCCTCCCTAGGCTTATTCTTTTCCAATTAGGTTTTTTAACCAATAATTGTGCATCCAATATGTGATTTTGTGTCATTTTGTGTCATTGGTTGAACATTTAGGTCATTTTCGTCCTCCCTAGGCTTATTCTAATCCAATTAGGGTTTTTAACCAATCTTGTGCATCCAATATGTGATTTTGTGTCATTGGTTGAACATTTAGGTCATTTTCGTCCTCCCTAGGCTTATTCTAATCCAATGAGGGTTTTTAACCAATCTTGTGCATCCAATATGTGATTTTGTGTCATTGGTTGAACATTTAGGTCATTTTCGTCCTCCCTAGGCTTATTCTAATCCAATTAGGGTTTTTAACCAATCTTGTGCATCCAATATGTGATTTTGTGTCATTGGTTGAACATTTAGGTCATTTTCGTCCTCCCAAGGCTTATTCTAATCCAATTAGGGTTTTTAACCAAACTTGTGCATCCAATATGTGATTTTGTGTCATTGGTTGAACATTTAGGTCATTTTCGTCCTCCCTAGGCTTATTCTAATCCAATTAGGGTTTTTAACCAATCTTGTGCATCCAATATCTGATTTTGTGTCATTTTGTGTCATTGGTTGAACATTTAGGTCATTTTCGCCCTCCCTAGGCTTATTCTAATCCAATTAGGGTTTTTAACCAATCTTGTGCATCCAATATGTGATTTTGTGTCATTGGTTGAACATTTAGGTCATTTTCGTCCTCCCTAGGCTTATTCTAATCCAACTAGGGTTTTTAACCAATCTTGTGCATCCAATATGTGATTTTGTGTCATTTTGTGTCATTGGTTGAACATTTAGGTCATTTTCGTCCTCCCTAGGGTTATTATAATCCAACTAGGGTTTTTAACCAATCTTGTGCATCCAATATGTGATTTTGTGTCATTGGTTGAACATTTAGGTCATTTTCGTCCTCCCTAGGCTTATTCTAATCCAATTAGGGTTTTTAACCAATCTTGTGCATCCAAAATGTGATTTTGTGTCATTTTGTGTCATTGGTTGAACATTTAGGTCATTTTCGTCCTCCCTAAGCTTATTCTAATCCAATTAGGTTCTTAACCAATCTTGTGCATCCAATATGTGATTTTGTGTCATTGGTTGAACATTTAGGTCATTTTCGTCCTCCCTAGGCTTATTCTAATCCAATTAGGGTTTTTAACCAATCTTGTGCATCCAATATGTGAATTTGTGTCATTTTGTGTCATTGGTTGAACATTTAGGTCATTTTCGTCCTCCTTAGGCTTATTCTCATCTAATTTTGGTTTTTGACAAATCTTGTGCATCCAATATGTGATTTTGTGTCATTGGTTGAACATTTAGGTTATTTTCGTCCTCCCTAGGCTTATTCTAATCCAATTAGGGTTTTTAACCAATCTTGGGCAACAAATATGTGATTTTGTGTCATTGGTTGAACATTTAGGTCATTTTCGTCCTCCCTAGGCTTATTCTAATCCAATTAGGGTTTTTAACCAATCTTGTGCAACCAATATGTGATTTTGTGTCATTGGTTGAACATTTAGGTCATTTTCGTCCTCCCTAGGCTTATTCTAATCCAATTTGGGTTTTTAACCAATCTTGTGCATCCAACATGTGATTTTGTGTCATTGGTTGAACATTTAGGTCATTTTCGTCCTCCCTAGGCTTATTCTAATCCAATTAGGGTTTTTAACCAATCTTGTGCATCTAATATGTGATTTTGTGTCATTGGTTGAACATTTAGGTCATTTTCGTCCTCCCTAGGCTTATTCTAAACCAATTAGGGTTTTTAACCAATCTTGTGCATCCAATATGAGATTTTGTGTCATTGGTTGAACATTTAGGTCATTTTCGTCCTCCCTAGGCTTATTCTAATCCAATTAGGGTTTCTAACCATTCTTGTGCATCCAATATGTGATTTTGTGTCATTTTGTGTCATTGGGTGAACATTTAGGTCATTTTCGTCCTCCCTAGGCTTATTCTAATCCAATTATGGTTTTGAACCAATCTTGTGCATCCAATATGTGACTTTGTGTCATTGGTTGAACATTTAAGTCATTTTCGTCCTCCCTAGACTTATTCTAATCCAATTAGGGTTTTTAACCAATCTTGTGCATCCAATATGTGATTTTGTGTCATTGGTTGAGCATTTAGGTCATTTTCGTCCTCCCTAGGCTTATTCTAACCAATTAGGGTTTTTAACCAATCTTGTGCAACCAATATGTGATTTTGTGTCATTTTGTGTCATTGGTTGAACATTTAGGTCATTTTCGTCCTCCCTTTGCTTATTCTAATCCAATTAGGGTATTTAACCAATCTTGTGCATCGAATATGTGATTTTTTGTCATTGTTTGAACATTTAGGTCATTTTCGTCCTCCCTATGCTTATTCTAATCCAACTAGAGTTTTTAACCAATCTTGTGCATCCAATATGTGATTTTGTGTTATTGGTTGAACATCTAGGTCATTTTCGTCCTCCCTGGGCTTATCCTAATCCCATTAGGGTTTTTAACCAATCTTGTGCATCCAATAAGTGCGTCGTTTGTGTCATTGGTTGAACATTTAGGTCATTTTCGTCCTCCCTAGGCTTATTCTAATCCAATTAGGGTTTTTAACCAATCTTGTGCATCCAATATGTGATTTTGTGTCATTGGTTGAACATTTAGGTCATTTTTGTCCTCCCTAGGCTTATTCTAATCCAATTAGGGTTTTTAACCAATCTTGTGCAATCAATATGTTATTTTGTGTCATTTTGTGTCATTGGTTGAACATTTAGCTCATTTTCATCCTCCCTAGGCTTATTCTAATCCAATTTGGGTTTTTAACCAATCTTGTGCATCCAATATGTGATTTTGTATCATTGGTTGAACATTTAGGTCATTTTTGTCCTCCCTAGGCTTATTCTAATCCAATTAGGGTTTTTAACCAATCTTGTGCATCCAATATGTGATTTTGTGTCATTTTGTGTCATTGGTTGAACATTTAGGTCATTTTCGTCATCCCTAGGGTTATTCTAATCCAATTAGGGTTTTTAACCAATCTTGTGCATCCATTTTGTGATTTTGTGTCATTTTGTGTCAATGGTTGAACATTTAGGTCATTTTCGTCCTCCCTAGGCTTATTCTAATCCAATTAGGGGTTTTAACCAATCTTGTGCATCCAAAATGTGATTTTGTGTCATTTTGTGTCATTGGTTGAACATTTAGGTCATTTTCGTCCTCGATAGGCTTATTCTAATCCAACTAGGGTTTTTAACCAATCTTGTGCATCCAATATGTGATTTTGTGTCATTTTGTGTCATTGGTTGAACAATTAGGTCATTTTCGTCCTCCCTAGGCTTATTCTAATCCAATAAGGGTTTTTAACCAATCTTGTGCATCCAATATGTGATTTTGTGTCATTGGTTGAACATTTAGGTCATTTTCGTCCTCCCTAGGCTTATTCTAATCCAATTAGGGTTTTTAACCAATCTTGTGCATCCAAAATGTGATTTTGTGTCATTTTGTGTCATTGGTTGAACATTTAGGTCATTTTGGTCCTCCATAGGCTTATTCTAATGCAACTAGGGTTTTTAACCAATCTTGTGCATCCAATATGTGATTTTGTGTCATTTTGTGTCATTGGTTGAACATTTAGGTCATTTTCGTCATCCCTAGGCTTATTCTAATCCAATTAGGGTATTTAACCAATCTTGTGCATCCAATATGTGATTTTGTGTTATTGGTTGAACATCTAGGTCATTTTCGTCCTCCCTGGGCTTATCCTAATCCAATTAGGGTTTTTAACCAATCTTGTGCATCCAATAAGTGCGTCGTTTGTGTCATTGGTTGAACATTTAGGTCATTTTCGTCCTCCCTAGGCTTATTCTAATCCAATTAGGGTTTTTAACCAATCTTGTGCATCCAATATGTGATTTTGTGTCATTGGTTGAACATTTAGGTCATTTTCGTCCTCCCTAGGCTTATTCTAATCCAATTAGGGTTTTTAACCAATCTTGTGCATCCAAAATGTGATTTTGTGTCATTTTGGGTCATTGGTTGAACATTTAGGTCATTTTCGTCCTCCCTAGGCTTATTCTAATGCAATTAGGGTTTTTAAACAATCTTGTGCATCCGATATGTGATTTTGTGTCATTGGTTGAACATTTAGGTCATTTTCGTCCTACCTAGGCTTATTCTAATCCAATTAGGGTTTTTAACCAATCTTGTGCATCCAATATGTGATTTTGTGTCATTGGTTGAACATTTAGGTCATTTTCGTCCTCCTTAGGCTTAATTTAATCATGTTAGGGTTTTTAACCAATCTTGTGCTTCCAAAATGTGATTTTGTGTCATTTTGTGTCATTGGTTGAACATTTAGGTCATTTTCGTCCTACCTAGGCTCTTTCTAATCCAATTATGGTTTTTAACCAATCTTGTGCATCCAATATGTGATTTTGTGTCATTGGTTGAACATTTAGGTCATTTTCGTCCTCCCTAGGCTTATTCTAATCCAATTAGGGTTTTTAACCAATCTTGTGCATCCAATATGTGATTTTGTGTCATTGGTTGAACATTTAGGTCATTTTCGTCCTCCCTAGGCTTATTCTAATCCAATTAGGATTTTTAACCAATCTTGTGCATCCAATATGTGATTTTGTGTCATTGGTTGAACATTTAGGTCATTTTCGTCCACCCTAGGCTTATTCTAATCCAATTAGGGTTTTTAACCAATCTTGTGCATCCAATATGTGATTTTGTGTCATTGGTTGAACATTTAGGTCATTTTCGTCCTCCCTAGGCTTATTCTAATCCAATTATGGTTTTTAACCAATCTTGTGCATCCAATATGTGATTTTGTGTCATTTTGTGTGATTGGTTGAACATTTAGGTCATTTTCGTACTCCCTAGGCTTATTCTAATCCAATTAGGGTTTTTAACCAATCTTGTGCATCCAATATGTGATTTTGTGTCATTTTGTGTCATTGGTTGAACATTTAGGTCATTTTCGTCCTCCCTAGGCTTATTCTAATCCAATTAGGGTTTTTAACCAATCTTGTGCATCCAATATGTGATTTTGTGTAATTTTGTGTTATTGGTTGAACATTTAGGTCATTTTCGTCCTCCCTAGGCTTATTCTAATCCAATTAGGGTTTTTAACCAATCTTGTGCATCCAATATGTGATTTTGTGTCATTGGTTGAACATTTAGGTCATTTTCGTCCTCCCTAGGCTTATTCTAATCCAATTAGGGTTTTTAACCTATCTTGGGCATGCAATATGTGATTTTGTGTCATTTTGTGTCATTGGTTGAACATTTAGGTCATTTTCGTCCTCCCTAGGCTTATTCTAATCCAATTAGGGTTTTTAACCAATCTTGTGCATCCAATATGTGATTTTGTGTCATTTTGTGTCATTGGTTGAACATTTAGGTCATTTTTGTCCTCCCTAGGCTTATTCTACTCCAATTAGGGTTTTTAACCAATCTTGTGCATCCAATATGTGATTTTGTGTCATTTTGTGTCATTGGTTGAACATTTAGGTCATTTTCGTCCTCCCTAGGCTTATTCTAATCCAATTAGGGTTTTTAACCAATCTTGTGCATCCAATATGTGATTTTGTGTCATTATGTGTCATTGGTTGAACATTTAGGTCATTTTGGTCCTCCCTAGGCATATTCTAATCCAATTAGGGTTTTTAACCAATCTTGTGCATCCAATATGTGATTTTGTGTCATTTTGTGTCATTGGTTGAACATTTAGGTCATTTTCGTCCTCCCTAGGCTTATTCTAATCCAATTAGGGTTTTTAACCAATCTTGTGCATCCAATATTGATTTTGTGTCATTTTGTGTCACTGGTTGAACATTTAGGTCATTTTCGTCCTCCCTAGGCTTATTCTAATCCAATTAGGGTTTTTAACCAATCTTGTGCATCCAATATGTGATTTTGTGTCATTGGTTGAACATTTAGTTCATTTTCGTCCTCCCTAGGCTTATTCTAATCCAATTTGGGTTTTTAACCAATCTTGTGCATCCAATATGTGATTTTGTGTCATTGGTTGAACATTTAGGTCATTTTCGTCCTCCCTAGGCTTATTCTAATCCAATTAGGGTTTTTAACCAATCTTGTGCATCCACTATGTGATTTTGTGTCATTGGTTGAACATTTAGGTCATTTTCGTCCTCCCTAGGCTTATTCTAATCCAATTAGGGTTTTTAACCAATCTTGTGCAACCAATATGTGATTTTGTGTCATTGGTTGAACATTTAGGTCATTTTCGTCCTCCCTAGGCTTATTCTAAACCAATTAGGGTTTTTAACCAATCTTGTGCATCCAATATGTGATTTTGTGTCATTGGTTGAACATTTAGGTCATTTTCGTCCTCCCTATGCTTATTCTAAATCAACTAGAGTTTTTAACCAATCTTTTGCATCCAATATGTGATTTTGTGTGATTGGTTGAACATTTAGGTCATTTTCGTCCTCCCTAGGCTTATTCTAATCCAATTATGGTTTTTAACCAATCTTGTGCATCCAATATGTGATTTTGTGTCATTGGTTGAACATTTAGGTCATTTTCGTCCTCCCTAGGCTTATTCTAATCCAATTAGGGTTTTTAACCAATCTTGTGCATCCAATATGTGATTTTGCGTCATTGGTTGATCATTTAGGTCATTTTCGTCCTCCCTAGGCTTATTCTAATCCAATTAGGGTTTTTAACCAATCTTGTGCATCCAATATGTGATTTTGTGTCATTTTGTGTCATTGGTTGAACATTTAGGTGATTTTCGTACTCCCTAGGCTTATTCTAATCCAATTAGGGTTTTTAACCAATCTTGTGCATCTAATATGTGATTTTGTGTCATTTTGTGTCATTGGTTGAACGTTTAGGTCATTTTCGTCCTCCCTAGGCTTATTCGAACCCAATTAGGGTTTTTAACCAATCTTGTGCATCCAATATGTGATTTTGTGTCATTTTGTGTCATTGGTTGAACATTTAGGTCATTTTCGTCCTCCCTAGGCTTATTCTAATCCAATTAGGGTTTTTAACCAATCTTCTGCATCCAATATGTGATTTTGTGTCATTGGTTGAACATTTAGGTCATTTTCGTCCTCCCTAGGCTTATTCTAATCCAATTAGGGTTTTTAACCAATCTTGTGCAACCAATATGTGATTTTGTGTCATTGGTTGAACATTTAGGTCATTTTCGTCCTCCCTAGGCTTATTCTAATCCAATTTGGGTTTTTAACCAATCTTGTGCATCCAATATGTGATTTTGTGTCATTGGTTGAACATTTAGGTCATTTTTGTCCTCCCTAGGCTTATTCTAATCCAATTAGGGTTTTTAACCAATCTTGTGCAATCAATATGTTATTTTGTGTCATTTTGTGTCATTGGTTGAATATTTAGCTCATTTTCATCCTCCCTAGGCTTATTCTAATCCAATTTGGGTTTTTAACCAATCTTGTGCATCCAATATGTGATTTTGTATCATTGGTTGAACATTTAGGTCATTTTTGTCCTCCCTAGGCTTATTCTAATCCAATTAGGGTTTTTAACCAATCTTGTGCATCCAATATGTGATTTTGTGTCATTTTGTGTCATTGGTTAAACATTTAGGTCATTTTCGTCCACCCTAGGCTTATTCTAATCCAATTAGGGTTTTTAACCAATCTTGTGCATCCAATATGTGATTTTGTGTCATTGGTTGAACATTTAGGTCATTTTCGTCCTCCCTAGGCTTATTCTAATCCAATTATGGTTTTTAACCAATCTTGTGCATCCAATATGTGATTTTGTGTCATTGGTTGAACATTTAGGTCATTTTCGTCCTCCCTAGGCTTATTCTAATCCAATTAGGGTTTTTAACCAAACTTGTGCATCCAATATGTGATTTAGTGTGATTTTGAGTCATTGGTTGAACATTTAGGTCATTTTTGTCCTCCCTAGGCTTATTCTAATCCAATTAGTGTTTTTAACCAAACTTGTGCATCCAATATGCGATTTTGTGTCATTTTGTGTCATTCGTTGAACATTTACGTCATTTTCGTCCTCCCTAGGCTTATTCTAATCCAATTAGGGTTTTTAACCAAACTTGTGCATCCAATATGTGATTTTGTGTCATTTTGTGTCATTGGTTAAACATTTAGGTCATTTTCGTCGTCCCTAGGCTTATTCTAATGCAATTAGGGTTTTAAACCACTCTTGTGCATCCAATGGGTGATTTTGTGTCATTTTGTGTCATTGGTTGAACATTTAGGTCATTTTCGTCCTCCCTAGGCTTATTCTAATCCAATTAGGGTTTTTAACCAATCTTGTGCATCCAATATGTGATTTTGTGTCATTGGTTGAACATTTAGGTCATTTTCGTCCTCCCTAGGCTTATTCTAATCCAATTAGGGTTTTTAACAAGTCTTGTACATCCAATATGTGATTTTGTGTCATTGGGTGAACATTTCGGTCATTTTCGTCCTCCCTAGGCTTATTCTAATCCAATTAGGGTTTTTAACCAATCTTGTGCATCCAATATGTGATTTGTGTCATTGATTGAACATTTAGGTCATTTTCGTCCTCCCTAGGCTTATTCTAATCCAATTAGGGTTTTTAACCAATCTTGTGCATCCAATATGTGATTTTGTGTCATTTTGTGTCATTGGTTGAACATTTAGGTCATTTTCGTCCTCCCTAGGCTTATTCTAATCCAATTAGGGTTTTTAACCAATCTTGTGCCTCCAATATGTGATTTTGAGTCATTGGTTGAACATTTAGGTTATTTTCGTCCTCCGTAGGCTTATTCTAATCCAATTAGGGTTTTTAACCAATCTTGTGCATCCAATATGTGATTTTGTGTCATTTTGTGTCATTGGTTGAACATTTAATTCATTTTCATCCTCCCTAGGCTTATTCTAATCCAATTAGGGTTTTTAACCAATCTTGTGCATATTATATGTGATTTTGTGTCATTTTGTGTCATTGGTTGAACATTTAGGTCATTTTCGTCCTCCCTAGGCTTATTCTAATCCAATTAGGGTTTTTAACCAATCTTGTGCATTCAATATGTGATTTTGTGTCATTTTGTGTCATTGGTTGAACATTTACGTCATTTTCGTCCTCCCTAGGCTTATTCTAATCCAATTAGGGTTTTTAACCAATCTTGTGCATCCAATATGTGATTTTGTGTCATTTTGTGTCATTGGTTGAACATTTAGGTCATTTTCGTCCTCCATAGGCCTATTCTAATCCAATTAGGGTTTTTAACCAATCTTGTGCATCCAATATGTGATTTTGTGTCCTTTTGTGTCATTGGTTGAACATTTAGGTCATTTTCGTCCTCCCTAGGCTTATTCTAATCCAATTAGGGTTTTTAACCAATCTTGTGCATCCAATATGTGATTTTGTGTCATTTTGTGTCATTGGTTGAACATTTAGGTCATTTTCGTCCTCCCTAGGCTTATTCTAATCCAATTAGGGTTTTTAACCAATCTTGTGCATCCAATATGTGATTTTGTGTCATCAGTTGAACATTTTGGTCATTTTCGTCCTCCCTAGGCTTATTCTAATCCAATTAGGGTTTTTAACCAATCTTGTGCATCCAATATGTGATTTTGTGTCATTTTGTGTCATCGGTTGAACATTTAGGTCATTTTTCGTCCTCCCTAGGCTTATTCTAATCCAATTAGGGTTTTTAACCAATCTTGTGCATCTAATATGTGATTTTGTGTCATTTTGTGTCATCGGTTGAACATGTTGGTCATTTTCGTCCTCCCTAGGCTTATTCTAATCCAATTAGGGTTTTTAACCAATCTTGTGCATCCAATATGTGATTTTGTGTCATTGGTTGAACATTTAGGTCATTTTCGTCCTCCCTAGGCTTATTCTAATCCAATTAGGGTTTTTAACCAATCTTGTGCATCCAATATGTGATTTTGTGTCATTTTGTGTCATTGGTTGAACATTTAGGTCATTTTCGTCCTCCCTAGGGTTATTCTTAACCAATTAGGGTTTTTAACCAATCTTGTGCATCCAATATGTGATTTTGTGTCATTTTGTGTCATTGGTTGAACATTTAGGTCATTTTCGTCCTCCCTAGGCTTATTCTAATCCAATTAGGGTTTTTAACCAACCTTGTGCATCCAATATGTGATTTTGTGTCATTGGTTGAACATTTAGGTCATTTTCGTCCTCCCTAGGCTTATTCTAATCCAATTAGGGTTTTTAACCAATCTTGTGCAACCAATATGTGATTTTGTGTCATTGGTTGAACATTTAGGTCATTTTCTTCCTCTCTAGGCTTATTCTAATCCAATTAGGGTTTTTAACCAATCTTGTGCATCCAATATGTGATTTTGTGTCATTTTGTGTCATTGGTTGAACATTTAGGTCATTTTCGTCCTCCCTAGGCTTATTCTAATCCAATTAGGGTTTTGAACCAATCTTGTGCATTCAATATGTGATTTTGTGTCATTTTGTGTCATTGGTTGAACATTTAGGTCATTTTCGTCCTCCCTAGGCTTATTCTAATCCAATTAGGGTTTTTAACCAATCTTGTGCATCCAATATGTGATTTTGTGTCATTTTGTGTCATTGGTTGAACATTTAGGTCATTTTCGTCCTCCCTAGGCTTATTCTAATCCAATTAGGGTTTTTAACCAATCTTGTGCATATGATAAGTGATTTTATGTCATTGGTAATCCAATTAGGTCATTTTCGTCCTCCCTAGGCTTATTACAATCCAATTAGGGTTTTTAACCAATCTTGTGCATCCAATATGTGATTTTGTGTCATTTTGTGTCATTGGTTGAACATTTAGGTCATTTTCGTCCTCCCTAGGCTTATTCTAATCCAATTAGGGTTTTTAACCAATCTTGTGCATCCAATATGTGATTTTGTGTCATTATGTGTCATTGGTTGAACATTTAGGTCATTTTGGTCCTCCCTAGGCATATTCTAATCCAATTAGGGTTTTTAACCAATCTTGTGCATCCAATATGTGATTTTGTGTCATTTTGTGTCATTGGTTGAACATTTAGGTCATTTTCGTCCTCCCTAGGCTTATTCTAATCCAATTAGGGTTTTTAACCAATCTTGTGCATCCAATATTGATTTTGTGTCATTTTGTGTCACTGGTTGAACATTTAGGTCATTTTCGTCCTCCCTAGGCTTATTCTAATCCAATTAGGGTTTTTAACCAATCTTGTGCATCCAATATGTGATTTTGTGTCATTGGTTGAACATTTAGTTCATTTTCGTCCTCCCTAGGCTTATTCTAATCCAATTTGGGTTTTTAACCAATCTTGTGCATCCAATATGTGATTTTGTGTCATTGGTTGAACATTTAGGTCATTTTCGTCCTCCCTAGGCTTATTCTAATCCAATTAGGGTTTTTAACCAATCTTGTGCATCCACTATGTGATTTTGTGTCATTGGTTGAACATTTAGGTCATTTTCGTCCTCCCTAGGCTTATTCTAATCCAATTAGGGTTTTTAACCAATCTTGTGCAACCAATATGTGATTTTGTGTCATTGGTTGAACATTTAGGTCATTTTCGTCCTCCCTAGGCTTATTCTAAACCAATTAGGGTTTTTAACCAATCTTGTGCATCCAATATGTGATTTTGTGTCATTGGTTGAACATTTAGGTCATTTTCGTCCTCCCTATGCTTATTCTAAATCAACTAGAGTTTTTAACCAATCTTTTGCATCCAATATGTGATTTTGTGTGATTGGTTGAACATTTAGGTCATTTTCGTCCTCCCTAGGCTTATTCTAATCCAATTATGGTTTTTAACCAATCTTGTGCATCCAATATGTGATTTTGTGTCATTGGTTGAACATTTAGGTCATTTTCGTCCTCCCTAGGCTTATTCTAATCCAATTAGGGTTTTTAACCAATCTTGTGCATCCAATATGTGATTTTGCGTCATTGGTTGATCATTTAGGTCATTTTCGTCCTCCCTAGGCTTATTCTAATCCAATTAGGGTTTTTAACCAATCTTGTGCATCCAATATGTGATTTTGTGTCATTTTGTGTCATTGGTTGAACATTTAGGTGATTTTCGTACTCCCTAGGCTTATTCTAATCCAATTAGGGTTTTTAACCAATCTTGTGCATCTAATATGTGATTTTGTGTCATTTTGTGTCATTGGTTGAACGTTTAGGTCATTTTCGTCCTCCCTAGGCTTATTCGAACCCAATTAGGGTTTTTAACCAATCTTGTGCATCCAATATGTGATTTTGTGTCATTTTGTGTCATTGGTTGAACATTTAGGTCATTTTCGTCCTCCCTAGGCTTATTCTAATCCAATTAGGGTTTTTAACCAATCTTCTGCATCCAATATGTGATTTTGTGTCATTGGTTGAACATTTAGGTCATTTTCGTCCTCCCTAGGCTTATTCTAATCCAATTAGGGTTTTTAACCAATCTTGTGCAACCAATATGTGATTTTGTGTCATTGGTTGAACATTTAGGTCATTTTCGTCCTCCCTAGGCTTATTCTAATCCAATTTGGGTTTTTAACCAATCTTGTGCATCCAATATGTGATTTTGTGTCATTGGTTGAACATTTAGGTCATTTTTGTCCTCCCTAGGCTTATTCTAATCCAATTAGGGTTTTTAACCAATCTTGTGCAATCAATATGTTATTTTGTGTCATTTTGTGTCATTGGTTGAATATTTAGCTCATTTTCATCCTCCCTAGGCTTATTCTAATCCAATTTGGGTTTTTAACCAATCTTGTGCATCCAATATGTGATTTTGTATCATTGGTTGAACATTTAGGTCATTTTTGTCCTCCCTAGGCTTATTCTAATCCAATTAGGGTTTTTAACCAATCTTGTGCATCCAATAAGTGATGTTGTGTCATTTTGTGTCATTGGTTGAACATTTAGGTCATTTTCGTCCTCCCTAGGCTTATTCTAATCCAATTTGGGTTTTTAACCAATCTTGTGCATCCAATATGTGATTTTGTGTCATTGGTTGAACATTTAGGTCATTTTTGTCCTCCCTAGGCTTATTCTAATCCAATTAGGGTTTTTAACCAATCTTGTGCAATCAATATGTTATTTTGTGTCATTTTGTGTCATTGGTTGAATATTTAGCTCATTTTCATCCTCCCTAGGCTTATTCTAATCCAATTTGGGTTTTTAACCAATCTTGTGCATCCAATATGTGATTTTGTATCATTGGTTGAACATTTAGGTCATTTTTGTCCTCCCTAGGCTTATTCTAATCCAATTAGGGTTTTTAACCAATCTTGTGCATCCAATATGTGATTTTGTGTCATTTTGTGTCATTGGTTAAACATTTAGGTCATTTTCGTCCACCCTAGGCTTATTCTAATCCAATTAGGGTTTTTAACCAATCTTGTGCATCCAATATGTGATTTTGTGTCATTGGTTGAAATTTAAGGTCATTTTCGTCCACCCTAGGCTTATTCTAATCCAATTAGGGTTTTTAAACAACCTTGTGCATCCAATATGTGATTTTGTGTCATTGGTTGGTCATTTAGGTCATTTTCGTCCTCCCTAGGCTTATTCTAATCCAGTTAGGGTTTTTAACCAATCTTGTGCATCCAATATGTGATTTTGTGTCATTGGTTGAACATTTAGGTCATTTTCGTCCTCCCTAGAGTTATTCTAATCCAATTAGTGTTTTTAACCAATCTTGTGCATCCAATATGTGATTTTGTGTCATTGGTTGAACATTTAGGTCATTTTCGTCCTCCCTAGGCTTATTCTAATCCAATTAGGGTTTTTAACCAATCTTGTGCATCCAATATGTGATTTTGTGTCATTTTGTGTCATTGGTTGAACATTTAGGTCATTTTCGTCCTCCCTAGAGTTATTCTAATCCAATTAGTGTTTTTAACCAATCTTGTGCATCCAATATGTGATTTTGTGTCATTGGTTGAACATTTAGGTCATTTTCGTCCTCCCTAGGCTTATTCTAATCCAATTAGGGTTTTTAACCAATCTTGTGCATCCAATATGTGATTTTGTGTCATCTTGTGTCATTGGTTGAACATTTAGTTCATTTTCGTCCTCCCTAGGCTTATTCTACTCCAATTAGGGTTTTTAACCAATCTTGTGCATCCAATATGTGATTTTGTGTCATTGGTTGATCATTTAGGTCATTTTCGTCCTCCCTAGGCTTATTCTAATCCAATTAGGGTTTTTAACCAATCTTGTGCATCCAATATGTGATTTTGTGTCATTTTTTGTCATTGGTTGAACATTTAGGTCATTTTCGTCCTCCCTAGGCTAATTCTAATCCAATTGGGATGTTTAACCAATCTTGTGCATCCAATATGTGATTTTGTGTCATTGGTTGAACATTTAGGTCATTTTCGTCCTCCCTAGGCTTATTCTAATCCAATTAGGGTTTTTAACCAATCTTGTGCATCCAATATGTGATTTTGTGTCATTCTGTGTCATTGGTTGAACATTTAGGTCATTTTCGTCCTCCCTAGGCTTATTCTAATCCAATTAGGGTTTTTAACCAATCTTGTGCATCCAATATGTGATTTTGTGTCATTTTGTGTCATTGGTTGAACATTTAGGTCATTTTCGTCCTCCCTAGGCTTATTCTAATCCAATTAGGGTTTTTAACCAATCTTGTGCATCCAATATGTGATTTTGTGTCATTAGGTGTCATTTGTTGAACATTTAGGTCATTTTCGTCCACCCTAGGCTTATTCTAATCCAATTAGGGTTTTTAACCAATCTTGTGCATCCAATATGTGATTTTGTGTCCTTTTGTGTCATTGGTTGAACATTTAGCTCATTTTTGTCCTGCCTAGGCTTATTCTAATCCAATTAGGGTTTTTAACCAATCTTGTGCATCCAATATGTGATTTTGTGTCATTGGTTGACAATTTAGGTCATTTTCGTCCTCCCTAGGCTTATTCTAATCTAATTAGGGTTTTTAACCAATCTTGTGCATCCAATATGTGATTTTGTGTCATTGGTTGAATATTTAGGTCATTTTCGTCCTCCCTAGGCTTATTCTAATCCAATTAGGGTTTTGACCAATCTTGTGCATCCAATATGTGATTTTGTGTCATTTTGGGTCATTAATTGAACATTTAGGTCATTTTCGTCCTCCCTAGTCCTATTCTAATCCAATTAGGGTTTTTAACAAATCTTGTGAATCCAATATGTGATTTTGTGTCATTTTGTGTCATTGGTTGAACATTTAGGTCATTTTCGTCCTCCCTAGGCTCATTCTAATCTAATTAGGGTTTTTAACCAATCTTGTGCATCCAATATGTGTTTTTATGTCATTGGTTGAACATTTAGGTCATTTTCGTCCTCCCTAGGCATATTCTAATCCAATTAGGGTTTTTAACCAATCTTGTGCATCCAATATGTGATTTTGTGTCATTATGTGTCATTGGTTGAACATTTAGGTCATTTTCGTCCTCCCTAATCTTATTCGAATCCAATTAGGGTTTTTAACCAATCTTGTGCATCCAATATGTGATTTTGTGTCATTTGTTGAACATTTAGGTCATTTTCGTCCTCCCTAGGCTTATTCTAATCCAATTAGGGTTTTTAACCAATCTTGTGCATCCAATATGTGATTTTGTGTCATTTTGTGTCGTTGGTTGAACATATAGATCATTTTCGTTCTCCATAGGCTCATTCTAATCCAATTAGGGTTTTTAACCAATCTTGTTCATCCAATATGTGATTTTGTGTCATTGGTTGAACATTTAGGTCATTTTCGTCCTCCCTAGGCTTATTCTAATCCAATTAGGGTTTTTAACCAATCTTGTGCAACCAATATGTGATTTTGTGTCATTGGTTGAACATTTAGGTCATTTTCGTCCTCCCTAGGCTTATTCTAATCCAATTTGGGTTTTTAACCAATCTTGTGCATCCAATATGTGATTTTCTGTCATTGGTTGAACATTTAGGTCATTTTCGTCCTCCCTATGCTTATGCTAATCCAACTAGAGTTTTTAACCAATCTTGTGCATCCAATATGTGATTTTGTGTCATTGGTTGAACATTTAGGTCATTTTCGTCCTCCCTAGGCTTATTCTAATCCAATTAGGGTTTTTAACCAATCTTGTGCAACCAATATGTGATTTTGTGTCATTGGTTGAACATTTAGGTCATTTTCGTCCTCCCTAGGCTTATTCTAATCCAATTAGGGTTTTTAACCAATCTTGTGCATCCATTATGTGATTTTGTGTCATTGGTTGAACATTTAGGTCATTTTCGTCCTCCCTAGGCTTATTCTAATCCAATTAGGGTTTTTAACCAATCTTGTGCATCTAATATGTGATTTTGTGTCATTGGTTGAACATTTAGGTCATTTTCGTCCTCCCTAGGCTTATTCTAAACCAATTAGGGTTTTTAACCAATCTTGTGCATCCAATATGAGATTTTGTGTCATTGGTTGAACATTTAGGTCATTTTCGTCCTCCCTAGGCTTATTCTAATCCAATTAGGGTTTCTAACCATTCTTGTGCATCCAATATGTGATTTTGTGTCATTTTGTGTCATTGGGTGAACATTTAGGTCATTTTCGTCCTCCCTAGGCTTATTCTAATCCAATTATGGTTTTGAACCAATCTTGTGCATCCAATATGTGACTTTGTGTCATTGGTTGAACATTTAAGTCATTTTCGTCCTCCCTAGACTTATTCTAATCCAATTAGGGTTTTTAACCAATCTTGTGCATCCAATATGTGATTTTGTGTCATTGGTTGAGCATTTAGGTCATTTTCGTCCTCCCTAGGCTTATTCTAACCAATTAGGGTTTTTAACCAATCTTGTGCAACCAATATGTGATTTTGTGTCATTTTGTGTCATTGGTTGAACATTTAGGTCATTTTCGTCCTCCCTTTGCTTATTCTAATCCAATTAGGGTATTTAACCAATCTTGTGCATCGAATATGTGATTTTTTGTCATTGTTTGAACATTTAGGTCATTTTCGTCCTCCCTATGCTTATTCTAATCCAACTAGAGTTTTTAACCAATCTTGTGCATCCAATATGTGATTTTGTGTTATTGGTTGAACATCTAGGTCATTTTCGTCCTCCCTGGGCTTATCCTAATCCCATTAGGGTTTTTAACCAATCTTGTGCATCCAATAAGTGCGTCGTTTGTGTCATTGGTTGAACATTTAGGTCATTTTCGTCCTCCCTAGGCTTATTCTAATCCAATTAGGGTTTTTAACCAATCTTGTGCATCCAATATGTGATTTTGTGTCATTGGTTGAACATTTAGGTCATTTTTGTCCTCCCTAGGCTTATTCTAATCCAATTAGGGTTTTTAACCAATCTTGTGCATCCAATATGCGATTTTGTGTCATTGGTTGAACATTTAGGTCATTTTCGTCCTCCCTAGGCTTATTCTAATCCAATTAGGGTTTTTAACCAATCTTGTGCATCCAATATGTGATTTTGTGTCATTGGTTGAACATTTAGGTCATTTTCGTCCTGCCTAGGCTTATTCTAATCGAATTAGGGTTTTAAACCAATCTTTTGCAACCAATATGTGATTTTGTGTCATTTTGTGTCATTGGTTGAACATTTAGGTCATTTTCGTCCTCCCTAGGCTTATTCTAATCCAATTAGGGTTTTTAACCAATCTTGTGCATCCAAAATGTGATTTTGTGTCATTTTGTGTCATTGGTTGAACATTTAGGTCATTTTCGTCCTCCCTAGGCTTATTCTAATCCAATTAGGGTTTTTAACCAATCTTGTGCATCCAATATGTGATTTTGTGTCATTGGTTGAACATTTAGATCATTTTCGTCCTCCCTAGGCTTATTCTAATCCAATTAGGGTTTTTTAACCAATCTTGTGCATCCAATATGTGATTTTGTGTCATTGATTAAACATTTAGGTCATTTTCGTCCCCCTTAGGCTTATTCTAACCCAATTAGGGTTTTTAACCAATCTTGTGCATCCAATATGTGATTTTGTGTCATTTTGTGTCATTGGTTGAACATTTAGGTCATTTTCGTCCTCCCTAGGCTTATTCTAATCCAATTAGGGTTTTTAACCAATCTTGTGCATCCAATATGTGATTTTGTGTCATTTTGTGCTATTGGTTGAACATTTAGGTCATTTTCGTCCTCCCTAGGCTTATTCTAATCCAATTAGGGTTTTTAACCAATCTTGTGCATCCAATATGTGATTTTGTGTCATTGGTTGAACATTTAGGTCATTTTTGTCCTCCCTAGGCTTATTCTAATCCAATTAGCGTTTTTAACCAATCTTGTGCATCCAATATGTGATTGTGTCATTGGTTGAACATTTAGATCATTTTCGTCCCCCCTAGGCTTATTCTAATCCAATTAGGGTTTTTAACCAATCTTGTGCATCCAATATGTGATTTTGTGTCATTTTGTGTCATTGGTTGAACATTTAGGTCATTTTCGTCCTCCCTAGGCTTATTCTAATCCAATTAGGGTTTTTAACCAATCTTGTGCATCCAATATGTGATTTTGTGTCATTGGTTGAACATTTAGTTCATTTTCGTCCTCCCTAGGCTTATTCTATTCCATTTAGGGTTTTTAACCAATCTTCTGCATCCAATATGTGATTTTGTGTCATTTTGTGTCATTGGTTCAACATTTAGGTCATTTTCGTCCTCCCTAGGGTTATTTTAATCCAATTAGGATTTTTAACCAATCTTGTGCATCCAATATGTGATTTTGTGTCATTTTGTGTCATTGGTTGAACATTTAGGTCATTTTCGTCCTCCCTAGGCTTATTCTAATCCAATTAGGGTTTTTAACCAATCTTGTGCATCCAATATGTGATTTTGTGTCATTTTGTGTCATTGGTTGAACATTTAGGTCATATTCGTCCTCCCTAGGCTTATTCTAATCCAATTAAGGTTTTTAACCAATCTTGTGCATCCAATATGTGATTTTGTGTCATTTTGTGTCATTGGTTGAACATTTAGGTCATTTTCGTCCTCCCTAGGCTTATTCTAATCCAATTAGGGTTTTTAACCAATCTTGTGCATCCAATATGTGATTTTGTGTCATTTTGTGTCATTGGTTGAACATTTAGGTCATTTTCGTCCTCCCTAGGCTTATTCTAATCCAATTAGGGTTTTTAACCAATCTTGTGCATCCAATATGTGATTTTGTGTCATCAGTTGAACATTTTGGTCATTTTCGTCCTCCCTAGGCTTATTCTAATCCAATTAGGGTTTTTAACCAATCTTGTGCATCCAATATGTGATTTTGTGTCATTTTGTGTCATCGGTTGAACATTTAGGTCATTTTTCGTCCTCCCTAGGCTTATTCTAATCCAATTAGGGTTTTTAACCAATCTTGTGCATCTAATATGTGATTTTGTGTCATTTTGTGTCATCGGTTGAACATGTTGGTCATTTTCGTCCTCCCTAGGCTTATTCTAATCCAATTAGGGTTTTTAACCAATCTTGTGCATCCAATATGTGATTTTGTGTCATTGGTTGAACATTTAGGTCATTTTCGTCCTCCCTAGGCTTATTCTAATCCAATTAGGGTTTTTAACCAATCTTGTGCATCCAATATGTGATTTTGTGTCATTTTGTGTCATTGGTTGAACATTTAGGTCATTTTCGTCCTCCCTAGGCTTATTCTAATCCAATTAGGGTTTTTAATCAATCTTATGCATCCAATATGTGATTTTGTGTAATTTTGTGTCATCGGTTGAACATTTAGGTCATTTTCGTCCTCCCTAGGCTTATTCTAATTTAATTTGGGTTTTTAACCAATCTTGTGCATCCAATATGTGATTTTGTGTCATTGGTTGAACAGTTAGGTCATTTTCGTCCTCTCTAGACTTATTCTAATCCAATTAGGGTTTTTAACCAATCTTGTGCATCCAATATGTAATTTTGTGTCATTTTGTGTCATTGGTTGAAGATTTAGGTCATTTTCGTCCTCCCTAAGCTTATTCTAATCCAATTTAGGTTTTTAACCAATCTTGTGCATCCAATATGTGATTTTGTGTATTTTGTGTCATTGGTTGAACATATAGGTCATTTTCGTCCTCCATAGGCTTATTCTAAACCAATTAGGGTTTTTAACCAATCTTGTGCATCCAATATGTTATTTTGTGTCATTGGTTGAACATTTAAGTCGTTTTCGTCCTCCCTAGGCTTATTCTAATCTAATTAGGGTTTTTAACCAATCTTGTGCATCCAATATGTGATTTTGTGTCATTGGTTGAACATTTAGGTCATTTTCGTCCTCCCTAGGCTTATTCTAATCCAATTAGGGTTTTTAACCACTAGTGCATCCAATATGTGATTTTGTGTCATTTTGTGTCATTGGTTGAACATTTAGGTCATTTTCGTCCTCCCTAGGCTTATTCTAATCCAATTAGGGTTTTTAACCAATCTTGTGCATCCAATATGTGATTTTGTGTCATTTAGGTAATTTTCGTCCTCCCTAGGCTTATTCTAATCCAAAAAGGGTTTTTAACCAATCTTGTGCATCCAATATATGATTTTGTGTCCTTGGTTGAACATTTAGGTCATTTTCATCCTCCCTAGGCTTATTCTAATCCAATTAGGGTTTTTAACCAATCTTGTGCATCCAATATGTGATTTTGTGACATTGGTTGAACATTGAGGTCATTTTCGTCCTCCCTAGGCTTATTCTAATCCAATTAGGGTTTTTAACCACTAGTGCATCCAATATGTGATTTTGTGTCATTTTGTGTCATTGGTTGAACATTTAGGTCATTTTCGTCCTCCCTAGGCTTATTCTAATCCAATTAGGGTTTTTAACCAATCTTGTGCATCCAATATGTGATTTTGTGTCATTGGTTGAACATTTAGGTCATTTTTGTCCTCCCTAGGCTTATTCTAATCCAATTAGGGTTTTTAACCAATCTTGTGCATCCAATATGTGATTTTGTGTCATTTTGTGTCATTGGTTGAACATTTAGGTCATTTTCGTCCTTGCTAGGCTTATTCTAATCCAATTAGGGTTTTTAACCAATCTTGTGCATCCAATATGTGATTTTGTGTCATTGGTTGAACATTTAGGTCATTTTCGTCCTCCCTAGGCTTATTCTAATCCAATTAGGGTTTTTAACCAATCTTGTGCATCCAATATGTGATTTTGTGTCATTTTGTGTCATTGGCTAAACTTTTAGTTCATTTTCGTCCTCCTAGGCTTATTCTAATCCAATTAGGGTTTTTAACCAATCTTGTGCATCCAATATGTGATTTTGTGTCATTTTGTGTCATTGGTTGAACATTTAGGTCATTTTCGTCCTCCCTAGGCTTATTCTAATCCAATTAGGGTTTTTAACCAATCTTGTGCATCCAATATGTGATTTTGTGTCATTTTATGTCATTGGTATAACATTTAGGTCATTATCGTCCTCCCTAGGCCTATTCTAATCCAATTAGGGTTTTTAACCAATCTTGTGCATCCAATATGTGATTTTGTGTCATTTTGTGTCATTGGTTGAACATTTAGGTCATTTTCGTCCTCCCTAGGCTTATTCTAATCCAATTAGGGTTTTTAACCAATCTTGTGGATCCAATATGTGATTTTCTGTCATTTTGTGTCATTGGTTGAACATTTACGTCATTTTTGTCCTCCCTAGGCTTATTCTAATCCAATTAGGGTTTTTAACCAATCTTGTGCATCCAATATGTGATTTTGTGTCATTGGTTGAACATTTAGGTAATTTTCGTCCTCCCTAGGCTTATTCTAATCCAATTAGGGTTTTTAACCATTCTTGTGCATCCAATATGTGATTTTGTGTAATTTTATGTCATTGATTGAACATTTAGGTCATTTTCGTCCTCACTAGGCTTATTCTAATCAAATTAGGGTTTTTAACCAATCTTGTGCCTCCAATATGTGATTTTGTGTCATTGGTTTAACATTTAGGTCATTTTTGTCCTCCCTAGGCTTATGCTAATCCAATTAGGGTTTTTAACCAATCTTGTGCAACCAATATATGATTTTGTGTCATTTTGTGTCATTGGTTGAACATTTAGGTCATTTTCGTCCTCCCTAGGCTTATTCTAATCCAATTAGGGTTTTTAACCAATCTTGTGCATCCAATATGTGATTTTGTGTCATTTTGTGTCCACGGTTGAACATTTAGGTCATTTTCGTCCTCCCTAGGCTTATTCTAATCCAATTAGGGTTTTTAATCAATCTTGTGTATCCAATATGTGATTTTGTGTCATTTTGTGTCATTGGTTGAACATTTAGGTCATTTTCGTCCTCCCTAGGCTTATTCTAATCCAATTAGGGTTTTTAACCAATCTTGTGCATCCAATATGTGATTTTGTGTCATTGGTTGAACATTTAGGTCATTTTCGTCCTCCCTAGGCTTATTCTAATCCAATGAGGGTTTTTAACCAATCTTGTGCATCCAATATGTGATTTTGTGTCATTGGTTGAACATTTAGGTCATTTTCGTCCTCCCTAGGCTTATTCTAATCCAATTAGGGTTTTTAACCAATCTTGTGCATCCAATATGTGATTTTGTGTCATTTTGTGTCATTGCTTGAACATTTAGGTCATTTTCGCCCTCCCTAAGCTTATTCTAATCCAATTAGGGTTTTTAACCAATCTTGTGCATCCAATATGTGATTTTGTGTCATTGGTTGAACATTTAGGTCATTTTCGTCCTCCCTAGGCTTATTCTAATCCAATTAGGGTTTTTAACCAATCTTGTGCATCCAATATGTGATTTTGTGTCATTTTGTGTCATTGGCTAAACTTTTAGTTCATTTTCGTCCTCCTAGGCTTATTCTAATCCAATTAGGGTTTTTAACCAATCTTGTGCATCCAATATGTGATTTTGTGTCATTTTGTGTCATTGGTTGAACATTTAGGTCATTTTCGTCCTCCCTAGGCTTATTCTAATCCAATTAGGGTTTTTAACCAATCTTGTGCATCCAATATGTGATTTTGTGTCATTTTGTGTCATTTGTTGAACATTTAGGTCATTTTCGTCCTCCGTAGGCTTATTCTAATCCTATTAGGGTTTTTAACCAATCTTGTGCAACCAATATGTGATTTTCTGTCATTTTGTGTCATTGGTTGAACATTCAGGTCATTTTCGTCCTCCCTAGGATTATTATAATCCAATTAGGGTTTTTAACCAATCTTGTGCATCCAATATGTGATTTTGTGTCATTGGTTGAACATTTAGGTCATTTTCGTCCTCCCTAGGCTTATTCTAATCCAATTAGGGTTTTTAACCAATCTTGTGCATCCAATATGTGATTTTGTGTCAATTTGTGTCATTGGTTGAACATTTAGGTCATTTTCGTCCTCCCTTGGCTTATTCTAAACCAATTAGGGTTTTTAACCAATCTTGTGCATCCAATATGTGATTTTATGTCATTTTGTGTCATTGGTTGAACATTTAGGTCATTTTCGTCCTCCCTAGGCTTATTCTAATCCAATTAGGGTTTTCAACTAATCTTTGCATCCAATATGAAATTTTGTGTCATTTTGTGTTAATTGTTGAACATTTAGGTCATTTTCGTCCTCTTTAGGCTTATTCTAATCCAATTAGGATTTTCAACCAATCTTGTGCATCCAATATGTGATTTTGTGTCATTGGTTGAACATTTAGGTCATTTTCGTCCTCCCTAGGCTTATTCTAATCCAATTAGGGTTTTTAACCAATCTTGTGCATCCAATATGTGATTTTGTGTCAGTGGTTGAACATTTAGGTCATTTTCGTCCTCCCTAGGCTTATTCTAATCCAATTAGGGTTTTTAACCAATCTTGTGCATCCAATATGTGATTTTGTGTCATTGGTTGAACATTTAGGTCATTTTCGTCCTCCCTAGGCTTATTCTAATCCAATTAGGGTTTTTAACCAATCTTGTGCATCCAATATGTGATTTTGTGTCATTGGCTTAACATTTAGGTCATTTTCATCCTCCCTAGGCTTATTCTAATCCAATTAGGGTTTTTAACCAATTTTGTGCATCCAATATGTGATTTTGTGTCATTTTGTGTCATTGATTGAACATTTAGATCATTTCCGTCCTCCCTAGGTTTATTCTAATCCATATAGGGTTTTTAACCAATCTTGTGCATCCAATATGTGATTTTGTGTCATTTTGTGTCATTGGTTGAACATTTAGGTCATTTTCGTCCTCCCTAGGCTTATTCTAATCCAATTAGGGTTTTTAACCAATCATGAGCATCCAATATGTGATTTTGTGTCATTTTGTGTCATTGGTTGAACATTTAGGTCATTTTCGTCCTCCCTAGGCTTATTCTAATCCAATTAGGGTTTTTAACCAATCTTGTGCATCCAATATGTGATTTTGTGTCATTGGTTGAACATTTAGGTCATTTTTGTCCTCCCTAGGCTTATTCTAATCCGATTAGGGTTTTTAACCAAGATTGTGGATCCAATATGTGATTTTGTGTCATTGGTTGAACATTTAGGTCATTTTCGTCCTCCCTAGGCTTATTCTAATCGAATTAGGGTTTTTAACCAATCTTGTGCATCCAATATGTGATTTTGTGTCATTGGTTGAACATTTAGGTCATTTTCGTCCTCCCTAGGCTTATTCTAATCCAATTAGGGTTTTTAACCAATCTTGTGCATCCTATATGTGATTTTGTGTTATTGGTTGAACATTTAGGTCATTTTTGTCCTCCATAGGCTTATTCTAATCCAATTAGGGTTTTTAACCAATCTTGTGCATCCAATATGTGATTTTGTGTCATTGGTCGAACATTTAGGTTATTTTTGTCCCCCCTAGGCTTATTCTAACCTAATTAGGGTTTTTAACCAATCTTGTGCATCCAATATGTGATTTTGTGTCATTGGTTGAACATTTAGGTCATTTTCGTCCTCCCTAGGCTTATTCTAATCCAATTAGGGTTTTTAACCAATCTTGTGCATCCAATATGTGATTTTGTGTCATTGGTTGAACATTTAGGTCATTTTCGTCCTCCCTAGGCTTATTCAAATCCAATTAGGGTTTTTAACCAATCTTGTGCATCCAATATGTCATTTTGTGTCATTTTGTGTCATTGGTTGTACATTAAGGTCATTTTCGTCCTCCCTAGGCTTATTCTAATCCAATTAGGAATTTTAACCAATCTTGTGCATCCAATATGTGATTTTGTGTCATTGGTTGAACATTTAGGTCATTTTCGTCCTCCCTAGACTTATTCTAATCCAATTAGGGTTTTTAACCAATCTTGTGCATCCAATGTGGGATTTTGTGTCATTTTGTGTCATTGGATGAACATTGAGGTCATTTTCGTCCTCCCTAGGGTTATTCTAATCCAATTAGGGTTTTTAACCAATCTTGTGCATCCAATATGTGATTTTGTGTCATTTTGTGTCATTGGTTGAACATTTAGGTCATTTTCGTCCTCCCTAGGCTTATTCTAATCCAATTAGGGTTTTTAACCAATCTTGTGCATCCAATATGTGATTTTGTGTCATTTTGTGTCATTGGTTGAACATTTAGGTCATTTTCGTCCTCCATAGGCTTATTCTAATCCATTTAGGGTTTTTAACCAATCTTGTGCATCCAATATGTGATTTTGTGTCATTGGTTGCACATTTAGGTCATTTTCGTCCTCCCTAGGCTTATTCTAATCCAATTAGGGTTTTTAATCAATCTTGTGCATCCAATATGTGATTTTGTGTCATTTTGTGTCATTGGTTGAACATTTAGGTCATTTTCGTCCTCCCTAGGCTTATTCTAATCCAATTAGGGTTTTTAACCAATCTTGTGCATCCAATATGTGATTTTGTGTCATTGATTGAACATTTAGGTCTTTTTCGTCCTCCCTATGCTTATTCTAATCCAGTTAGGGTTTTTAACCAATCTTGTGCATCCAATATGTGATTTTGTGTCATTTTGTGTCATTGGTTGAACATTTAGGTCATTTTCGTCCTCCCTAGGCTTATTCTAATCCAATTAGGGTTTTTAACCAATCTTCTGCATCCAATATGTGATTTTGTGTCATTGGTTGAACATTTAGGTCATTTTCGTCCTCCCTAGGCTTATTCTAATCCAATTAGGGTTTTTAACCAATCTTGTGCAACCAATATGTGATTTTGTGTCATTGGTTGAACATTTAGGTCATTTTCGTCCTCCCTAGGCTTATTCTAATCCAATTTGGGTTTTTAACCAATCTTGTGCATCCAATATGTGATTTTGTGTCATTGGTTGAACATTTAGGTCATTTTTGTCCTCCCTAGGCTTATTCTAATCCAATTAGGGTTTTTAACCAATCTTGTGCAATCAATATGTTATTTTGTGTCATTTTGTGTCATTGGTTGAATATTTAGCTCATTTTCATCCTCCCTAGGCTTATTCTAATCCAATTTGGGTTTTTAACCAATCTTGTGCATCCAATATGTGATTTTGTATCATTGGTTGAACATTTAGGTCATTTTTGTCCTCCCTAGGCTTATTCTAATCCAATTAGGGTTTTTAACCAATCTTGTGCATCCAATATGTGATTTTGTGTCATTTTGTGTCATTGGTTGAACATTTAGGTCATTTTCGTCATCCCTAGGGTTATTCTAATCCAATTAGGGTTTTTAACCAATCTTGTGCATCCATTTTGTGATTTTGTGTCATTTTGTGTCAATGGTTGAACATTTAGGTCATTTTCGTCCTCCCTAGGCTTATTCTAATCCAATTAGGGGTTTTAACCAATCTTGTGCATCCAAAATGTGATTTTGTGTCATTTTGTGTCATTGGTTGAACATTTAGGTCATTTTCGTCCTCGATAGGCTTATTCTAATCCAACTAGGGTTTTTAACCAATCTTGTGCATCCAATATGTGATTTTGTGTCATTTTGTGTCATTGGTTGAACAATTAGGTCATTTTCGTCCTCCCTAGGCTTATTCTAATCCAATAAGGGTTTTTAACCAATCTTGTGCATCCAATATGTGATTTTGTGTCATTGGTTGAACATTTAGGTCATTTTCGTCCTCCCTAGGCTTATTCTAATCCAATTAGGGTTTTTAACCAATCTTGTGCATCCAAAATGTGATTTTGTGTCATTTTGTGTCATTGGTTGAACATTTAGGTCATTTTGGTCCTCTATAGGCTTATTCTAATGCAACTAGGGTTTTTAACCAATCTTGTGCATCCAATATGTGATTTTGTGTGATTTTGTGTCATTGATTGAACATTTAGGTCATTTTCGTCCTCCCTAGGCTTATTCCAATCCAATTAGGGTATTTAACCAATCTTGTGCATCCAATATGTGATTTTGTGTCATTGGTTGAACATTTAGGTCATTTTCGTCCTCCCTATGCTTATTCTAATCCAACTAGAGTTTTTAACCAATCTTGTGCATCCAATATGTGATTTTGTATCATTGGTTGAACATTTAGGTCATTTTCGTCCTCCTTAGGCTTATTCTAATCCAATTAGGGTTTTTAACCAATCTTGTGCATCCAATATGTGATTTTGTGTCATTGGTTGAACATTTAGGTCATTTTCGTCCTCCATAGGCTTATTATAATCCAATTAGGGTTTTTAACCAATCTTGTGCATCCAATATGTGATTTTGTGTTATGTGTCATTGGTTGAACATTTAGGTCATTTTTGTCCTCCCTAGGCTTATTCTAATCCAATTAGGGTTTTTAACCAATCTTGTGCATCCAATATGTGATTTTGTGTCATTTTGTGTCATTGGTTGAACATTTAGGTCATTTTCGTCATCCCTAGGGTTATTCTAATCCAATTAGGGTTTTTAACCAATCTTGTGCATCCATTTTGTGATTTTGTGTCATTTTGTGTCAATGGTTGAACATTTAGGTCATTTTCGTCCTCCCTAGGCTTATTCTAATCCAATTAGGGGTTTTAACCAATCTTGTGCATCCAAAATGTGATTTTGTGTCATTTTGTGTCATTGGTTGAACATTTAGGTCATTTTCGTCCTCGATAGGCTTATTCTAATCCAACTAGG
>JBBPBQ010000008.1:10029526-10049452 GCA_037974755.1 Cicer yamashitae | reverse complement strand
TGTGATTTTGTGTGATTTTGTGTCATTGATTGAACATTTAGGTCATTTTCGTCCTCCCTAGGCTTATTCCAATCCAATTAGGGTATTTAACCAATCTTGTGCATCCAATATGTGATTTTGTGTCATTGGTTGAACATTTAGGTCATTTTCGTCCTCCCTATGCTTATTCTAATCCAACTAGAGTTTTTAACCAATCTTGTGCATCCAATATGTAATTTTGTGTCATTGGTTGAACATTTAGGTCATTTTCGTCCACCCCAGGCTTATTCTAAACCAATTAGGGTTTTTAACCAATCTTGTGCATCCAATATGTGATTTTGTGTCATTGGTTGAACATTTAGGTCATTTTCGTCCTCCCTAGGCTTATTCTAATCCAATTAGGGTTTTTAACCATTCCTGTGCATCCAATATGTGATTTTGTGTAATTTTATGTCATTGATTGAACATTTAGATCATTTTCGTCCTCCCTAGGCTTATTCTAATCAAATTAGGGTTTTTAACCAATCTTGTGCCTCCAATATGTGATTTTGTGTCATTGGTTTAACATTTAGGTCATTTTTGTCCTCCCTAGGCTTATGCTAATCCAATTAGGGTTTTTAACCAATCTTGTGCAACCAATATATGATTTTGTGTCATTTTGTGTCATTGGTTGAACATTTAGGTCATTTTCGTCCTCCCTAGGCTTATTCTAATCCAATTAGGGTTTTTAACCAATCTTGTGCAACCAATATGTGATTTTGTGTCATTTTGTGTCATTGGTTGAACATTTAGGTCATTTTCGTCCTCCCTAGGCTTATTCGAATCCATTTAGGGTTTTTAACCAATCTTGTGCATCCAATATGTGGTTTTGTATCATTTTGTGTCATTGGTTGAACATTTAGGTCATTTTCGTCATCCCTAGGGTTATTCTAATCCAATTAGGGTTTTTAACCAATCTTGTGCATCCATTTTGTAATTTTGTGTCATTTTGTGTCAATGGTTGAACATTTAGGTCATTTTCGTCCTCCCTAGGCTTATTCTAATCGAATTAGGGGTTTTAACCAATCTTGTGCATCCAAAATGTGATTTTGTGTCATTTTGTGTCATTGGTTGAACATTTAGGTCATTTTCGTCCTCGATAGGCTTATTCTAATCCAACTAGGGTTTTTAACCAATCTTGTGCATCCAATATGTGATTTTGTGTCATTTTGTGTCATTGGTTGAACAATTAGGTCATTTTCGTCCTCCCTAGGCTTATTCTAATCCAATAAGGGTTTTTAACCAATCTTGTGCATCCAATATGTGATTTTGTGTCATTGGTTGAACATTTAGGTCATTTTCGTCCTCCCTAGGCTTATTCTAATCCAATTAGGGTTTTTAACCAATCTTGTGCATCCAAAATGTGATTTTGTGTCATTTTGTGTCATTGGTTGAACATTTAGGTCATTTTGGTCCTCCATAGGCTTATTCTAATGCAACTAGGGTTTTTAACCAATCTTGTGCATCCAATATGTGATTTTGTGTTATTGGTTGAACATCTAGGTCATTTTCGTCCTCCCTGGGCTTATCCTAATCCAATTAGGGTTTTTAACCAATCTTGTGCATCCAATAAGTGCGTCGTTTGTGTCATTGGTTGAACATTTAGGTCATTTTCGTCCTCCCTAGGCTTATTCTAATCCAATTAGGGTTTTTAACCAATCTTGTGCATCCAATATGTGATTTTGTGTCATTGGTTGAACATTTAGGTCATTTTCGTCCTCCCTAGGCTTATTCTAATCCAATTAGGGTTTTTAACCAATCTTGTGCATCCAAAATGTGATTTTGTGTCATTTTGGGTCATTGGTTGAACATTTAGGTCATTTTCGTCCTCCCTAGGCTTATTCTAATGCAATTAGGGTTTTTAAACAATCTTGTGCATCCGATATGTGATTTTGTGTCATTGGTTGAACATTTAGGTCATTTTCGTCCTACCTAGGCTTATTCTAATCCAATTAGGGTTTTTAACCAATCTTGTGCATCCAATATGTGATTTTGTGTCATTGGTTGAACATTTAGGTCATTTTCGTCCTCCCTAGGCTTATTCTAATCCAATTATGGTTTTTAACCAATCTTGTGCATCCAATATGTGATTTTGTGTCATTTGTTGAACATTTAGGTCATTTTCGTCCTCCCTAGGCTTATTCCAATCCAATTAGGGTTTTTAACCAATCTTGTGCATCCGATATGTGATTTTGTGTCATTTATTGTCATTGGTTGAACATTTAGGTCATTTTCGTCCTCCCTAGGCTTATTCTAATACAATTAGGGTTTTTAACCAACATTGTGCATCAATTATGTGATTTTGTGTCATTTTGTGTCATTGGTTGAACATTTAGGTCATTTTCGTCCTCCCTAGGCTTATTCTAATCCAATTAGGGTTTTTAACCAATCTTGTGCATCCAATATGTGATTTTGTGTCATTTTGTGTCATTGGTTGAACATTTAGGTCATATTCGTCCTCCCTAGGCTTATTCTAATCCAATTAAGGTTTTTAACCAATCTTGTGCATCCAATATGTGATTTTGTGTCATTTTGTGTCATTGGTTGAACATTTAGGTCATTTTCGTCCTCCCTAGGCTTATTCTAATCCAATTAGGGTTTTTAACCAATCTTGTGCATCCAATATGTGATTTTGTGTCATTTTGTGTCATTGGTTGAACATTTAGGTCATTTTCGTCCTCCCTAGGCGTATTCTAATCCAATTTGGGTTTTTAACCAATCTTGTGCATCCAATATGTGATTTTGTGTCATTGGTTGAACATTTAGGTCATTTTCGTCCTCCCTAGGCTTATTCTAATCCAATTAGGGTTTTTAACCAATCTTGTGCAACCAATATGTGATTTTGTGTCATTTTGTGTCATTGGTTGAACATTTAGGTCATTTTCGTCCTCCCTAGGCTTATTCTAATCCTATTAGGGTTTTAAACCAATCTTATGCATCCAAAATGTGATTTTGTGTCATTGGTTGAACATTTAGGTCATTTTCGTCCTCCCTAGGCTTATTCTAATCCAATTAGGGTATTTAACCAATCTTGTGCATCCAATATGTGATTTTGTGTCATTGGTTGAACATTTAAGTCATTTTCGTCCTCCCTAGGCTTATTCTAATCCAATTAGGGTTTTTAACCAATCTTGTGCATCCAATATGTGATTTTGTGTCATTGGTTGAACATTTAGGTCATTTTCGTCCTCCCTAGGCTTATTCTAATCCAATTAGGGTTTTTCACCAATCTTGTGCATCGAATATGTGATTTTGTGTCATTGGTTGCACATTTAGGTCATTTTCGTCCTCCCTAGGCATATTCTAATCCAATTAGGGTTTTTAACCAATCTTGTGCATCCAATATGTGACTTTGTGTCATTGGTTGAACATTTAGGTCATTTTGGTGCTCCCTAGACTTATTCTAATCCAATTAGGGTTTTTAACCAATCTTGTGCATCCAATATGTGATTTAGTGTCATTTTGTGTCATTGGTTGAACATTTAGGTCATTTTCGTCCTCCCTAGGCTTATTCTAATCCAATTAGGGTTTTTAACCAATCTTGTGCATCCAATATGTGATTTTGTGTCATTGGTTGAACATTTAGGTCATTTTCGTCCTCCCTAGCCTTATTCTAATCCAATTTGGGTTTTTAACCAATCTTGTGCATCCAATATGTGATTTTGTGTCATTGGTTGAACATTTAGGTCATTTTCGTCCTCCCTAGGCTTATTCTAATCCAATTAGGGTTTTTAACCAATCTTGTGCATCCAATATGTGATTTTGTGTCATTTTGTGTCATTGGTTGAACATTTAGGTCATTTTCGTCCTCCCTATGCTTATTCTAATCCAACTAGAGTTTTTAACCAATCTTGTGCATCCAATATGTGATTTTGTGTCATTGGTTGAACATTTAGGTCATTTTCGTCCTCCCTATGTTTATTCTAAGCCAACTAGAGTTTTTAACCAATCTTTTGCATCCAATATGTGATTTTGTGTCATTGGTTGAACATTTAGGTCATTTTCGTCCTCCCTAGGCTTATTCTAATCCAATTTGGGTTTTTAACCAATCTTGTGCATCCAATATGTGATTTTGTGTCATTGGTTGAACATTTAGGTCATTTTCGTCCTCCCTAGGCTTATTCTAATCCAATTAGGGTTTTTAACCAATCTTGGGCAACCAATATGTGATTTTGTGTCATTTTGTGACATTGGTTGAACATTTAGGTCATTTTCTAACTCCCTAGGCTTATTCTAATCCAATTTGGGTTTTTAACCAATCTTGTGCATCCAATATGTGATTTTGTGTCATTGGTTGAACATTTAGGTCATTTTCGTCCTCCCTAGGCTTATTCTAATCCAATTTGGGTTTTTAACCAATCTTGTGCATCCAATATGTGATTTTGTGTCATTGGTTAAAAATTTAGGTAATTTTCGTCCTCCTTAGGCTTATTCTAATCCAATTAGAGTTTTTAACCAATCTTGTGCATCCAATATGTGATTTTGTGTCATTTTGTGTCATTGGTTGAACATTTAGGTCATTTTGGTCCTCCATAGGCTTATTCTAATGCAACTAGGGTTTTTAACCAATCTTGTGCATCCAATATGTGATTTTGTGTCATTTTGTGTCATTGGTTGAACATTTAGGTCATTTTCGTCATCCCTAGGCTTATTCTAATCCAATTAGGGTATTTAACCAATCTTGTGCATCCAATATGTGATTTTGTGTTATTGGTTGAACATCTAGGTCATTTTCGTCCTCCCTGGGCTTATCCTAATCCAATTAGGGTTTTTAACCAATCTTGTGCATCCAATAAGTGCGTCGTTTGTGTCATTGGTTGAACATTTAGGTCATTTTCGTCCTCCCTAGGCTTATTCTAATACAATTAGGGTTTTTAACCAATCTTGTGCATCCAATATGTGATTTTGTGTCATTGGTTGAACATTTAGGTCATTTTTGTCCTCCCTAGGCTTATTCTAATCCAATTAGGGTTTTTAACCAATCTTGTGCAATCAATATGTTATTTTGTGTCATTTTGTGTCATTGGTTGAACATTTAGCTCATTTTCATCCTCCCTAGGCTTATTCTAATCCAATTTGGGTTTTTAACCAATCTTGTGCATCCAATATGTGATTTTGTATCATTGGTTGAACATTTAGGTCATTTTTGTCCTCCCTAGGCTTATTCTAATCCAATTAGGGTTTTTAACCAATCTTGTGCATCCAATATGTGATTTTGTGTCATTTTGTGTCATTGGTTGAACATTTAGGTCATTTTCGTCCACCCTAGGCTTATTCTAATCCAATTCAGGTTTTTAACCAATCTTGTGCATCCAATATGTGATTTTGTGTCATTGGTTGAACATTTAGGTCATTTTCGTCCTCCCTAGGCTTATTCTAATCCAATTATGGTTTTTAACCAATCTTGTGCATCCAATATGTGATTTTGTGTCATTGGTTGAACATTTAGGTCATTTTCGTCCTCCCTAGGCTTATTCTAATCCAATTAGGGTTTTTAACCAATCTTGTGCAACCAATATGTGATTTTGTGTCATTTTGTGTCATTGGTTGAACATTTAGGTCATTTTCGTCCTCCCTAGACTTATTCTAATCCAATTTAGGTTTTTAACCAATCTTGTGCATCCAATATGTGATTTTGTGTCATTGGTTGAACATTTAGGTCATTTTCGTCCTCCCTAGGCTTATTCTAATCCAATTAGGGTTTTTAACCAATCTTGTGCATCCAATATGTGATTTTTTATCATTTTGTGTTATTGGTTGAACATTTAGGTCATTTTCGTCCTCCCTATGCTTATTCTAATCCAACTAGAGTTTTTAACCAATCTTTTGCATCCAATATGTGATTTTGTGTCATTGGTTGAACATTTAGGTCATTTTCGTCCTCCCTAGGCTTATTCTAATCCAATTTGGGTTTTTAACCAATCTTGTGCATCCAATATGTGATTTTGTGTCATTGGTTGAACATTTAGGTCATTTTCGTCCTCCCTAGGCTTATTCTAACCCAATTAGGGTTTTTAACCAATCTTGTGCAACCAATATGTGATTTTGTGTCATTTTGTGTCATTGGTTGATCATTTAGGTCATTTTCATCCTCCGTAGGCTTATTCTAATCCAATTTAGGTTTTTAACCAATCTTGTGCATCCAATATGTTATTTTGTGTCATTCGTTGAACATTTAGGTCATTTTCGTCCTCCCTAGGCTTATTCCAATCCAATTAGGGTTTTTAACCAATCTTGTGCATCCAATATGTGATTTTGTGTCATTGGTTGAACATTTAGGTCATTTTCGTCCTCCCTAGGCTTATTCTAATCCAATTAGGGTTTTTAACCAATCTTGTGCATCTAATATGTGATTTTGTGTCATTGGTTGAATATTTAGGTCATTTTCGTCCTCCCTAGGCTCTTTTTAATCCAATTAGGGTTTTTAACCAATCTTGTGCATCCAATCTGTGATTTTGTGTCATTGGTTGAACATTTAGGTCATTTTCGTCCTCCCTAGGCTTATTCTAATCCAATTAGGGTTTTTAACCAATCTTGTGCATCCAATATGTGATTTTGTGTCATTGGTTGAACATTTAAGTTATTTTCGTCCTCCCTAGGCTTATTCTAATCCAATTAGGGTTTTTAACCAATCTTGTGCATCCAATATGTGATTTTGTGTCATTTTGTGTCATTGGTTGAACATTTAGGTCATTTTCGTCCTCCCTAGGCTTATTCTAATCCAATTAGGGTTTTTAACCAACATTGTGCATCGAATATGTGAGTTTGTGTCATTTTGTGTCATTTTCGTCCTCCCTAGGCTTATTCTAATCCAATAAGGGTTTTTAACCAATCTTGTGCATCCAATATGTGATTTTGTGTCATTGGTTGAACATTTAGGTCATTTTCGTCCTCCCTAGGCTTATTCTAATCCAATTAGGGTTTTTAACCAATCTTGTGCATCCAATATGTCATTTTGTGTCATTGGTTGAAAATTTATGTCATTTTCGTCATCCTTCAACTTATTCGAATCCAATTAGGGTTTTTAACAAATCTTGTGCATCCAACAAGTGATTTTGTGTCATTGGTTGAACATTCAGGTCATTTTCGTCCTCCCTTGGCCTATTCTAATCCAATTAGGGTTTTTAACCAATCTTGTGCATCCAATAAGTGCGTTTGTATCATTGGTTGAACATTTAGGTCATTTTCGTCCTCCCTAGGCTTATTCTAATCCAATTACGGTTTTTAACCAAGCTTGTGCATCCAATAGGTAATTTTGTATCATTGGTTGAACATTTAGGTCATTTTCGTCCTCCCTTGGCTTATTCTAATCCAATTAGGGTTTTTAACCAATCTTGTGCATCCAAAAAGTGCGTTTGTACCATTGGTTGAACATTTAGGTCATTTTCGTCCTCCCTAGGCTTATTCTAATCCAATTAGGGTTTTTACCCAATCTTGTGCATCCAATATGTGATTTTGTGTCATTTTGTGTCATTGGTTGAACATTTAGGTCATTTTCGTCCTCCCTAGGCTTATTCTAATCCAATTAGGGTTTTTAACCAATCTTGTGCATCCAATATGTGATTTTGTGACATTTTGTGTCATTGGTTGAACATTTAGGTCATTTTCGTCCTCCCTAGGCTTATTCTAATCCAATTATGGTTTTTAACCAATCTTGTGCATCCAATATGTGATTTTGTGTCATTGGTTGAACATTTAGGTCATTTTCGTCCTCCCTAGGCTTATTCTAACCCAATTAGGGTTTTTAACCAATCTTGTGCATCCAATATGTGATTTTGTGTCATTGGTTGAACATTTAGGTCATTTTCGTCCTCCCTAGGCTTATTCTAATCCAATAAGGGTTTTTAACCAATCTTGTGCATCCAATATGTAATTTTGTGTCATTTTGTGTCATTGGTTGAACATTTAGGTCATTTTCGTCCTCCCTAGGCTTATTCTATTCCAATAAGGGTTTTTAACCAATCTTGTGCATCCAATATGTGATTTTGTGTCATTGGTTGAACATTTAGGTCATTTTCGTCCTCCCTAGGCTTATTCTAATCCAATTAGGGTTTTTAACCAATCTTGTGCATCCAATATGTGATTTTGTGTCATTGGTTGAACATTTAGGTCATTTTCATCCTCCTTAGGCTTATTCTAATCCAATTAGAGTTTTTAACCAATCTTGTGCATCCAATATGTGATTTTGTGTCATTGGTTGAACATTTAGGTCATTTTCGTCCTCCCTAGGCTTACTCTAATCTAATTAGGGTTTTTAAACAATCTTGTGCATCCAATATGTGATTTTGTGTCATTTTGGGTCATTGGTTGAACATTTAGGTCATTTTCGTCCTCCCTAGGCTTATTCTAATCCAATTAGGGTTTTTAACCAATCTTGTGCATCCAATATGTGATTTTGTGTCATTAGTTGAACATTTAGGTCATTTTCGTCCTCCCTAGGCTTATTCTAATCCAATTAGGGTTTTTAACCAATCTTGTGCATCCAATATGTGATTTTGTGTAATTTTGTGTCATTGGTTGAACATTTAGGTCATTTTCTTCCTCCCTAGGCTTATTCTAATCCAATAAGGGTTTTTAACCAATCTTGTGCATCCAATATGTGATTTTGTGTCATTGGTTGAACATTTAGGTCATTTTCGTCCTCCCTAGGCTTATTCTAATCCAATTAGGGTTTTTAACCAATCTTGTGCATATAATAAGTAATTTTTTGTCATTGGTAATCCAATTAGGTCATTTTCGTCCTCCCTAGGCTTATTCTAATCCAATTAGGGTTTTTAACCAATCTTGTGCATCCAATATGTGATTTTGTGTCATTTTGTGTCATTGGTTGAACATTTAGGTCATTTTCGTCCTCCCTAGGCCTATTCTAATCTAATTAAGGTCTTTAACCAATCTTGTGCATCCAATATGTGATTTTGTGTCATTGGTTGAACATTTAGGTCATTTTCGTCCTCCCTAGGCTTATTCTAATCCAATTAGGGTTTTTAACCAATCTTGTGCATCCAATATGTGATTTTGTGTCATCGGTTGAATATTTAGGTCATTTTTGTCCTCCCTAGGCTTATTCTAATCCAATTAGGGTTTTTAACCAATCTTGTGCATCCAATATGTGATTTTGTGTCATTTTGTGTCATTGGTTGAACATTTAGGTCATTTTCGTCCTCGCTAGGCTTATTCTAATCCAATTAGGGTTTTTAACCAATCTTGTGCATCTAATATGTGATTTTGTGTCATTGGTTGAACATTTAGGTCATTTTCGTCCTCCCTAGGCTTATTCTAATCCAATTAGGGTTTTTAACCAATCTTGTGCATCCAATATGAGATTTTGTGTCATTGGTTGAACATTTAGGTCATTTTCGTCCTCCCTATGCTTATTCTAATCCAATTTGGGTTTTTAACCAATCTTGTGCTTCCAATATGTGATTTTGTGTCATTGGTTGAACATTTAGATCATTTTCGTCCTCCCTAGGCTTATTCTAATCCAATTAGGGTTTTTAACCAATCTTGTGCAACCAATATGTGATTTTGTGTCATTGGTTGAACATTTAGGTCATTTTCGTCCTCCCTAGGCTTATTCTAATCCAATTTGGGTTTTTAACCAATCTTGTGCATCCAATATGTGATTTTGTGTCATTGGTTGAACATTTAGGTCATTTTCGTCCTCCCTAGGCTTATTCTAATCCAATTTGGGATTTTAACCAATCTTGTGCATCCAATATGTGATTTTGTGTCATTGGTTAAATATTTAGGTAATTTTCGTCCTCCTTAGGCTTATTCTAATCCAATTAGAGTTTTTAACCAATCTTGTGCATCCAATATGTGATTTTGTGTCATTTTGTGTCATTGGTTGAACATTTAGGTCATTTTCGTCCTCCCTAGGCTTATTCTAATCCAATTAGGGTTTTTAACCAATCTTGTGCATCCAATAAGTGATGTTGTGTCATTTTGTGTCATTGGTTGAACATTTAGGTCATTTTCGTCCTCCCTAGGCTTATTCTAATCCAATTTGGGTTTTTAACCAATCTTGTGCATCCAATATGTGATTTTGTGTCATTGGTTGAACATTTAGGTCATTTTCGTCCTCCCTAGGCTTATTCTAATCCAATTTGGGTTTTTAACCAATCTTGTGCATCCAATATGTGATTTTGTGTCATTGGTTGAACATTTAGGTCATTGTCGTCCACCCTAGGCTTATTCTAATCCAATTTGGGTTTTTAACCAATCTTGTGCATCCAATATGTGATTTTGTGTCATTGGTTGAACATTTAGGTCATTTTCGTCCTCCCTAGGTTTATTCTATTCCAATTAGGGTTTTTAACCAATCTTGTTCATCCAATATGTGATTTTGTGTCATTGGTTGAACATTTAGGTCATTTTCGTCCTGCCTAGGCTTATTCTAATCGAATTAGGGTTTTAAACCAATCTTTTGCAACCAATATGTGATTTTGTGTCATTTTGTGTCATTGGTTGAACATTTAGGTCATTTTCGTCCTCCCTAGGCTTATTCTAATCCAATTTGGGTTTTTAACCAATCTTGTGCATCCAATATGTGATTTTGTGTCATTGGTTGAACATTTAGGTCATTTTCGTCCTCCTTAGGCTTATTCTAATCCAATTAGGGTTTTTAACCAATCTTGTGCATCCAATATGTGATTTTGTGTCATTGGTTGAACATTTAGGTCATTTTCGTCCTCCCTAGGCTTATTCTATTCCAATTAGGGTTTTTAACCAATCTTGTGCATCCAATATGTGATTTTGTGTCATTGGTTGAACATTTAGGTCATTTTTGTCCTCCCTAGGCTTATTCTAATCCAATTAGGGTTTTTAACCAATCTTGTGCAATCAATATGTTATTTTGTGTCATTTTGTGTCATTGGTTGAACATTTAGCTCATTTTCATCCTCCCTAGGCTTATTCTAATCCAATTAGGGTTTTTAACCAATCTTGTGCATCCATTTTGTGATTTTGTGTCATTTTGTGTCAATGGTTGAACATTTAGGTCATTTTCGTCCTCCCTAGGCTTATTCTAATCCAATTAGGGGTTTTAACCAATCTTGTGCATCCAAAATGTGATTTTGTGTCATTTTGTGTCATTGGTTGAACATTTAGGTCATTTTCGTCCTCGATAGGCTTATTCTAATCCAACTAGGGTTTTTAACCAATCTTGTGCATCCAATATGTGATTTTGTGTCATTTTGTGTCATTGGTTGAACAATTAGGTCATTTTCGTCCTCCCTAGGCTTATTCTAATCCAATAAGGGTTTTTAACCAATCTTGTGCATCCAATATGTGATTTTGTGTCATTGGTTGAACATTTAGGTCATTTTCGTCCTCCCTAGGCTTATTCTAATCCAATTAGGGTTTTTAACCAATCTTGTGCATCCAAAATGTGATTTTGTGTCATTTTGTGTCATTGGTTGAACATTTAGGTCATTTTGGTCCTCCATAGGCTTATTCTAATGCAACTAGGGTTTTTAACCAATCTTGTGCATCCAATATGTGATTTTGTGTTATTGGTTGAACATCTAGGTCATTTTCGTCCTCCCTGGGCTTATCCTAATCCAATTAGGGTTTTTAACCAATCTTGTGCATCCAATAAGTGCGTCGTTTGTGTCATTGGTTGAACATTTAGGTCATTTTCGTCCTCCCTAGGCTTATTCTAATCCAATTAGGGTTTTTAACCAATCTTGTGCATCCAATATGTGATTTTGTGTCATTGGTTGAACATTTAGGTCATTTTCGTCGTCCCTATGCTTATTCTAATCCAACTAGGGTTTTTAACCAATCTTGTGCATCCAATATGTGATTTTGTGTTATTGGTTGAACATTTAGGTCATTTTCGTCCTCCCTAGGCTAATTCTAATCCAATTAGGGTTTTTAACCAATCTTGTGCATCCAATATGTGATTTTGTGTCATTTTGTGTCATTGGTTGAACATTTAGGTCATTTTCGTCCTCCCTAGGCTTATTCTAATCCAATTTGGGTTTTTAACCAATCTTGTGCATCCAATATGTGATTTTGTGTCATTTTTTGTCATTGGTTGAACATTTAGGTCATTTTCGTCCTCCCTAGGCTTATTCTAATCCAATTAGGGTTTTTAACCAATCTTGTGCATCCAATACGTGATTTTGTGCCATTGGTTGAACATTTAGGTCATTTTCGTCCTCCCTAGGCTTATTCTAATCCAATTAGGGTTTTTAACCAATCTTGTGCATCCAATATGTGATTTTGTGTCATTGGTTGAACATTTTTGTCATTTTCGTCCTCCCTAGGCTTATTCTAATCCAATTAGGGTTTTTAACCAATCTTGTGCATCCAATATGTGATTTTGTGTCATTGGTTGAACATTTAGGTCCTTTTCGTCCTCCTTAGGCTTATTCTAATCCAATTAGAGTTTTTAACCAATCTTGTGCATCCAATATGTGATTTTGTGTCATTTTGTGTCATTGGTTGAACATTTAGGTCATTTTCGTCCTCCCTAGGCTTATTCTAATCCAATTAGGGTTTTTAACCTATCTTGTGCATCCAATAAGTGATGTTGTGTCATTTTGTGTCATTGGTTGAACATTTAGGTCATTTTCGTCCTCCCTAGGCTTATTCTAATCCAATTTGGGTTTTTAACCAATCTTGTGCATCCAATATGTGATTTTGTGTCATTGGTTGAACATTTAGGTCATTTTTGTCCTCCCTAGGCTTATTCTAATCCAATTAGGGTTTTTAACCAATCTTGTGCATCCAATATGTGATTTTGTGTCATTGGTTGAACATTTAGGTCATTTTCGTCCACCCTAGGTTTATTCTAATCCAATTAGGGTTTTTAACCAATCTTGTGCATCCAATATGTGATTTTGTGTCATTTTGTGTCATTGGTTTAACATTTAGGTCATTTTCGTCCTCCCTTGGATTATTCTAATCCAATTAGGGTTTTTAACCAGTCTTGTGCATCCAATATGTGATTTTGTGTCATTTTGTGTCATTGGTTGAACATTTAGGTCATTTACGTCCTCCCTAGGCTTATTCTAATCCAATTAGGGTTTTTAACCAATTTTGTGCATCCAATATGTGATTTTGTTACATTGGTTGAACATTTAGGTCATTTTCGTCCTCCCTAGGCTTATTCTAATCCAATAAGGGTTTTTAACCAATCTTGTGCATCCAACATGTGATTTTGTGTCATTGGTTGAACATTTAGGTCATTTTCGTCCTCCCTAGGCTTATTCTAATCCAATTAGGGTTTTTAACCAATCTTGTGCATCTAATATGTGATTTTGTGTCATTGGTTGAACATTTAGGTCATTTTCGTCCTCCCTAGGCTTATTCTAATCCAATTAGGGTATTTAACCAATCTTGTGCATCCAATATGTGATTTTGTGTCATTTTGTGTCATTGGTTGAACATTTAGGTCATTTTGGTCCTCCATAGGCTTATTCTAATGCAACTAGGGTTTTTAACCAATCTTGTGCATCCAATATGTGATTTTGTGTCATTTTGTGTCATTGGTTGAACATTTAGGTCATTTTCGTCATCCCTAGGCTTATTCTAATCCAATTAGGGTATTTAACCAATCTTGTGTATCCAATATGTGATTTTGTGTTATTGGTTGAACATCTAGGTCATTTTCGTCCTCCCTGGGCTTATCCTAATCCAATTAGGGTTTTTAACCAATCTTGTGCATCCAATAAGTGCGTCGTTTGTGTCATTGGTTAAACATTTAGGTCATTTTCGTCCTCCCTAGGCTTATTCTAATCCAATTAGGGTTTTTAACCAATCTTGTGCATCCAATATGTGATTTTGTGTCATTGGTTGAACATTTAGGTCATTTTTGTCCTCCCTAGGCTTATTCTAATCCAATTAGGGTTTTTAACCAATCTTGTGCAATCAATATGTTATTTTGTGTCATTTTGTGTCATTGGTTGAACATTTAGCTCATTTTCATCCTCCCTAGGCTTATTCTAATCCAATTTGGGTTTTTAACCAATCTTGTGCATCCAATATGTGATTTTGTATCATTGGTTGAACATTTAGGTCATTTTTGTCCTCCCTAGGCTTATTCTAATCCAATTAGGGTTTTTAACCAATCTTGTGCATCCAATATGTGATTTTGTGTCATTTTGTGTCATTGGTTAAACATTTAGGTCATTTTCGTCCTCCCTAGGCTTATTCTAAACCAATTAGGGTTTTTAACCAATCTTGTGCATCCAATATGTGATTTTGTGTCATTTTGTGTCATTGGTTGAACATTTAGGTCATTTTCGTCCTCCCTAGGCTTATTCTAATCCAATTTGGGTTTTTAACCAATCTTGTGCATCCAATATGTGATTTTGTGTCATTGGTTGAACATTTAGGTCATTTTCGTCCACCCCAGGCTTATTCTAATCCAATTAGGGTTTTTAACCAATCTTGTGCAACCAATATGTGATTTTGTGTCATTTTGTGTCATTGGTTGAACATTTAGGTCATTTTCGTCCTCCCTAGGCTTATTCTAATCCAATTTGGGTTTTTAACCAATCTTGTGCATCCAATATGTGATTTTGTGTCATTGGTTGAACATTTAGGTCATTTTCGTCCTCCTTAGGCTCATTCCAATCCAATTAGGGTTTTTAACCAACCTTGTGCATTGAATATGTGATTTTTGTCATTGGTTGAACATTTAGGTCATTTTCGTCCTCCCTAGGCTTATTCAAATCCAATTAGGGTTTTTAACTAATCTTGTGCATCCAAAATGTGATTTTCTGTCATTTTATGTCATTGGTTGAACATTTAGGTCATTTTCGTCCTCCCTAGGCTTATTCTAATCGAATTTGGGTTTTTAACCAATCTGGTGCATCCAATATGTGATTTTGTGTCATTGGTTGAACATTTAGGTCATTTTCATCCACCCTAGGCTTATTCTAATCGAATTAGGGTTTTTAACCAATCTTGTGCATCAAATATGTGATTTTGTGTCATTGGTTAAACATTTAGGTCATTTTCGTCCTCCCTAAGCTTATTCTAATCCAATTATGGTTTTTAACCAATCTTGTGCATCCAATATGTGATTTTTTGTCATTTTGTGTCATTGGTTGAACATTTAGATCATTTTCGTCCTCCCTAGGCTTATTCTAATCCAATTAGGGTTTTTAACCAATCTTGTGCATCCAATATGTGATTTTGTGTCATTGGTTGAACATTTAGGTCATTTTCGTCATCCTTCGACTTATTCTAATCCAATTAGGGTTTTTTAACCAATCTTGTGCATCCAATATGTGATTTTTTGTCATTGGTTGAACATTTAGGTCATTTTCGTCCTCCCTAGGCTTATTCTAAACCAATTAGGGTTTTTTACCAATCACGTGCATCCAATATGTGATTTTGTGTCATTGGTTGAACATTTAGGTCATTTTCGTCTTCCAAAGGCTTATTCTAATCCAATTAGGGTTTTTAACCAATCTTGTGCATCCAATATGTCATTTTGTGTCATTGGTTGAACATTTAGGTCATTTTCGTCCTCCCTAGGCTTATTCTAATCCAATTAGGGTTTTTAACCAATCTTGTGCATCCAATATGTGATTTTGTGTCATTGGTTGAACATTTAGGTCATTTTCGTCCTCCATAGGCTAATTCTAACCCAATTAGGGTTTTTAACCAATCTTGTGCATCCAATATGTGATTTTGTGTCATTCGTTGAACATTTAGGTCATTTTCGTCGTCCTTAGGCTTATTCTAATCCAATTAGGGTTTTTAACCAATCTATTCCATCCAATGTGATTTTGTGTCATTTTGTGTCATTGGTTGAACATTTAGGTCATTTTCGTCCTCCCTAGGCTTATTCTAATCCAATTAGGGTTTTTAACCAATCTTGTGCATCCAATATGTGATTTTGTGTCATTTTGTGTCATTGGTTGAACATTTAGGTCATTTTCGTCCTCCTAGGCTTATTCTAATCCAATTAGGGTTTTTAACCAATCCTGTGCATCCAATATGTGATTTTGTGTCATTTTGTGTCATTGGTTAAACATTTAGGTCATTTTCGTCCTCCCAAGGCTTATTCTAATCCAATTAGGGTTTTTAACCAATCTTGTGCATCCAATATGTGATTTTGTGTCATTTTGTGTCATTTGTAATCCAATTAGGTCATTTTCGTCCTCCCTAGGCTTATTCTAATCCAATTAGGGTTTTTAACCAATCTTGTGCATCTAATATGTGATTTTGTGTCATTTTGTGTCATTGGTTGAACATTTAGGTCATTTTCGTCCTCCCTAGGCTTATTCTAATCCAATTAGGGTTTTTAACCAATCTTGTGCATCCAATATGTGATTTTGTGTCATTGGTTGAACATTTAGGTCGTTTTTATCCTCCCTAGGCTTATTCTAATCTAATTAGGGTTTTTAACCAATCTTGTGCATCCATTATGTGATTTTGTGTCATTAGTTGAACATTTAGGTAATTTTCGTCCTCCCTAGGCTTATTCTAATCCAATTAGGGTTTTTAACCAATCTTGTGCATCCAATATGTGATTTTGTGTCATTGGTTGAACATTTAGGTCATTTTCGTCCTCCCTAGGCTTATTCTAATCCAATTAGGGTTTTTAACCAATCTTGTGCATCCAATATGTGATTTAGTGTCATTGGTTGAACATTTAGGTCATTTTCGTCCTCCCTAGGCTTATTCTAATCGAATTAGGGTTTTTAACCAATCTTGAGCATCCAATATGTGATTTTGTGTCATTTTGTGTCATTGGTTGAACATTTAGGTCATTTTCGTCCTCCCTAGGCTTATTCTAATCCAATTAGGGTTTTTAACCAATCTTGTGCATCCAATATGTGATTTTGTGTCATTGGTTGAACATTTAGGTCATATTTGTCCTCCCTAGGTTTATTCTAATCCAATTAGGGTTTTTAACCAATCTTGTGCATCCAATATGTGATTTTGTGTGATTTTGTGTCATTGGTTGAACATTTAGGTCATTTTCGTCCTCCCTAGGCTTATTCTAATCCAATTAGGGTTTTTAACCAATCTTGTGCATCCAATATGTGATTTTGTGTCATTGGTTGAACATTTAGGTCATTTTCGTCCTTCCTAGCCTTATTCTAATCCAATTAGGGTTTTTAACCAATCTTGAGCATCCAATATGTGATTTTGTGTCATTTTGTGTCATTGGTTGAACATTTAGGTCATTTTCGTCCTCCCTAGGCTTATTCTAATCCAATTAGGGTTTTTAACCAATCTTGTGCATCCAATATGTGATTTTGTGTCATTGGTTGAACATTTAGGTCATTTTCGTCCTCCCTAGGCTTATTCTAATCCAATGAGGGTTTTTAACCAATCTTGTGCATCCAATATGTGATTTTGTGTCATTGGTTGAACATTTAGGTCATTTTCGTCCTCCCTAGGCTTATTCTAATCCAATTAGGGTTTTTAACCAATCTTGTGCATCCAATATGTGATTTTGTGTCATTGGTTGAACATTTAGGTCATTTTCGTCCTCCCTAGGCTTATTCTAATCCAATTAGTGTTGTTAACCAATCTTGTGCAACCAATATGTGATTTTATGTCATTTTGTGTCATTGGTTGAACATTTAGGTCATTTTCGTCCTCCCTTGGCTTATTCTAATCCAATTTGGGTTTTTAACCAATCTTGTGCATCCAGTATGTGATTTTGTGTCATTGGTTGAACATTTAGGTCATTTTCGTCCTCCCTAGGCTTATTCTAATCCAATTAGGGATTTTAACCAATCTTGTGCATCCAATATGTGATTTTGTGTCATTTTGTGTCATTGGTTGAACATTTAGGTCATTTTCGTCCTCCCCAGGCTTATTCTAATCCAATTAGGGTTTTTAACCAATCTTGTGCATCCAATATGTGATTTTGTGTCATTGGTTGAACATTTTTGTCATTTTCGTCCTCCCTAGGCTTATTCTAATCCAATTAGGGTTTTTAACCAATCTTGTGCATCCAATATGTGATTTTGTGTCATTGGTTGAACATTTAGGTCCTTTTCGTCCTCCTTAGGCTTATTCTAATCCAATTAGAGTTTTTAACCAATCTTGTGCATCCAATATGTGATTTTGTGTCATTTTGTGTCATTGGTTGAACATTTAGGTCATTTTCGTCCTCCCTAGGCTTATTCTAATCCAATTAGGGTTTTTAACCTATCTTGTGCATCCAATAAGTGATGTTGTGTCATTTTGTGTCATTGGTTGAACATTTAGGTCATTTTCGTCCTCCCTAGGCTTATTCTAATCCAATTTGGGTTTTTAACCAATCTTGTGCATCCAATATGTGATTTTGTGTCATTGGTTGAACATTTAGGTCATTTTCGTCCTCCTTAGGCTTATTCTAGTCCAATTAGGGTTTTTAACCAATCTTGTGCATCCAATATGTGATTTTATGTCATTGGTTGAAGATTTAGGTCATTTTCGTCCTCCCTAGGCTTATTCTAATCCAATTAGGGTTTTTAACCAATCTTGTGCATCCAATATGTGATTTTGTGTCATTGGTTGAACATTTAGGTCATTTTCGTCCTCCCTAGGCTTATTCTAATCCAATTAGGGTTTTTAACCAATCGTGTGCATCCAATATGTGATTTAGTGTCATTGGTTGTACATTTAGGTCATTTTCGTCCTCCCTAGGCTTATTCTAATCCAATTAGGGTTTTTAACCAATCTTGTGCATCCAATATGTGATTTTGTGTCATTGGTTGAACATTTAGGTCATTTTTGTCCTCCCTAGGCTTATTCTAATCCAATTAGGGTTTTTAACCAATTTTGTGCATCCAATATGTGATTTTGTGTCATTTTGTGTCATTGGTTGAACATTTAGGTCATTTTCGTCCTCCCTAGGCTTATTCTAATCCAATTAGGGTTTTTAACCAATCTTGTGCATCCAATAAGTGATTTTGTGTCATTTTGTGTCATTGGTTGAACATTTAGGTAATTTTCGTCCTCCCTAGGCTTATTCTAATCCAATTAGGGTTTTTAACCAATCTTGTGCATCCAATATGTGATTTTGTGTCATTTTGTGTCATTGGTTGAACATTTAGGTCATTTTCGTCCTCCCTAGGCTTATTCTAATCCAATTAGGGTTTTTAACCAATCTTGTGCATCCAATAAGTGATTTTGTGTCATTTTGTGTCATTGGTTGAACATTTATGTCATTTTTGTCCTCCCTAGGCTTATTCTAATCCAATTAGGGTTTTTAACCAATCTTGTGCATCCAATATGTGATTTTGTGTCATTGGTTGAACATTTAGGTCATTTTTGTCCTCCCTAGGCTTATTCTAATCCAATTAGGGTTTTTAACCAATCTTGTGCATCCAATATGTGATTTTGTGTCATTTTGTGTCATTGGTTGAACATTTAGGTCATTTTCGTCCACCCTAGGCTTATTCTAATCCAATTCAGGTTTTTAACCAATCTTGTGCATCCAATATGTGATTTTGTGTCATTGGTTGAACATTTAGGTCATTTTCGTCCTCCCTAGGCTTATTCTAATCCAATTATGGTTTTTAACCAATCTTGTGCATCCAATATGTGATTTTGTGTCATTGGTTGAACATTTAGGTCATTTTCGTCCTCCCTAGGCTTATTCTAATCCAATTAGGGTTTTTAACCAATCTTGTGCAACCAATATGTGATTTTGTGTCATTGGTTGAATTTTAGGTCATTTTCGTCCTCCCTAGGCTTATTCTAATCCAATTTGGGTTTTTAACCAATCTTGTGCATCCAATATGTGATTTTGTGTCATTGGTTGAACATTTAGGTCATTTTCGTCCTCCCTAGGCTTATTCTAATCCAATTTGGGTTTTTAACCAATCTTGTGCATCCAATATGTGATTTTGTGTCATTGGTTAAATATTTAGGTAATTTTCGTCCTCCTTAGGCTTATTCTAATCCAATTAGAGTTTTTAACCAATCTTGTGCATCCAA
>JBBPBQ010000008.1:9980875-10020013 GCA_037974755.1 Cicer yamashitae | reverse complement strand
ACATTTAGGTCATTTTCGTCCTCCCTAGGCTTATTCTAAACCAATTAGGGTTTCTAACCAATCTTGTGCATCCAATATGTGATTTTGTGTCGGTTTGTGTCATTGGTTGAACATTTAGGTCATTTTCGTCCTCCGTAGGCTTATTCTAATCCAATTAGGGTTTTTAACCAATCTTGTGCATCCAATATGTGATTTTGTGTCATTTTGTGTCATTGGTTGAACATTTAGGTCATTTTCGTCCTCCCTAGGCTTATTCTAATCCAATTAGGGTTTTTAACCAATCTTGTGCATCTAATATGTGATTTTGTGTCATTGGTTGAACATTTAGGTCATTTTCGTCCTCCCTAGGCTTATTCTAAACCAATTAGGGTTTTTAACCAATCTTGTGCATCCAATATGAGATTTTGTGTCATTGGTTGAACATTTAGGTCATTTTCGTCCTCCCTAGGCTTATTCTAATCCAATTAGGGTTTCTAACCATTCTTGTGCATCCAATATGTGATTTTGTGTCATTTTGTGTCATTGGGTGAACATTTAGGTCATTTTCGTCCTCCCTAGGCTTATTCTAATCCAATTATGGTTTTGAACCAATCTTGTGCATCCAATATGTGACTTTGTGTCATTGGTTGAACATTTAAGTCATTTTCGTCCTCCCTAGACTTATTCTAATCCAATTAGGGTTTTTAACCAATCTTGTGCATCCAATATGTGATTTTGTGTCATTGGTTGAGCATTTAGGTCATTTTCGTCCTCCCTAGGCTTATTCTAACCAATTAGGGTTTTTAACCAATCTTGTGCAACCAATATGTGATTTTGTGTCATTTTGTGTCATTGGTTGAAGATTTAGGTCATTTTCGTCCTCCCTTTGCTTATTCTAATCCAATTAGGGTATTTAACCAATCTTGTGCATCGAATATGTGATTTTGTGTCATTGTTTGAACATTCAGGTCATTTTCGTCCTCCCTATGCTTATTCTAATCCAACTAGAGTTTTTAACCAATCTTGTGCATCCAATATGTGATTTTGTGTTATTGGTTGAACATCTAGGTCATTTTCGTCCTCCCTGGGCTGATCCTAATCCAATTAGGGTTTTTAACCAATCTTGTGCATCCAATAAGTGTGTCGTTTGTGTCATTGGTTGAACATTTAGGTCATTTTCGTCCTCCCTAGGCTTATTCTAATCCAATTAGGGTTTTTAACCAATCTTGTGCATCCAATATGTGATTTTGTGTCATTGGTTGAACATTTAGGTCATTTTTGTCCTCCCTAGGCTTATTCTACTCCAATTAGGGTTTTTAACCAATCTTGTGCAATCAATATGTGATTTTGTATCATTTTGTGTCATTGGTTGAACATTTAGCTCATTTTCATCCTCCCTAGGCTTATTCTAATCCAATTTGGGTTTTTAACCAATCTTGTGCATCCAATATGTGATTTTGTATCATTGGTTGAACATTTAGGTCATTTTTGTCCTCCCTAGGCTTATTCTAATCCAATTAGGGTTTTTAACCAATCTTGTGCATCCAATATGTGATTTTGTGTCATTTTGTGTCATTGGTTGAACATTTAGGTCATTTTCGTCCACCCTAGGCTTATTCTAATCCAATTCAGGTTTTTAACCAATCTTGTGCATCCAATATGTGATTTTGTGTCATTGGTTGAACATTTAGGTCATTTTCGTCCTCCCTAGGCTTATTCTAATCCAATTATGGTTTTTAACCAATCTTGTGCATCCAATATGTGATTTTGTGTCATTGGTTGAACATTTAGGTCATTTTCGTCCTCCCTAGGCTTATTCTAATCCAATTAGGGTTTTTAACCAATCTTGTGCAACCAATATGTGATTTTGTGTCATTGGTTGAACATTTAGGTCATTTTCGTCCTCCCTAGGCTTATTCTAATCCAATTAAGGTTTTTAACCAATCTTGTGCATCCAATATGTGATTTTGTGTCATTTTGTGTCATTGGTTGAACATTTAGGTCATTTTCGTCCTCCCTTGGCTTATTCTAATCCAATTAGGCTATTTAACCAACCTTGTGCTTCCAATATGTAATTTTGTGTCATTAGTTGAACATTTAGGTCATTTTCGTCCTCCCTATGCTTATTCTAATCCAACTAGAGTTTTTAACAAATCTTGTGCATCCAATATGTGATTTTGTGTCATTGGTTGAACATTTAGGTCATTTTCGTCCTCCCTAGGCTTATTCTAATCCAATTAGGGTTTTTAACCAATCTTGTGCATCCAATATGTGATTTTGTGTCATTGGTTGAACATTTAGGTCATTTTCGTCCTCCCTAGGCTTATTCTAATCCAATTAGGATTTTTAACCAATCTTGTGCATCCAATATGTGATTTTGTGTCATTGGTTGAACATTTAGGTCATTTTCGTCCACCCTAGGCTTATTCTAATCCAATTAGGGTTTTTAACCAATCTTGTGCATCCAATATGTGATTTTGTGTCATTGGTTGAACATTTAGGTCATTTTCGTCCTCCCTAGGCTTATTCTAATCCAATTATGGTTTTTAACCAATCTTGTGCATCCAATATGTGATTTTGTGTCATTTTGTGTGATTGGTTGAACATTTAGGTCATTTTCGTACTCCCTAGGCTTATTCTAATCCAATTAGGGTTTTTAACCAATCTTGTGCATCCAATATGTGATTTTGTGTCATTTTGTGTCATTGGTTGAACATTTAGGTCATTTTCGTCCTCCCTAGGCTTATTCTAATCCAATTAGGGTTTTTAACCAATCTTGTGCATCCAATATGTGATTTTGTGTCATTGGTTGAACATTTAGGTCATTTTCGTCCTCCATAGACTTATTGTAATCCAATTAGGCTTTTTAACCAATCTTGGTCATCCAATATGTGATTTTGTGTCATTTTGTGTCATTGGTTGAACATTTAGGTCATTTTCGTCCTCTCTAGGCTTATTCTAATCCAATTAGGGTTTTTAACCAATCTTGTGGAACCAATATGTGATTTTGTGTCATTGGTTGAACATTTAGGTCATTTTCGTCCTCCCTAGGCTTATTCTAATCCAATTAGGGTTTTTAACCAATCTTGTGCATCCAATATGTGATTTTGTGTCATTGGTTGAACATTTAGGTCATTTTCGTCCTCCCTAGGCTTATTCTCATCCAATTAGGGTTTTTAACCATTCTTGTGCATCCAATATGTGATTTTGTGTCATTTTGTGTCATTGGTTGAACATTTAGGTCATTTTCGTCCTCCCTAGGCTTATTCTAATCCAATTAGGGTTTTTAACCAATCTTGTGCATCCAATATGTGATTTTGTGTCATTGGTTGAACATTTAGGTCATTTTTGTCCTCCCTAGGCTTATTCTAATCCAATTAGGGTTTTTAACCAATCTTGTGCATCCAATATGTGAATTTGTGTCATTGGTTGAACATTTAGGTCATTTTTGTCCTCCCTAGGCTTATTCTAATCCAATTAGGGTTTTTAACCAATCTTGTGCATCCAATATGTGATTTTGTGTCATTTTGTGTCATTGGTTGAACATTTAGGTCATTTTCGTCCACCCTAGGCTTATTCTAATCCAATTAGGGTTTTTAACCAATCTTGTGCATCCAATATGTGATTTTGTGTCATTGGTTGAACATTAAGGTCATTTTCGTCCTCCCTAGGCTTATTCTAATCCAATTAGGGTTTTTAACCAATCTTGTGCATCCAATATGTGATTTTGTGTCATTGGTTGAACATTTAGGTCATTTTTGTCCTCCCTAGGCTTATTCTAATCCAATTAGGGTTTTTAACCAATCTTGTGCATCCAATTTCTGATTTTGTGTCATTGGTTAAACATTTAGGTCATTTTCGTCCCCCTTAGGCTTATTCTAATCCAATTAGGGTTTTTAACCAATCTTGTGCATCCAATATGTGATTTTGTGTCATTGGTTGAACATTTAGGTCATTTTCGTCCTCCCTAGGCTTATTCTAATCCAATTAGGGTTTTTAACCAATCTTGTGCATCCAATATGTGATTTTTTTATCATTTTGTGTTATTGGTTGAACATTTAGGTCATTTTCGTCCTCCCTAGGCTTATTCTAATCCAATTAGGGTTTTTAACCAATCTTGTGCAACCAATATGTGATTTTGTGTCATTGGTTGAACATTTAGGTCATTTTCGTCCTCCCTAGGCTTATTCTAATCCAATTTGGGTTTTTAACCAATCTTGTGCATCTAATATGTGATTTTGTGTCATTGGTTGAACATTTAGGTCATTTTCGTCCTCCCTAGGCTTATTCTAATCCAATTTGGGTTTTTAACCAATCTTGTGCATCCAATATGTGATTTTGTGTCATTGGTTAAATATTTAGGTAATTTTCGTCCTCCTTAGGCTTATTCTAATCCAATTAGAGTTTTTAACCAATCTTGTGCATCCAATATGTGATTTTGTGTCATTTTGTGTCATTGGTTGAACATTTAGGTCATTTTCGTCCTCCCTAGGCTTATTCTAATCCAATTAGGGTTTTTAACCAATCTTGTGCATCCAATAAGTGATGTTGTGTCATTTTGTGTCATTGGTTGAACATTTAGGTCATTTTCGTCCTCCCTAGGCTTATTCTAATCCAATTTGGGTTTTTAACCAATCTTGTGCATCCAATATGTGATTTTGTGTCATTGGTTGAACATTTAGGTCATTTTCGTCCTCCCTAGGCTTATTCTAATCCAATTAGGGTATTTAACCAATCTTGTGCATCCAATATGTGATTTTGTGTCATTAGTTGAACATTTAGGTCAGTTTCGTCCACCCTATGCTTATTCTAATCCAACTAGAGTTTTTAACCAATCTTGTGCATCCATTATGTGATTTTGTGTCATTGGTTGAACATTTAGGTCACTTTCGTCCTCCGTAGGATTATTCTAATCCAATTAGGGTTTTTAACCAATCTTGTGCAACCAATATGTGATTTTGTGTCATTTTGTGTCATTGGTTGAACATTTAGGTCATTTTCGTCCTCCCTAGGCTTATTCTAATCCAATTAGGGTTTTTAACCAATCTTGTGCATCCAAAATGTCATTTTGTATCATTGGTTGAACATTTAGGTCATTTTTGTCCTCCCTAGGCTTATTCTAATCCAATTAGGGTTTTTAACCAATCTTGTGCACCCAATATGTGATTTTGTGTCATTTTGTGTTATTGGTTGAACATTTAGGTCATTTTCGTCCTCCCTAGGCTTATTCTAATCCAATTAAGGTTTTTAAACAATCTTGTGCATGCAATATGGGATTTTGTGTCATTGGTTGAACATTTAGGTCATTTTCGTCCTCCCTAGGCTTATTCTAATCCAATTAGGGTTTTTAACCAATCTTGTGCATCCAATATGTGATTTTGTGTCATTGGTTGAACATTTAGGTCATTTTCGTCCTCCCTAGGCTTATTCTAATCCAATTTGGGTTTTTAACCAATCTTGTGCATCCAATATGTGATTTTGTGTCATTGGTTAAATATTTAGGTAATTTTCGACCTCCTTAGGCTTATTCTAATCCAATTAGAGTTTTTAAGCAATCTTGTGCATCCAATATGTGATTTTGTGTCATTAGTTGAACATTTAGGTAAATTTCGTCCTCCCTATGCTTATTCTAATCCAATTAGGGTATTTAACCAATCTTGTGCATCCAATATGTGATTTTGTGTCATTGGTTGAACATTTAGGTCATTTTCGTCCTCCCTATGCTTATTCTAATCCAACTAGAGTTTTTAACCAATCTTGTGCATCCAATATGTGATTTTGTGTCATTGGTTGAACATTTAGGTCATTTTCGTCCTCCCTATGTTTATTCTAAGCCAACTAGAGTTTTTAACCAATCTTTTGCATCCAATATGTGATTTTGTGTCATTGGTTGAACATTTAGGTCATTTTCGTCCTCCCTAGGCTTATTCTAATCCAATTTGGGTTTTTAACCAATCTTGTGCATCCAATATGTGATTTTGTGTCATTGGTTGAACATTTAGGTCATTTTCGTCCTCCCTAGGCTTATTCTAATCCAATTAGGGTTTTTAACCAATCTTGGGCAACCAATATGTGATTTTGTGTCATTTTGTGACATTGGTTGAACATTTAGGTCATTTTCTAACTCCCTAGGCTTATTCTAATCCAATTTGGGTTTTTAACCAATCTTGTGCATCCAATATGTGATTTTGTGTCATTGGTTGAACATTTAGGTCATTTTCGTCCTCCCTAGGCTTATTCTAATCCAATTTGGGTTTTTAACCAATCTTGTGCATCCAATATGTGATTTTGTGTCATTGGTTAAAAATTTAGGTAATTTTCGTCCTCCTTAGGCTTATTCTAATCCAATTAGAGTTTTTAACCAATCTTGTGCATCCAATATGTGATTTTGTGTCATTTTGTGTCATTGGTTGAACATTTAGGTCATTTTGGTCCTCCATAGGCTTATTCTAATGCAACTAGGGTTTTTAACCAATCTTGTGCATCCAATATGTGATTTTGTGTCATTTTGTGTCATTGGTTGAACATTTAGGTCATTTTCGTCATCCCTAGGCTTATTCTAATCCAATTAGGGTATTTAACCAATCTTGTGCATCCAATATGTGATTTTGTGTTATTGGTTGAACATCTAGGTCATTTTCGTCCTCCCTGGGCTTATCCTAATCCAATTAGGGTTTTTAACCAATCTTGTGCATCCAATAAGTGCGTCGTTTGTGTCATTGGTTGAACATTTAGGTCATTTTCGTCCTCCCTAGGCTTATTCTAATCCAATTAGGGTTTTTAACCAATCTTGTGCATCCAATATGTGATTTTGTGTCATTGGTTGAACATTTAGGTCATTTTTGTCCTCCCTAGGCTTATTCTAATCCGATTAGGGTTTTTAACCAAGATTGTGGATCCAATATGTGATTTTGTGTCATTGGTTGAACATTTAGGTCATTTTCGTCCTCCCTAGGCTTATTCTAATCGAATTAGGGTTTTTAACCAATCTTGTGCATCCAATATGTGATTTTGTGTCATTGGTTGAACATTTAGGTCATTTTCGTCCTCCCTAGGCTTATTCTAATCCAATTAGGGTTTTTAACCTATCTTGAGCATCCAATATGTGATTTTGTGTCATTTTGTGTCATTGGTTGAACATTTAGGTCATTTTCGTCCTCCCTAGGCTTATTCTAATCCAATTAGGGTTTTTAACCAATCTTGTGCATCCAATATGTGATTTTGTGTCATTGGTTGAACATTTAGGTCATTTTCGTCCTCCCTAGGCTTATTCTAATCCAATTAGGGTTTTTAACCAATCTTGTGCAACCAATATGTGATTTTGTGTCATTGGTTGAACATTTAGGTCATTTTCGTCCTCTCTAGGTTTATTCTAATCCAATTAGGGTTTTTAACCAATCTTGTGCATCCAATATGTGATTTTGTGCCATTGGTTGAACATTTAGGTCATTTTCGTCCTCCATAGGCTTATTCTAATCCACTTAGGGTTTTAACCAATCTTGTGCGTCCAATATTTGATTTTGTGTCATATTGTGTCATTGGTTGAACATTTAGGTCATTTTCGTCCTCCCTAGGCTTATTCTAATCCAATTAGGGTTTTTAACCAATCTTGTGCATCCAATATGTGATTTTGTGTCATTTTGTGTCATTGGTTGAACATTTAGGTCATTTTCGTCCTCCCTAGGCTTATTCTAATCCAATTAGGGTTTTTAACCAATCTTGTGCATCCAATATGTGATTTTGTGTCATTTTGTGTCATTGGTTAAACATTGAGGTCATTTTCGTCCTCCCTAGGCTTATTCTAATCCAATTAGGGTTTTTAACCAATCTTGTGCTTCCAATATGTGATTTTGTGTCATTTTGTGTCATTGGTTGAACATTTAGGTCATTTTCGTCCTCCCTAGGCTTATTCTAATCCAATTAGGGTTTTTAACCAATCTTGTGCATCCAATATGTGATTTTGTGTCATTGGTTGAACATTTAGGTCATTTTTGTCCTCCCTAGGCTTATTCTAATCCAATTAGGGTTTTTAACCAATCTTGTGCATCCAATATGTGAATTTGTGTCATTGGTTGAACATTTAGGTCATTTTTGTCCTCCCTAGGCTTATTCTAATCCAATTAGGGTTTTTAACCAATCTTGTGCATCCAATATGTGATTTTGTGTCATTTTGTGTCATTGGTTGAACATTTAGGTCATTTTCGTCCACCCTAGGCTTATTCTAATCCAATTCAGGTTTTTAACCAATCTTGTGCATCCAATATGTGATTTTGTGTCATTGGTTGAACATTTAGGTCATTTTCGTCCTCCCTAGGCTTATTCTAATCCAATTATGGTTTTTAACCAATCTTGTGCATCCAATATGTGATTTTGTGTCATTGGTTGAACATTTAGGTCATTTTCGTCCTCCCTAGGCTTATTCTAATCCAATTAGGGTTTTTAACCAATCTTGTGCAACCAATATGTGATTTTGTGTCATTGGTTGAACATTTAGGTCATTTTCGTCCTCCCTAGGCTTATTCTAATCCAATTAAGGTTTTTAACCAATCTTGTGCATCCAATATGTGATTTTGTGTCATTTTGTGTCATTGGTTGAACATTTAGGTCATTTTCGTCCTCCCTAGGCTTATTCTAATCCAATTAGGGTTTTTAACCAATCTTGTGCATATAATAAGTGATTTTGTGTCATTGGTAATCCAATTAGGTCATTTTCGTCATCGCTAGGCTTATTCTAATCCAATTAGGGTTTTTAACCAATCTTGTGCATCCAATATGTGATTTTGTGTCATTTTGTGTCATTGGTTGAACATTTAGGTCATTTTCGTCCTCCCTAGGCTTATTCTAATCCAATTAGGGTTTTTAACCAATCTTGTGCATCCAATATGTGATTTTGTGTCCATTTGTGTCATTGGTTGGACATTTAGGTCATTTTCGTCCTCCTTAAGCTTATTCTAATCCAATTAGGTTTTTAACCAATCTTGTGCATCCAATATGTGATTTTGTGTCATTTTGTGTCATTGGTTGAACATTTAGGTCATTTTCGTCCTCCCTAGGCTTATTCTAATCCAATTAGGGTTTTTAACCAATCTTGTGCATCCAATATGTGATTTTGTGTCATTGGTTGAACATTTAGATCATTTTCGTCCTCCCTAGGCTTATTCTAATCCAATTAGGGTTTTAACCAATCTTGTGCATCCAATATGTGATTTTGTGTCATTGGTTGAACATTTAGATCATTTTCGTCCTCCCTAGGCTTATTCTAATCCAATTAGGGTTTTTAACCAATCTTGTGCATCCAATATGTGAATTTGTGTTATTGGTTGAACATTTTGGTCATTTTGGTCCTCCCTAGGCTTATTCTAATCCAATTAGGGTTTTTAACCAATCTTGTGCATCCAATATGTGATTTTGTGTCATTGGTTGAACATTTAGGTCATTTTCGTCCTCCCTAGGCTTATTCTAATCCAATTAGGGTTTTTAACCAATCTTGTGCATCCAATATGTGAATTTGTGTCATTTTGTGTCATTGGTTGAACATTTAGGTCATTTTCGTCCTCCTTAGGCTTATTCTCATCTAATTTTGGTTTTTGACAAATCTTGTGCATCCAATATGTGATTTTGTGTCATTGGTTGAACATTTAGGTTATTTTCGTCCTCCCTAGGCTTATTCTAATCCAATTAGGGTTTTTAACCAATCTTGGGCAACAAATATGTGATTTTGTGTCATTGGTTGAACATTTAGGTCATTTTCGTCCTCCCTAGGCTTATTCTAATCCAATTAGGGTTTTTAACCAATCTTGTGCAACCAATATGTGATTTTGTGTCATTGGTTGAACATTTAGGTCATTTTCGTCCTCCCTAGGCTTATTCTAATCCAATTTGGGTTTTTAACCAATCTTGTGCATCTAATATGTGATTTTGTGTCATTGGTTGAACATTTAGGTCATTTTCGTCCTCCCTAGGCTTATTCTAATCCAATTTGGGTTTTTAACCAATCTTGTGCATCCAATATGTGATTTTGTGTCATTGGTTAAATATTTAGGTAATTTTCGTCCTCCTTAGGCTTATTCTAATCCAATTAGAGTTTTTAACCAATCTTGTGCATCCAATATGTGATTTTGTGTCATTTTGTGTCATTGGTTGAACATTTAGGTCATTTTCGTCCTCCCTAGGCTTATTCTAATCCAATTAGGGTTTTTAACCAATCTTGTGCATCCAATAAGTGATGTTGTGTCATTTTGTGTCATTGGTTGAACATTTAGGTCATTTTCGTCCTCCCTAGGCTTATTCTAATCCAATTTGGGTTTTTAACCAATCTTGTGCATCCAATATGTGATTTTGTGTCATTGGTTGAACATTTAGGTCATTTTCGTCCTCCCTAGGCTTATTCTAATCCAATTAGGGTATTTAACCAATCTTGTGCATCCAATATGTGATTTTGTGTCATTAGTTGAACATTTAGGTCAGTTTCGTCCACCCTATGCTTATTCTAATCCAACTAGAGTTTTTAACCAATCTTGTGCATCCATTATGTGATTTTGTGTCATTGGTTGAACATTTAGGTCACTTTCGTCCTCCGTAGGATTATTCTAATCCAATTAGGGTTTTTAACCAATCTTGTGCAACCAATATGTGATTTTGTGTCATTTTGTGTCATTGGTTGAACATTTAGGTCATTTTCGTCCTCCCTAGGCTTATTCTAATCCAATTAGGGTTTTTAACCAATCTTGTGCATCCAAAATGTCATTTTGTATCATTGGTTGAACATTTAGGTCATTTTTGTCCTCCCTAGGCTTATTCTAATCCAATTAGGGTTTTTAACCAATCTTGTGCACCCAATATGTGATTTTGTGTCATTTTGTGTTATTGGTTGAACATTTAGGTCATTTTCGTCCTCCCTAGGCTTATTCTAATCCAATTAAGGTTTTTAAACAATCTTGTGCATGCAATATGGGATTTTGTGTCATTGGTTGAACATTTAGGTCATTTTCGTCCTCCCTAGGCTTATTCTAATCCAATTAGGGTTTTTAACCAATCTTGTGCATCCAATATGTGATTTTGTGTCATTGGTTGAACATTTAGGTCATTTTCGTCCTCCCTAGGCTTATTCTAATCCAATTTGGGTTTTTAACCAATCTTGTGCATCCAATATGTGATTTTGTGTCATTGGTTAAATATTTAGGTAATTTTCGACCTCCTTAGGCTTATTCTAATCCAATTAGAGTTTTTAAGCAATCTTGTGCATCCAATATGTGATTTTGTGTCATTAGTTGAACATTTAGGTAAATTTCGTCCTCCCTATGCTTATTCTAATCCAATTAGGGTATTTAACCAATCTTGTGCATCCAATATGTGATTTTGTGTCATTGGTTGAACATTTAGGTCATTTTCGTCCTCCCTATGCTTATTCTAATCCAACTAGAGTTTTTAACCAATCTTGTGCATCCAATATGTGATTTTGTGTCATTGGTTGAACATTTAGATCATTTTCGTCCACCCCAGGCTTATTCTAATCCAATTAGGGTTTTTAACCAATCTTGTGCATCCAATATGTGATTTTGTGTCATTGGTTGAACATGTAGGTCATTTTCGTCCTCCCAAGGCTTATTCGAATCCATTTAGGGTTTTTAACCAATCTTGTGCATCCAATATGTGATTTTGTGTCATTTTCTGTCATTGGTTCAACATTTAGGTCATTTTCGTCATCCCTAGGCTTACTCTAATCCAATTAGGGTTTTTAACCAATCTTGTGCATCCATTATGTGATTTTGTGTCATTGGTTGAACATTGAGGTCATTTTCGTCCTCCCTAGGCTTATTCTAATCCAATTAGGGTTTTTAACCAATCTTGTGCATCCAAAATGTGATTTTGTGTCATTTTGTGTCATTGGTTGAACATTTAGGTCATTTTGGTCCTCCATAGGCTTATTCTAATCCAACTAGGGTTTTTAACCAATCTTGTGCATCCAATATATGATTTTGTGTCATTTTGTGTCATTGGTTGAAGATTTAGGTCATTTTCGTCCTCCCTATGCTTATTCTAATCCAACTAGAGTTTTTAACCAATCTTGTGCATCCAATATGTGACTTTGTTTCATTGGTTGAACATTTAGGTCATTTTCGTCCACCCCAGGCTTATTCTAATCCAATTAGGGTTTTTAACCAATCTTGTGCATCCAATATGTGATTTTGTGTCATTGGTTGAACATTTATGTCATTTTCGTCCTCCCTAGGCTTATTCGAATCCATTTAGGGTTTTTAACCAATCTTGTGCATCCAATATGTGATTTTGTGTCATTTTGTGTCATTGGTTGAACATTTAGGTCATTTTCATCATCCCTAGGCTTATTCTAATCTAATTAGGGTTTTGAACCAATCTTGTGCATCCAATATGTGATTTTGTGTCATTGGTTGAACATTTAGGTCATTTTCGTCCTCCCTAGGCTTATTCTAATCCAATTAGGGTTTTTAACCAATCTTGTGCATCCAATATGTGATTTTGTGTCATTGGTTGAACATTTAGGTCATTTTCGTCCTCCCTAGGCTTATTTTAAACCAATTAGGGTTTTTAACCAATCATGTGCATCCAATATGTGATTTTGTGTCATTGGTTGAACATTTAGGTCATTTTTGTCCTCCCTAGGCTTATTCTAATCCAATTAGGGTTTTTAACCAATCTTGTGCATCCAATATGTGATTTTGTGTCATTGGTTGAACATTTAGGTCATTTTCGTCCTCCCTAGGCTTATTCTAATCCAATTAGGGTTTTTAACCAATCTTGTGCATCCAATATGTGATTTTGTGTCATTTTGTGTTATTGGTTGAACATTTAGGTCATTTTCGTACTCCCTAGGCTTATTCTAATCCAATTAGGGTTTTTAACCAATCTTGTGCATCCAATATGTGATTTTGTGTCATTGGTTGAACATTTAGGTCATTTTTGTCCTCCCTAGGCTTATTCTAATCCAATTAGGGTTTTTAACCAATCTTGTGCATCCAATATGTGATTTTGTGTCATTGGTTGAACATTTAGGTCATTTTTGTCCTCCCTAGGCTTATTCTAATCCAATTAGGGTTTTTAACCAATCTTGTGCATATAATAAGTGATTTTGTGTCATTGGTTGAACATTTAGGTCATTTTCGTCGTCCCTAGGCTTATTCTAATCCAATTACGGTTTTTAACCAATCTTGTGCATCCAATATGTGATTTTGTGTCATTTTATGTCATTGGTTGAACATTTAGGTCATTTTCGTCCTCCCTAGGCTTATTCTAATCCAATTAGGGTTTTTAACCAATCTTCTGCATCCAATATGTGATTTTGTGTCATTGGTTGAACATTTAGGTCATTTTCGTCCTCCCTAGGCTTATTCTAATCCAATTAGGGTTTTTAACCAATCTTGTGCAACCAATATGTGATTTTGTGTCATTGGTTGAACATTTAGGTCATTTTCGTCCTCCCTAGGCTTATTCTAATCCAATTTGGGTTTTTAACCAATCTTGTGCATCCAATATGTGATTTTGTGTCATTGGTTGAACATTTAGGTCATTTTCGTCCTCCCTAGGCTTATTCTAATCCAATTTGGGTTTTTAACCAATCTTGTGCATCCAATATGTGATTTTGTGTCATTGGTTGAACATTTAGGTCATTGTCGTCCACCCTAGGCTTATTCTAATCCAATTTGGGTTTTTAACCAATCTTGTGCATCCAATATGTGATTTTGTGTCATTGGTTGAACATTTAGGTCATTTTCGTCCTCCCTAGGTTTATTCTATTCCAATTAGGGTTTTTAACCAATCTTGTTCATCCAATATGTGATTTTGTGTCATTGGTTGAACATTTAGGTCATTTTCGTCCTGCCTAGGCTTATTCTAATCGAATTAGGGTTTTAAACCAATCTTTTGCAACCAATATGTGATTTTGTGTCATTTTGTGTCATTGGTTGAACATTTAGGTCATTTTCGTCCTCCCTAGGCTTATTCTAATCCAATTAGGGTTTTTAACCAATCTTGTGCATCCAAAATGTGATTTTGTGTCATTTTGTGTCATTGGTTGAACATTTAGGTCATTTTCGTCCTCCCTAGGCTTATTCTAATCCAATTAGGGTTTTTAACCAATCTTGTGCATCCAATATGTGATTTTGTGTCATTGGTTGAACATTTAGGTCATTTTCGTCGTCCTTAGGCTTATTCTAATCCAATTAGGGTTTTTAACCAATCTTGTGCATCCAATATGTTATTTTATGTCATTTTGTGTCATTGGTTGAACATTTACGTCATCTTCGTCCTCCCTAGGCTTATTCTAATCCAATTAGGGTTTTTAACCAATCTTGTGCATCCAATATGTGATTTTGTGTCATTTTGTGTAATTGGTTGAACATTTAGGTCATTTTCGTCCTCCTTAGGCTTACTCTAATCCAATTAGGGTTTTTAACATATCTTGTGCATCCAATATGTGATTTTGTGTCATTTTGTGTCATTGGTTGAACATTTAGGTCATTTTCGTCCTCCCTAGGCTTATTCTAATCCAATTAGGGTTTTTAACCAATCTTGTGCATCCAATATGTGATTTTGTGTCATTGGTTGAACATTTAGGTCATTTTCGTCCTCCCTAGGCTTATTATAATCCAACTAGGGTTTTTAACCAATCTTGTGCATCCAATATGTGATTTTGTGTCATTTTGTGTCATTGGTTGAACATTTAGGTCATTTTCGTCCTCCCTAGGCTTATTCTAATCCAATTAGGGTTTTTAACCAATCTTGTGCATCCAATATGTGATTTTGTGTCATTTTGTGTCATTGGTTGCACACTTAGGTCATTTTCATCCTCCCTAGGCTTATTCTAATTCAATTAGGGTTTTTAACCAATCTTGTGCATCCAATATGTGATTTTTTGTCATTTTGGGTCACTAGTTGAACATTTAGGTCATTTTCATCCTCCCTAGGCTTATTCTAATCCAATTAGGGTTTTTAACCAATCTTGTGCATATAATAAGTGATTTTGTATCATTGGTAATCCAATTAGGTCAATTTCGTCCTCGCTCGGCTTATTGTAATCGAATTAGGCTTTTTAAACAATCTTGTGCATCCAATATGTGATTTTGTGTCATTTTGTGTCATTGGTTGAACATTTAGGTCATTTTCGTCCTCCCTAGGCTTATTCTAATCCAATTAGGGTTTTTAACCAATCTTGTGCATCCAATATGTGATTTTGTGTCATTGGTTGAACATTTAGGTCATTTTTTTCCTCCCTAGGATTATTCTAATCCAATTAGGGTTTTTAACCAATCTTGTGCATCAAATATGTGATTTTGTGTCATTTTGTGTCATTGGTTGAACATTTAGGTCATTTTCGTCCTCCCTAGGCTTATTCTAATCATATTAGGGTTTTTAACCAATCTTGTGCATCCAATATGTGATTTTGTGTCATTTTTTGTCATTTGTTGAACATTTAGGTCATTTTCGTCCTCCCTAGGCTAATTCTAATCCAATTAGGGTTTTTAACCAATCTTGTGCATCCAATATGTGATTTTGTGTCATTTTGTGTCATTGGTTGAACATTTAGGTCATTTTCGTCCTCCCTAGGCTTATTCTAATCCAATTAGGGTTTTTAACCAATCTTGTGCATCCAATATGTGATTTTGTGTCATTGGTTGAACATTTAGGTCATTTTCGTCCTCGCTAGGCTTATTCTAATCCATTTAGGGTTTTTAACCAATCTTGTGCATCCAATATGTGATTTTGTGTCATTGGTTGAACATTTAGGTCATTTTTGTCCTCCCTAGGATTATTCTAATCCAATTAGTGTTTTTAACCAATCTTGTGCATCAAATATGTGATTTTGTGTCATTTTGTGTCATTGGTTGAACATTTAGGTCATTTTCGTCCTCCCTAGGCTTATTCTAATCATATTAGGGTTTTTAACCAATCTTGTGCATCCAATATGTGATTTTGTGTCATTTTGTGTCATTGGTTGAACATTTAGGTCATTTTCGTCATCCCTAGGCTTATTCTAATCCAATTAGGGTTTTTAACCAATCTTGTGCATCCATTATGTGATTTTGTGTCATTGGTTGAACATTTAGGTCATTTTCGTCCTCCATAGGCTTATTCTAATCCAACTAGGGTTTTTAACCAATCTTGTGCATCCAATATGTGATTTTGTGTCATTTTGTGTCATTGGTTGAACATTTAGGTCATTTTCGTCCTCCCTAGGCTTATTCTAATCCAATTAGGGTTTTTAATCAATCTTGTGCATCCAATATGTGATTTTGTGTCATTGGTTGAACATTTAGGTCAATTTCGTCCTCCCTAGGCTTATTCGAATCCATTTAGGGTTTTTAACCAATCTTGTGCATCCAATATGTGATTTTGTGTCATTTTGTGTCAATGGTTGAACATTTACGTCATTTTCGTCCTCCCTAGGCTTATTCTAATCCAATTAGGGTTTTTAACCAATCTTGTGCATCCAAAATGTGATTTTGTGTCATTTTGTGTCATTGGTTGAACATTTAGGTCATTTTCGTCCTCCAAAGGCTTATTCTAATCCAACTAGGGTTTTTAACCAATCTTGTGCATCCAATATGTGATTTTGTGTCATTTTGTGTCATTGGTTGAACATTTAGGTCATTTTCGTCCTCCCTAGGCTTATTCTAATCCAATTAGGGTTTTTAACCAATCTTGTGCATCCAATATGTGATTTTGTGTCATTGGTTGAACATTTATGTCATTTTCGTCCTCCCTAGGCTTATTCGAATCCATTTAGGGTTTTTAACCAATCTTGTGCATCCAATATGTGATTTTGTGTCATTTTGTGTCATTGGTTGAACTTTTAGGTCATTTTCGTCATCCCTAGGGTTATTCTAAACCAATTAGGGTTTTTAACCAATCTTGTGCATCCATTTTGTGATTTTGTGTCATTTTGTGTCATTGGTTGAACATTTAGGTCATTTTCGAGCTCCCTAGGCTTATTCTAATCCAATTAGGGTTTTTAACCAATCTTGTGCATCCAAAATGTGATTTTGTGTAATTTTGTGTCATTGGTTGAACATTTAGGTCATTTTCGTCCTCCATAGGCTTATTCTAATCCAACTAGGGTTTTTAACCAATCTTGTTCATCCAATATGCGATTTTGTGTCATTGGTTGAACATTTAGGTCATTTTCGTCCACCCGAAGCTTATATTAATCCAATTAGGGTTTTTAACCAATCTTGTGCATCCAATATGTGATTTTGTGTCATTGGTTGAACATTTAGGTCATTTTCGTCCTCCCTAGGCTTATTCTAATCCAATTAGGGTTTTAAACCATTCTTGTGCATCCAATATGTGATTTTGTGTCATTTTGTGTCATTGATTGAACATTTAGGTGATTTTCGTCCTCCTTAGGCTTATTCTAATCCAATTAGGGTTTTTAACCAATTTTGTGCATCCAATATGTGATTTTGTGTCATTGGTTGAACATTTAGGTCATTTTCGTCCTCCCTAGGCTTATTCTTATCAAATTAGGGTGTTTAACCAATCTTGTGCATCCAATATGTGATTTTGTGTCATTGGTTGAACATTTAGGTCATTTTCGTCCTCCCTATGCTTATTCTAATCCAACTAGAGTTTTTAACCAATCTTGTGCATCCAATATGTTATTTTGTGTCATTTTGTGTCATTGGTTGAACATTTAGGTCATTTTCGTCCTCCCTAGGCTTATTCTGATCCAATTAGGGTTTTTAATCAATCTTGTGCATCCAATATGTGATTTTGTGTCATTGGTTGAACATTTAGGTCAATTTCGTCCTCCCTAGGCTTATTCGAATCCATTTAGGGTTTTTAACCAATCTTGTGCATCCAATATGTGATTTTGTGTCATTTTGTGTCAATGGTTGAACATTTACGTCATTTTCGTCCTCCCTAGGCTTATTCTAATCCAATTAGGGTTTTTAACCAATCTTGTGCATCCAAAATGTGATTTTGTGTAATTTTGTGTCATTGGTTGAACATTTAGGTCATTTTCGTCCTCCATAGGCTTATTCTAATCCAACTAGGGTTTTTAACCAATCTTGTTCATCCAATATGTGATTTTGTGTCATTGGTTGAACATTTAGGTCATTTTCGTCCACCCGAAGCTTATATTAATCCAATTAGGGTTTTTAACCAATCTTGTGCATCCAATATGTGATTTTGTGTCATTGGTTGAACATTTAGGTCATTTTCGTCCTCCCTAGGCTTATTCTAATCCAATTAGGGTTTTTAACCATTCTTAAGCATCCAATATGTGATTTTGTGTCATTTTGTGTCATTGATTGAACATTTAGGTGATTTTCGTCCTCCTTAGGCTTATTCTAATCCAATTAGGGTTTTTAACCAATTTTGTGCATCCAATATGTGATTTTGTGTCATTGGTTGAACATTTAGGTCATTTTCGTCCTCCCTAGGCTTATTCTTATCAAATTAGGGTGTTTAACCAATCTTGTGCATCCAATATGTGATTTTGTGTCATTGGTTGAACATTTAGGTCATTTTCGTCCTCCCTATGCTTATTCTAATCCAACTAGAGTTTTTAACCAATCTTGTGCATCCAATATGTTATTTTGTGTCATTTTGTGTCATTGGTTGAACATTTAGGTCATTTTCGTCCTCCCTATGCTTATTCTAATCCAACTAGAGTTTTTAACCAATCTTGTGCATCCAATATGTGATTTTGTGTCATTTTGTGTCATTTGTTGAACATTTAGGTCATTTTCGTCCTCCCTAGGCTTATTCTAATCCAATTAGGGTTTTTAATCAATCTTGTGCATCCAATATGTGATTTTGTGTCATTGGTTGAACATTTAGGTCAATTTCGTCCTCCCTAGGCTTATTCTAATCCAATTAGGGTATTTAACCAATCTTGTGCAACCAATATGTGATTTTGTGTCATTTTGTGTCATTGATTGAACATTTAGGTGATTTTCGTCCTCCTTAGGCTTATTCTAATCTAATTAGGGTTTTTAACCAATCTTGTGCATCCAATATGCGGTTTTGTGTCAGTGGTTGAACATTTAGGTCATTTTCATCCACCCCAGGCTTATTCTAATCCAATTAGGGTTTTTAACCAATCTTGTGCATTCAATATGTGATTTTATGTCATTGGTTGAACATTTAGGTCATTTTCGTCCTCCCTAGGCTTATTCGAATCCATTTAAGGTTTTTAACCAATCTTGTGCATCCAATATGTGATTTTGTGTCATTTTGTGTCATTGGTTGAACATTTAGGTCATTTTCGTCATCCCTAGGCTTATTCTAATCCAATTAGGGTTTTTAACCAATCTTGTGCATCCATTATGTGATTTTGTGTCATTTTGTGTCATTGGTTGAACATTTAGGTCATTTTCGTCCTCCCTAGGCTTATTCTAATCCAATTAGGGTTTTTAACCAATCTTGTGCATCCAAAATGTGATTTTGTATCATTTTGTGTCATTGGTTGAACATTTAGGTCATTTTCGTCCTCCAAAGGCTTATTCTAATCCAACTAGGGTTTTTAACCAATCTTGTGCATCCAATATGTGATTTTGTGTCATTTTGTGTCATTGGTTGAACATTTAGGTCATTTTCGTCCTCCTTAGGCTTATTCTAATCCAATTAGGGTTTTTAACCAATTTTGTGCATCCAATATGTGATTTTGTGTCATTGGTTGAACATTTAGGTCATTTTCGTCCTCCCTAGGCTTATTCTAATCCAATTAGGGTTTTTAACCAATCTTGTGCATCCAATATGTGATTTTGTGTCATTGGTTGAACATTTAGGTCATTTTCGTCCTCCCTAGGCTTATTCTCATCCAATTAGGGTTTTTAACCATTCTTGTGCATCCAATATGTGATTTTGTGTCATTTTGTGTCATTGGTTGAACATTTAGGTCATTTTCGTCCTCCCTAGGCTTATTCTAATCCAATTAGGGTTTTTAACCAATCTTGTGCATCCAATATGTGATTTTGTGTCATTTTGTGTCATTGGTTGAACATTTAGGTAATTTTCGTCCTCCCTAGGCTTATTCTAATCCAATTAGGGTTTTTAACCAATCTTGTGCATCCAATATGTGATTTTGTGTCATTGGTTGAACATTTAGGTCATTTTTGTCCTCCCTAGGCATATTCTAATCCAATTAGGGTTTTTAACCAATCTTGTGCATCCAATATGTGATTTTGTGTCATTTTGTGTCATTGGTTGAACATTTAGGTCATTTTCGTCCTCCCTAGGCTTATTCTAATCCAATTAGGGTTTTTAACCAGCCTTGTGCATCCAATATGTGATTTTGTGTCATTTTGTATCATTGGTTGAACATTTAGGTCATTTTCGTCCTCCCTAGGCTTATTCTAATCCAATTAGGGTTTTTAACCAATCTTGTGCATCCAATATGTGATTTTGTGTCATTGGTTGAACATTTAGGTCATTTTCGTCCTCCCTAGGCTTATTCTAATCCAATTAGGGTTTTTAACCAATCTTGTGCAACCAATATGTGATTTTGTGTCATTAGTTGAACATTTAGGTAAATTTCGTCCTCCCTATGCTTATTCTAATCCAATTAGGGTATTTAACCAATCTTGTGCATCCAATATGTGATTTTGTGTCATTGGTTGAACATTTAGGTCATTTTCGTCCTCCCTATGCTTATTCTAATCCAACTAGAGTTTTTAACCAATCTTGTGCATCCAATATGTGATTTTGTGTCATTTTGTGTCATTGGTTGAACATTTAGGTCATTTTCGTCCTCCCTAGGCTTATTCTAATCCAATTAGGGTTTTTAACCAATCTTGTGCATCCAATATGTGATTTTGTGTTATTTTGTGTCATTGGTTGAACATTTAGGTCATTTTCGTACTCCCTAGGCTTATTCTAATCCAATTAGGGTTTTTAACCAATCTTGTGCATCCAATATGTGATTTTGTGTCATTGGTTGAACATTTAGGTCATTTTCGTCCTCCCTAGGCTTATTCTAATCCAATTAGGGTTTTTAACCAATCTTGTGCATCCAATATGAGATTTTGTGTCATTGGTTGAACATTTAGGTCATTTTCGTCCTCCCTAGGCTTATTCTAATCCAATTTGGGTTTTTAACCAATCTTGTGCATCCAATATGTGATTTTGTGTCATTGGTTAAATATTTAGGTAATTTTCGTCCTCCTTAGGCTTATTCTAATCCAATTAGAGTTTTTAACCAATCTTGTGCATCCAATATGTGATTTTGTGTCATTTTGTGTCATTGGTTGAACATTTAGGTCATTTTCGTCCTCCCTAGGCTTATTCTAATCCAATTAGGGTTTTTAACCAATCTTGTGCATCCAATAAGTGATGTTGTGTCATTTTGTGTCATTGGTTGAACATTTAGGTCATTTTCGTCCTCCCTAGGCTTATTCTAATCCAATTTGGGTTTTTAACCAATCTTGTGCATCCAATATGTGATTTTGTGTCATTGGTTGAACATTTAGGTCATTTTCGTCCTCCCTAGGCTTATTGTAATCCAATTAGGGTTTTTAACCAATCTTGTGCATCCAATATGTGATTTTGTGTCATTTTGTGTCATTTGTTGAACATTTAGGTCATTTTCGTCCTCCCTAGGCTTATTCTAATCCAATTAGGGTTTTTAATCAATCTTGTGCATCCAATATGTGATTTTGTGTCATTGGTTGAACATTTAGGTCAATTTCGTCCTCCCTAGGCTTATTCTAATCCAATTAGGGTATTTAACCAATCTTGTGCAACCAATATGTGATTTTGTGTCGTTTTGTGTCATTGATTGAACATTTAGGTGATTTTCGTCCTCCTTAGGCTTATTCTAATCTAATTAGGGTTTTTAACCAATCTTGTGCATCCAATATGCGGTTTTGTGTCAGTGGTTGAACATTTAGGTCATTTTCATCCACCCCAGGCTTATTCTAATCCAATTAGGGTTTTTAACCAATCTTGTGCATTCAATATGTGATTTTATGTCATTGGTTGAACATTTAGGTCATTTTCGTCCTCCCTAGGCTTATTCGAATCCATTTAAGGTTTTTAACCAATCTTGTGCATCCAATATGTGATTTTGTGTCATTTTGTGTCATTGGTTGAACATTTAGGTCATTTTCGTCATCCCTAGGCTTATTCTAATCCAATTAGGGTTTTTAACCAATCTTGTGCATCCATTATGTGATTTTGTGTCATTTTGTGTCATTGGTTGAACATTTAGGTCATTTTCGTCCTCCCTAGGCTTATTCTAATCCAATTAGGGTTTTTAACCGATCATGTGCATCCAATATGTGATTTTGTGTCATTTTGTGTCATTGGTTGAACATTTAGGTCATTTTCGTCCTCCCTAGGCTTATTCTAATCCAATTAGGGTTTTTAACCAATCTTGTGCATCCAATATGTGATTTTGTGTCATTTTATGTCATTGGTATAACATTTAGGTCATTATCGTCCTCCCTAGGCCTATTCTAATCCAATTAGGGTTTTTAACCAATCTTGTGCATCCAATATGTGATTTTGTGTCATTTTGTGTCATTGGTTGAACATTTAGGTCATTTTCGTCCTCCCTAGGCTTATTCTAATCCAATTAGGGTTTTTAACCAGTCTTGTGCATCCAATATGCGAGTTTGTGTCATTGGTTGAACATTTATGTCATTTTCGTCCTCCATAGGCTTATTCTAATCCAATTAGGGTTTTTAACCAATCCTGTGCATCCAATATGTGATTTTGTGTCATTGGTTGAACATTTAGGTCATTTTCGTCCTCCCTAGGCTTATTCTAATCCAATTAGGGTTTTTAACCATTCTTGTGCATCCAATATGTGATTTTGTGTCATTTTGTGTCATTGATTGAACATTTAGGTGATTTTCGTCCTCCTTAGGCTTATTCTAATCCAATTAGGGTTTTTAACCAATTTTGTGCATCCAATATGTGATTTTGTGTCATTGGTTGAACATTTAGGTCATTTTCGTCCTCCCTAGGCTTATTCTTATCAAATTAGGGTGTTTAACCAATCTTGTGCATCCAATATGTGATTTTGTGTCATTGGTTGAACATTTAGGTCATTTTCGTCCTCCATAGGCTTATTCTAATCCAACTAGGGTTTTTAACAAATCTTGTGCATCCAATATGTGATTTTGTGTCATTGGTTGAACATTTAGGTCATTTTCGTCCTCCCTATATTCTAATCCAATTAGGGCTTTTAACCAATCTTGTCCATCCAATATGTGATTTTGGGTCATTGGTTGAACATTTAGGTCATTTTCGTCCTCCCTAGGCTTATTCTAATCCAATTAGGGTATTTAACCAATCTTGTGCAACCAATATGTGATTTTGTGTCATTGGTTGAACATTTAGGTAATTTTCGTCCTCCCTAGGCTTATTCTAATCCAATTAGGGTTTTTAACCAATCTTGTGCATCCAATATGTGATTTTGTGTCATTGGTTGAACATTTAGGTCATTTTCGTCCTCCATAGGCTTATTCTAATCCAATTAGGATTTTTAACCAATCTTGTGCATCCAATATGTGATTTTGTGTCATTGGTTGAACATTTAGGTCATTTTCGTCCTCCCTAGGCTTATTCTAATCCAATTAGGGTTTTTAACCAATCTTGTGCATCCAATATGTGATTTTGTGTCATTTCGTGTCATTGGTTGAACATTTAGGTCATTTTCGTCCTCCCTAGGCTTATTCTAATCCAATTATGGTTTTTAACCAATCTTGTGCATCCAATATGTGATTTTGTGTCATTGGTTGAACATTTAGGTCATTTTCGTCCTCCCTAGGCTTATTCTAATCCAATTAGGGTTTTTAACCATTCTTGTGCATCCAATATGTGATTTTGTGTCATTTTGTGTCATTGATTGAACATTTAGGTGATTTTCGTCCTCCTTAGGCTTATTCTAATCCAATTAGGGTTTTTAACCAATTTTGTGCATCCAATATGTGATTTTGTGTCATTGGTTGAACATTTAGGTCATTTTCGTCCTCCCTAGGCTTATTCTTATCAAATTAGGGTGTTTAACCAATCTTGTGCATCCAATATGTGATTTTGTGTCATTGGTTGAACATTTAGGTCATTTTCGTCCTCCCTATGCTTATTCTAATCCAACTAGAGTTTTTAACCAATCTTGTGCATCCAATATGTTATTTTGTGTCATTTTGTGTCATTGGTTGAACATTTAGGTCATTTTCGTCCTCCCTAGGCTTATTCTAATCCAATTAGGGTTTTTAATCAATCTTGTGCATCCAATATGTGATTTTGTGTCATTTTGTGTCATTGGTTGAACATTTAGGTCATTTTCGTCCTCCCAATGCTTATTCTAATCCAATTAGGGTTTTTAACCAATCTTGTGCATCCAATATGTGATTTGGTGTCATTGGTTGAACATTTAGGTCATTTTCGTCCTCCCTAGGCTTATTCTAATCCAATTAGGGTTTTTAACCAATCTTGTGCAACCAATATGTGATTTTGTGTCATTGGTTGAACATTTAGGTCATTTTCGTCCTCCCTAGGCTTATTCTAATCCAATTAGGGTTTTTAACCATTCTTGTGCATCCAATATGTGATTTTGTGTCATTTTGTGTCATTGATTGAACATTTAGGTCATTTTCGTCCTATCTAGGCTTATTCTAATCCAATTAGGGTTTTTAACCAATCTTGTGCATCCAATATGTGATTTTGTGTCATTGGTTGAACATTTAGGTCATTTTCGTCCTCCCTAGGCTTATTCTAATCCAATTAGGGTTTTTAACCATTCTTGTGCATCCAATATGTGATTTTGTGTCATTTTGTGTCATCGGTTGAACATTTAGGTCATTTTCGTCCTCCCTAGGCTTATTCTAATCCAATTAGGGTTTTTAACCAATCTTGTGCATCCAATATGTGATTTTGTGTCATTTTGTGTCATTGGTTGAACATTTAGGTCATTTTCGTCCTCCCTAGGCTTATTCTAATCCAATTAGGGTTTTTAACCAATCTTGTGCATCCAATATGTGATTTTGGGTCATTGGTTCAACATTTAGGTCATTTTCGTCCTACCTAGGCTTATTCTAATCCAATTAGGGTTTTTAACCAATCTTGTGCAACCAATATGTGATTTTGTGTCATTTTGTGTCATTGGTTGAACATTTAGGTCATTTTCGTCCTCCCTAGGCTTATTCTAATCCAATTAGGGTTTTTAACCAATCTTGTGCATCCAATATGTGATTTTGTGTCATTTTGTGTCATTGGTTGAACATTTACGTCATCTTCGTCCTCCCTAGGCTTATTCTAATCCAATTAGGGTTTTTAACCAATCTTGTGCATCCAATATGTGATTTTGTGTCATTTTGTGTCATTGGTTGAACATTTAGGTCATTTTCGTCCTCCCTAGGCTTATTCTAATCCGATTAGGGTTTTTAACTAATCTTGTGCATCCAATATGTGATTTTGTGTCATTGGTTGAACATTTAGGTCATTTTCGTCTTCCCTAGGCTTATTCTAATCCAATTATGGTTTTTAACCAATCTTGTGCATCCAATATGTGATTTTGTGTCATTGGTTGAACATTTAGGTCATTTTCGTCCTCCCTAGGCTTATTCTAATCCAATTAGGGTTTTTAACCAATCTTGTGCATCCAGTATGTGATTTTTTGTCATTTTATGTCATTGGTTTAACATTTAGGTCCTTTTCGTCCTGCCTAGGTTTATTCTAATCCAATTAGGGTTTTTAACCAATCTTGTGCATCCAATATGTGATTTTGTGTCATTGGTTGAACATTTAGGTCATTTTCGTCCTCCCTAGGCTTATTCTAATCCAATTAGGGTTTTTAACCAATCTTGTGCATCCAATATGTGATTTTGTGTCATTGGTTGAACACTTAGGTCATTTTCGTCCTCCCTAGGCTTATTCTAATCCAATTAGGGTTTTAAACCAATCTTGTGCATCCAATATGTGATTTTGTTTCATTTTGTGTCGTTGGTTGAACATATAGATCATTTTCGTCCTCCATAGGCTTATTCTAATCCAATTAGGGTTTTTAACCAATCTTGTGCATCCAATATGTGATTTTCTGTCATTTTGTGTCATTGGTTGAACATTTAGGTCATTTTCGTCCTCCCTAGGCTTATTCTAATCCAATTAGGGTTTTTAACCAATCTTGTGCATCCAATATGTGATTTTGTGTCATTGGTTGAACATTTAGGTCATTTTCGTCCTCCCCTAGGTTTATTCCAATCCAATTAGGGTTTTTAACCAATCGTATGCATTCAATATGTGATTTAGTGTCATTGGTTGAACATTTAGGTCATTTTCGTCCTCCCTAGGCTTATTCTAATCCAATTAGGGTTTTTAACCAATCTTGTGCATCCAATATGTGATTTTGTGTCGTTGGTTGAACATTTAGGTCATTTTCGTCCTCCCTAGGCTTATTCTAATCCAATTAGGTTTTTAATCCATCTTGTGCATCCAATATGTGATTTTGTGTCATTTTGTGTCATTGGTTGAACATTTAGGTCATTTTCGTCCTCCCTAGGCTTATTCTAATCCAATTAGGGTTTTTAATCAATCTTGTGCATCCAATATGTGATTTTGTGTCATTGGTTGAACATTTAGGTCAATTTCGTCCTCCCTAGGCTTATTCGAATCCATTTAGGGTTTTTAACCAATCTTGTGCATCCAATATGTGATTTTGTGTCATTTTGTGTCAATGGTTGAACATTTACGTCATTTTCGTCCTCCCTAGGCTTATTCTAATCCAATTAGGGTTTTTAACCAATCTTGTGCATCCAAAATGTGATTTTGTGTCATTTTGTGTCATTGGTTGAACATTTAGGTCATTTTCGTCCTCCAAAGGCTTATTCTAATCCAACTAGGGTTTTTAACCAATCTTGTGCATCCAATATTGGATTTTGTGTCATTTTGTGTCATTGGTTGAACATTTAGGTCATTTTCGTCCTCCCAAGGCTTATTCTAATCCAATTAGGGTTTTTAATCAATCTTGTGCATCCAATATGTGATTTTGTGTCATTGGTTGAACATTTAGGTCAATTTCGTCCACCCTAGGCTTATTCTAATCCAATTAGGGTATTTAACCAATCTTGTGCAACCAATATGTGATTTTGTGTCATTTTGTGTCATTGATTGAACATTTAGGTGATTTTCGTCCTCCTTAGGCTTATTCTAATCTAATTAGGGTTTTTAACCAATCTTGTGCATCCAATATGCGGTTTTGTGTCAGTGGTTGAACATTTAGGTCATTTTCATCCACCCCAGGCTTATTCTAATCCAATTAGGGTTTTTAACCAATCTTGTGCATTCAATATGTGATTTTATGTCATTGGTTGAACATTTAGGTCATTTTCGTCCTCCCTAGGCTTATTCGAATCCATTTAAGGTTTTTAACCAATCTTGTGCATCCAATATGTGATTTTGTGTCATTTTGTGTCATTGGTTGAACATTTAGGTCATTTTCGTCATCCCTAGGCTTATTCTAATCCAATTAGGGTTTTTAACCAATCTTGTGCATCCATTATGTGATTTTGTGTCATTTTGTGTCATTGGTTGAACATTTAGGTCATTTTCGTCCTCCCTAGGCTTATTCTAATCCAATTAGGGTTTTTAACCAATCTTGTGCATCCAAAATGTGATTTTGTATCATTTTGTGTCATTGGTTGAACATTTAGGTCATTTTCGTCCTCCAAAGGCTTATTCTAATCCAACTAGGGTTTTTAACCAATCTTGTGCATCCAATATGTGATTTTGTGTCATTTTGTGTCATTGGTTGAACATTTAGGTCATTTTCGTCCTCCCTAGGCTTATTCTAATCCAATTAGGGTTTTTAACCAATCTTGTGCATCCAATATGTGATTTTGTGTCATTGGTTGAACATTTATGTCATTTTCGTCCTCCCTAGGCTTATTCGAATCCATTTAGGGTTTTTAACCAATCTTGTGCATCCAATATGTGATTTTGTGTCATTTTGTGTCATTGGTTGAACTTTTAGGTCATTTTCGTCATCCCTAGGGTTATTCTAAACCAATTAGGGTTTTTAACCAATCTTGTGCATCCATTTTGTGATTTTGTGTCATTTTGTGTCATTGGTTGAACATTTAGGTCATTTTCGAGCTCCCTAGGCTTATTCTAATCCAATTAGGGTTTTTAACCAATCTTGTGCATCCAAAATGTGATTTTGTGTAATTTTGTGTCATTGGTTGAACATTTAGGTCATTTTCGTCCTCCATAGGCTTATTCTAATCCAACTAGGGTTTTTAACCAATCTTGTTCATCCAATATGTGATTTTGTGTCATTGGTTGAACATTTAGGTCATTTTCGTCCACCCGAAGCTTATATTAATCCAATTAGGGTTTTTAACCAATCTTGTGCATCCAATATGTGATTTTGTGTCATTGGTTGAACATTTAGGTCATTTTCGTCCTCCCTAGGCTTATTCTAATCCAATTAGGGTTTATAACCATTCTTGTGCATCCAATATGTGATTTTGTGTCATTTTGTGTCATTGATTGAACATTTAGGTGATTTTCGTCCTCCTTAGGCTTATTCTAATCCAATTAGGGTTTTTAACCAATTTTGTGCATCCAATATGTGATTTTGTGTCATTGGTTGAACATTTAGGTCATTTTCGTCCTCCCTAGGCTTATTCTTATCAAATTAGGGTGTTTAACCAATCTTGTGCATCCAATATGTGATTTTGTGTCATTGGTTGAACATTTAGGTCATTTTCGTCCTCCATAGGCTTATTCTAATCCAACTAGGGTTTTTAACAAATCTTGTGCATCCAATATGTGATTTTGTGTCATTGGTTGAACATTTAGGTCATTTTCGTCCTCCCTATATTCTAATCCAATTAGGGCTTTTAACCAATCTTGTCCATCCAATATGTGATTTTGGGTCATTGGTTGAACATTTAGGTCATTTTCGTCGTCCCTAGGCTTATTCTAATCCAATTAGGGTATTTAACCAATATTGTGCAACCAATATGTGATTTTGTGTCATTGGTTGAACATTTAGGTAATTTTCGTCCTCCCTAGGCTTATTCTAATCCAATTAGGGTTTTTAACCAATCTTGTGCATCCAATATGTGATTTTGTGTCATTGGTTGAACATTTAGGTCATTTTCGTCCTCCCTAGGCTTATTCTAAACCAATTAGCGTTTTTAACCAATTTTTTGCATCCAATATGTGATTTTGTGTCATTTTGTGTCATTGGTTAAACATTTAGGTCATTTTCGTCCTCCCTAGGCTTATTCTAATCCAATTAGGGTTTTTAACCAATCTTGTGCATCCAATATGTGATTTTGTGTCATTGGTTGAACATTTAGGTCATTTTTGTCCTCCCTAGGCTTATTCTAATCCAATTAGGGTTTTTAACCAATCGTGTGCATCCAATATGTGATTTAGTGTCATTGGTTGTACATTTAGGTCATTTTCGTCCTCCCTAGGCTTATTCTAATCCAATTAGGGTTTTTAACCAATCTTGTGCATCCAATATGTGATTTTGTGTCATTGGTTGAACATTTAGGTCATTTTCGTCCTCCCTAGGCTTATTCTAATCCAATTAGGGTTTTTAACCAATCTTGTGCATCCAATATGTGATTTTGTGTCATTGGTTGAACATTTAGGTCATTTTCGTCCTCCCTAGGCTTATTCTAATCCAATTAGGGTTTTTAACCAATCTCGTGCATCCAATATGTGATTTTCTGTCATTGGTTGAACATTTAGGTCATTTTCGTCCTCCCTAGGCTTATTCTAATCCAATTAGGGTTTTTAACCAATCTTGTGCATCCAATATGTGATTTTGTGTCATTGGTTGAACATTTAGGTCATTTTCGTCCTCCCTAGGCTTATTCTAATCCAATTAGGGTTTTTAACCTATCTTGGGCATGCAATATGTGATTTTGTGTCATTTTGTGTCATTGGTTGAACATTTAGGTCATTTTCGTCCTCCCTAGGCTTATTCTAATCCAATTAGGGTTTTTAACCAATCTTGTGCATCCAATATGTGATTTTGTGTCATTGGTTTAACATTTACGTCATTTTCGTCCTCCATAGGCCTATTCTAATCCAATTAGGATTTTTAACCAATCTTGTGCATCCAATATGTGATTTTGTGTCATTTTGTGTCATTGGTTGAACATTTAGGTCATTTTCGTCCTCCCTAGGCTTATTCTAATCCAATTAGGGTTTTTAACCAATCTTGTGCATCCAATATGTGATTTTGTGTCATTGGTTGAACATTTAGTTCATTTTCGTCCTCCCTAGGCTTATTCTATTCCATTTAGGGTTTTTAACCAATCTTCTGCATCCAATATGTGATTTTGTGTCATTTTGTGTCATTGGTTCAACATTTAGGTCATTTTCGTCCTCCCTAGGGTTATTTTAATCCAATTAGGATTTTTAACCAATCTTGTGCATCCAATATGTGATTTTGTGTCATTTTGTGTCATTGGTTGAACATTTAGGTCATTTTCGTCCTCCCTAGGCTTATTCTAATCCAATTAGGGTTTTTAACCAATCTTGTGCATCCAATATGTGATTTTGTGTCATTTTGTGTCATTGGTTGAACATTTAGGTAATTTTCGTCCTCCCTAGGTTTATTCTAATCCAATTAGGGTTTTTAACCAATCTTGTGCATCCAATATGTGATTTTGTGTCATTGGTTGAACATTTAGGTCATTTTCGTCCTCCCTAGGCTTATTCTAATCCAATTAGGGTTTTTAACCATTCTTGCGCATCCAATATGTGATTTTGTGACATTTTGTGTCATTGATTGAACATTTAGGTCATTTTCGTCCTTCATAGGCTTATTCTAATCCAACTAGGGTTTTTAACCAAACTTGTGCATCCAATATGTGATTTTGTGTCATTGGTTGAACATTTAGGTCATTTTCGTCCTCCATAGGCTTATTCTAATCCAACTAGGGTTTTTAACCAATCTTGTGCATCCAATATGTGATTTTGTGTCATTTTGTGTCATTGGTTGAACATTTAGGTCATTTTCGTCCTCCCTAGGCTTATTCTAATCCAATTAGGGTTTTGAACCAATCTTGTGCATCCAATATGTGATTTTGTGTCATTGGTTGAACATTTAGGTCATTTTTGTCCTCCCTAGGCTTATTCTAATCCAATTAGGGTTTTTAACCAATCTTGTGCATCCAATATGTGATTTTGTCATTGGTTGAACATTTAGGTCATTTTCGTCCTCCCTAGGCTTATTCTAATCCAATTAGGGTTTTTAACCAATCTTGTGCATCCAATATGTGATTTTGTGTCATTGGTTGAACATTTAGGTCATTTTCGTCTTCCCTAGGCTTATTCTAATCCAATTAGGGTTTTTAACCAATCTTGTGCAACCAATATGTGATTTTGTGTCATTTTGTGTCATTGGTTGAACATTTAGGTCAATTTCGTCCTCCCTAGGCTTATTCTAATCCAATTAGGGTATTTAACCAATTTTGTGCATCCAATATGTGATTTTGTGTCATTGGTTGAACATTTAGGTCATTTTCGTCCTCCTTATGCTTATTCTAATCCAACTAGAGTTTTTAACCAATCTTCTGCATCCAATATGTGATTTTGTGTCATTGGTTGAACATTTAGGTCATTTTCGTCCACCCCAGGCTTATTCTAATCCAATTAGGGTTTTTAACCAATCTTGTGCATCCAATATGTGATTTTGTGTCATTGGTTGAACATTTAGGTCATTTTCGTCCTCCCTAGGCTTATTCTAATCCAATTAGGGTTTTTAATTAATCTTGTGCATCTAATTTGTGATTTTGTGTCATTGGTTGAACATTTAGATCATTTTCGTCCTCCCTAGGCTTATTCTAATCCAATTAGGGTTTTTAACCAATCTTGTGCATCCAATATGTGATTTTGTGTCATTGGTTGAACATTTAGGTCATTTTCGTCCTCCCTAGGCTTATTCTAATCCAATTAGGGTTTTTAACCATTCTTGCACATCCAATATGTGATTTTGTGACATTTTGTGTCATTGATTGAACATTTTGGTCATTTTCGTCCTCCATAGGCTTATTCTAATCCAACTAGGGTTTTTAACCAATCTTGTGCATCCAATATGTGATTTTGTGTCATTTTGTGTCATTGGTTGAACATTTAGGTCATTTTCGTCCTCCCTAGGCTTATTCTAATCCAATTAGGGTTTTTAACCAATCTTGTGCATCCAATATGTGATTTTGTGTCATTGGTTGAACATTTATGTCATTTTCGTCCTCCCTAGGCTTATTCGAATCCATTTAGGGTTTTTAACCAATCTTGTGCATCCAATATGTGATTTTGTGTCATTTTGTGTCATTGGTTGAACATTTAGGTCATTTTCATCATCCCTAGGCTTATTCTAATCTAATTAGGGTTTTGAACCAATCTTGTGCATCCAATATGTGATTTTGTGTCATTGGTTGAACATTTAGGTCATTTTCGTCCTCCCTAGGCTTATTCTAATCCAATTAGGGTTTTTAACCAATCTTGTGCATCCAATATGTGATTTTGTGTCATTGGTTGAACATTTATGTCATTTTCGTCCTCCCTAGCCTTATTCTAATCCAATTAGGGTTTTTAACCAATCTTGTGCATCCAATATGTGATTTTGTGTCATCGGTTGAACATTTAGGTCATTTTCGTCCTCCCTAGGCTTATTCTAATCCAACTAGGGTTTTAAACCAATCTTGTGCATCCAATATGTGATTTTGTGTCATTGGTTGAACATTTAGGTCATTTTCGTCCTCCCTAGGCTTATTCTAATCCAATTAGGGTTTTTAACCAATCTTGTGCATCCAATATGTGATTTTGTGTCATTGGTTGAACATTTAGGTCATTTTCGTCCTCCCTAGGCTTATTCTAATCCAATTAGGGTTTTTAATTAATCTTGTGCATCCAATATGTGATTTTCTGTCATTGGTTGAACATTTAGGTCATTTTCGTCCTCCCTAGGCTTATTCTAATCCAATTAGGGTTTTTAACCAATCTTGTGCATCCAATATGTGATTTTGTGTCATTTTGTGTCATTGGTTGAACATTTAGGTCATTTTCGTCCTCCCTAGGCTTATTCTAATCCAATTAGAGTTTTTAACCAATCTTGTGCATCCAATACGTGATTTTGTGTCATTTGTTGAACATTTAGGTCATTTTCGTCATCGCTATGCTTATTCTAATCCAATTAGGGTTTTTAACCAATCTTGTGCATCCAATATGTGATTTTGTGTCATTTTGTGTCATTGGTTGAACATTTAGGTCATTTTCGTCCTCCCTAGGCTTATTCTAATCCAATTAGGGTTTTTAACCAATCTTGTGCATCCAATATGTGATTTTGTGTCATTTTGTGTCATTGGTTGAACATTTAGGTCATATTCGTCCTCCCTAGGCTTATTCTAATCCAATTAAGGTTTTTAACCAATCTTGTGCATCCAATATGTGATTTTGTGTCATTTTGTGTCATTGGTTGAACATTTAGGTCATTTTCGTCCTCCCTAGGCTTATTCTAATCCAATTAGGGTTTTTAACCAATCTTGTGCATCCAATATGTGATTTTGTGTCATTTTGTGTCATTGGTTGAACATTTAGGTCATTTCGTCCTCCCTAGGCTTATTCTAAAACAATTAGGGTTTTTAACCAATCTTGTGCATCCAATATGTGATTTTGTGTCATTTTGTGTCATTGGTTGAACATTTAGGTCATTTTCGTCCTCCCTAGGCTTATTCTAATCCAATTAGGGTTTTTAACCAATCTTGTGCATCCAATATGTGATTTTGTGTCATTGGTTGAACATTTAGGTCATTTTCGTCCTCCCTAGGCTTATTCTAATCCAATTAGGGTTTTTAAACAATCTTGTGCATCCAATATGTGATTTTGTGTCATTTTTTGTCATTGGTTGAACATTTAGGTCATTTTCGTCATCCCTAGGCTAATTCTAATCCAATTAGGGTTTTTAACCAATCTTGTGCATGCAATATGTGATTTTGTGTCATTTTGTGTCATTGGTTGAACATTTAGGTCATTTTCGTCCTCCCTAGGCTTATTCTAATCCAATTAGGGTTTTTAACCAATCTTGTGCATCCAATATGTGATTTTGTGTCATTGGTTTCACATTTAGGTCATTTTCGTCCTCCCTAGGCTTATTATAATCCAATTAAGGTTTTTATCCAATCTTGTGCATCCAATATGTGATTTTGTGTCATTTTGTGTCATTGGTTGAACATTTAGGTCATTTTCGTCCTCCCTAGGCTTATTCTAATCATATTAGGGTTTTTAACCAATCTTGTGCATCCAATATGTGATTTTGTGCCATTGGTTGAACATTTAGGTCATTTTCGTCCTCCCTAGCCTTATTCTAATCATATTAGGGTTTTTAACCAATCTTGTGTATCCAATATGTGATTTTGTGTCATTTTGTGTCATTGGTTGAACATTTAGGTCATTTTCGTCCTCCCTAGGCTTATTCTAATCCAATTAGGGTTTTTAACCAATCTTGTGCATCCAATATGTGATTTTGTGTCATTGGTTGAGAATTTAGGTCATTTTCGTCCTCCCTAGGCTTATTCTAATCCAATTAGGGTTTTTAACCAATCTTGTGCATCCAATATGTGATTTTGTGTCATTGGTTGAACATTTAGGTCATTTTCGTCCTCCCTAGGCTTATTCTAATCCAATTAGGGTTTTTAATCAATTTTGTGCATCCAATATGTGATTTTGTGTCATTGGTTGAACATTTAGGTCATTTTCGTCCTCCCTAGGCTTATTCTAATCCAATTAGGGTTTTTAACCAATCTTGTGCATCCAATATGTGATTTTGTGTCATTGGTTGTACATTTAGGTCATTTTCGTCCTCCTTAGGCTTATTCTAATCCAATTAGGGTTTTTAACCAATCTTGTGCATCCAATATGTGATTTTGTGTCATTGGTTGAACATTTAGGTCATTTTCGTCCTCCCTAGGCTTATTCTAATCCAATTAGGGTTTTTAATTAATCTTGTGCATCTAATTTGTGATTTTGTGTCATTGGTTGAACATTTAGATCATTTTCGTCCTCCCTAGGCTTATTCTAATCCAATTAGGGTTTTTAACCAATCTTGTGCATCCAATATGTGATTTTGTGTCATTGGTTGAACATTTAGGTCATTTTCGTCCTCCCTAGGCTTATTCTAATCCAATTAGGGTTTTTAACCATTCTTGTGCAACCAATATGTGATTTTGTGTCATTTTGTGTCATTGGTTGAACATTTAGGTCATTTTCGTCCTCCCTAGGCTTATTCTAATCCAATTAGGGTTTTTAACCAATCTTGTGCATCCAATATGTGATTTTGTGTCATTGGTTGAACATTTAGGTCATTTTCGTCCTCCCTATGCTTATTCTAAACCAATTAGGGTTTTTAACCAATCTTGTGCATCCAATATGTGATTTTGTGTCATTGGTTGAACATTTAGGTCATTTTCGTCCTCCCTAGGCTTATTCTAATCCAATTTGGGTTTTTAACAAATCTTGTGCTTCTAATATGTGATTTTGTGTCATTTTGTGTCATTGGTTGAACATTTAGGTCATTTTCGTCCTCCCTAGGCTTATTCTAATCCAATTAGGGTTTTTAACCAATCTTGTGCATCCAATATGTGATTTTGTGTCATTGGTTGAACATTTAGGTCATTCTTGCCTCCCTAGGCTTATTCTAATCCAATTAGGGTTTTTAACCAATCTTGTGCATCCAATATGTGATTTTGTGTCATTGGTTGAACATTTAGGTCATTTTCGTCCTCCCTAGGCTTATTCTAATCCAATTAGGGTTTTTTACCAATCTTGTGCATCCAATATGTGATTTTGTGTAATTTTGTGTCATTGGTTGAACATTTAGGTCATTTTCGTCCTCCCTAGGCTTATTCTAATCCAATTAGGGTTTTTAACCAATCTTGTGCATCCAATATGTGATTTTGTGCCATTTTGTGTCATTGGTTGAACATTTAGGTCATTTTCGTCCTGCCTAGGCTTATTCTAATCCAATTAGGGTTTTTAACCAATCTTTGCATCCAATATGTGATTTTGTGTCATTTTGTGTCATTGGTTGAACATTTAGGTCATTTTCGTCCTCCCTAGGCTTATTCTAATCCAATTAGGGTTTTTAACCAATCTTGTGCATCCAATATGTGATTTTGTGTCATTTTGTGCCATTGGTTGAACATTTAGGTCATTTTCGTCCTCCCTAGGCTTATTCTAATCCAATTAGGGTTTTTAACCAATCTTGTGCATCGAATATGTGATTTTGTGTCATTTTGTGTCATTGGTTGAACATTTAGGTCACTTTCGTCCTCCCTAGGCTTATTCTAATCCAATTCGGGTTTTTAACCAATCTTGTGCATCGAATATGTGATTTTGTGTCATTTTGTGTCATTGGTTGAACATTTAGGTCATTTTCATCCTCCCTAGGCTTATTCTAATCCAATTAGGGTTTTTAACCAATCTTGTGCATCCAATATGTGATTTTGTGTCATTGGTTGAACACTTAGGTCATTTTCATCCTCCCTAGGCTTATTCTAATCCAATTAGGATTTTTAACCAATCTTGTGCATCCAATATGTGATTTTGTGTCATTTTGTGTCATTGGTTGAACATTTAGGTCATTTTCGACCTCCCTAGGCTTATTCTAATCCAATTAGAATTTTTAACCAATCTTATGCATCCAATATGTGATTTTGTGTCATTTTGTGTCATTGGTTGAACATTTAGGTCATTTTCGTCCTCCCTAGGCTTATTCTAATCCAATTAGGGTTTTTAACCAATCTTGTGCATCCAATATGTGATTTTCTATTCATTTTGTGTCATTGGTTGAACATTTAGGTCATTTTCGTCCTCCTTAGGATTATTATAATCCAATTAGGGTTTTTAACCAATCTTGTGCATCCAATATGTGATTTTGTGTCATTGGTTGAACACTTAGGTCATTTTCGTCCTCCCTAGGCTTATTCTAATCCAATTAGGGTTTTTAACCAATCTTGGGCATCCAATATGTGATTTTGTGTCATTGGTTGAACATTTAGGTCATTTTCGTCCTCCCTAGGCTTATTCTAATCCAATTAGGGTTTTAAACAATCTTGTGCATCCAATATGTGATTTTGTGTCATTTTGTGTCATTGGTTGAACATTTAGGTCATTTTCGTCCTCCCTAGGCTTATTCTAATCCAATTAGGGTTTTTAACCAATCTTGTGCATCCAATATGTGATTTTGTGTCATTTTGTGTCATTGGTTGAACATTTAGGTCATTTTCGTCCTCCCTAGGCTTATTCTAATCCAATTAGGGTTTTTAATCAATCTTGTGCATCCAATATGTGATTTTGTGTCATTGGTTGAACATTTAGGTCAATTTCGTCCTCCCTAGGCTTATTCTAATCCAATTAGGGTATTTAACCAATCTTGTGCAACCAATATGTGATTTTGTGTCATTTTGTGTCATTGATTGAACATTTAGGTGATTTTCGTCCTCCTTAGGCTTATTCTAATCTAATTAGGGTTTTTAACCAATCTTGTGCATCCAATATGCGGTTTTGTGTCAGTGGTTGAACATTTAGGTCATTTTCATCCACCCCAGGCTTATTCTAATCCAATTAGGGTTTTTAACCAATCTTGTGCATTCAATATGTGATTTTATGTCATTGGTTGAACATTTAGGTCATTTTCGTCCTCCCTAGGCTTATTCGAATCCATTTAAGGTTTTTAACCAATCTTGTGCATCCAATATGTGATTTTGTGTCATTTTGTGTCATTGGTTGAACATTTAGGTCATTTTCGTCATCCCTAGGCTTATTCTAATCCAATTAGGGTTTTTAACCAATCTTGTGCATCCATTATGTGATTTTGTGTCATTTTGTGTCATTGGTTGAACATTTAGGTCATTTTCGTCCTCCCTAGGCTTATTCTAATCCAATTAGGGCTTTTAACCAATCTTGTGCATCCAATATGTGATTTTGTGTCATTGGTTGAACATTTAGGTCATTTTCGTCCTCCCTAGGCTTATTCTAATCCAATTAGGGTTTTTAACCATTCTTGTGCATCCAATATGTGATTTTGTGTCATTTTGTGTCATTGATTGAACATTTAGGTCATTTTCGTCCTCCCTAGGCTTATTCTAATCCAATTAGGGTTTTTAACCAATTTTGTGCATCCAATATGTGATTTTGTGTCATTGGTTGTACATTTAGGTCATTTTCGTCCTCCCTAGGCTTATTCTAATCCAACTAGAGTTTTTAACCAATCTTGTGCATCCAATATGTGATTTTGTGTCATTGGTTGAACATTTAGGTCATTTTCGTCCACCCCAGGCTTATTCTAATCCAATTAGGGTTTTTAACCAATCTTGTGCATCCAATATGTGATTTTGTGTCATTTTGTGTCATTGGTTGAACATTTAGGTCATTTTCGTCCTCCCTAGGCTTATTCTAATCCAATTCGGGTTTTTAACCAATCTTGTGCATCCAGTATGTGATTTTTTGTCATTTTGTGTCATTGGTTGAACATTTAGGTCATTTTCGTCCTGCCTAGGCTTATTCTAATCCAATTAGGGTTTTTAACCAATCTTGTGCATCCAATATGTGATTTTGTGTCATTGGTTGAACATTTAGGTCATTTTCGTCCTCCCTAGGCTTATTCTATTCCAATTAGCGTTTTTAACCAATTTGGTGCATCTAATATGTGATTTTGTGTCATTTTGTGTCATTGGTTGAACATTTAGGTTATTTTCGTCCTCCCTAGGCTTATTCTAATCCAATTAGGGTTTTTAACCAATCTTGTGCATCCAATATGTGATTTTGTGTCATTGGTTGAACATTTAGGTCATTTTCGTCCTCCCTAGGCTTATTCTAATCCAATTAGGGTATTTAACCAATCTTGTGCAACCAATTTGTGATTTTGTGTCATTTTGTGTCATTGGTTGAACATTTAGGTAATTTTCGTCCTCCCTAGGCTTATTCTAATCCAATTTGGGTTTTTAACCAATCTTGTGCATCCAATATGTGATTTTATGTCATTGGTTGAACATTTAGGTCATTTTCGTCCTCCCTAGGCTTATTCTAATCCAATTAGGGTTTTTAACCAATCTTGTGCATCCAATATGTGATTTTGTGTCATTGGTTGAACATTTAGGTCATTTTCGTCTTCCCTAGGCTTATTCTAATCCAATTAGGGTTTTTAAC
>JBBPBQ010000008.1:9961049-9978581 GCA_037974755.1 Cicer yamashitae | reverse complement strand
CCAATATGTGATTTTGTGTCATTTTGTGTCATTGGTTGAACATTTAGGTAATTTTCGTCCTCCCTAGGCTTATTCTAATACAATTAGGGTTTTCAACCAATCTTGTGCATCCAATATGTGATTTTGTGTCATTGGTTGAACATTTAGGTCATTTTCGTCCTCCCTAGGCTTATTCTAATCCAATTAGGGTTTTTAACCATTCTTGTGCATCCAATATGTGATTTTGTGTCATTTTGTGTCATTGATTGAACATTTAGGTCATTTTCGTCCTCCTTAGGCTTATTCTAATCCAATTACGGTTTTTAACCAATCTTGTGCATCCAATATGTGATTTTGTGTCATTGGTTGAACATTTAGGTCATTTTCGTCCTCCCTAGGCTTATTCGAATCCATTTAGGGTTTTTAACCAATCTTGTGCATCCAATATGTGATTTTGTGTCATTGGTTGAACATTTGGGTCATTTTCGTCATCGCTAGGCTTATTCTAATCCAATTAGGGATTTTAACCATTATTGTACATCCAATATGTGATTTTGTGTCATTGGTTGCACATTTAGGTCATTTTCGTCCTCCCTAGGCTTATTCTAATCCAATTAGGGTTTTTAACCAATCTTGTGCATCCAATATGTGATTTTGTGTCATTTTGTGTCATTGGTTGAACATTTAGGTCATTTTCGTCCTCCCTAGGCTTATTCTAATCCAATTAGGGTTTTTAACCAATCTTGTGCATCCAATATGTGATTTTGTGTCATTTTGTGTCATTGGTTGCACACTTAGGTCATTTTCATCCTCCCTAGGCTTATTCTAATTCAATTAGGGTTTTTAACCAATCTTGTGCATCCAATATGTGATTTTTTGTCATTTTGGGTCACTAGTTGAACATTTAGGTCATTTTCATCCTCCCTAGGCTTATTCTAATCCAATTAGGGTTTTTAACCAATCTTGTGCATATAATAAGTGATTTTGTATCATTGGTAATCCAATTAGGTCAATTTCGTCCTCGCTCGGCTTATTGTAATCGAATTAGGCTTTTTAAACAATCTTGTGCATCCAATATGTGATTTTGTGTCATTTTGTGTCATTGGTTGAACATTTAGGTCATTTTCGTCCTCCCTAGGCTTATTCTAATCCAATTAGGGTTTTTAACCAATCTTGTGCATCCAATATGTGATTTTGTGTCATTGGTTGAACATTTAGGTCATTTTCGTCCTCCCTAGGCTTATTCTAATCCAATTAGGGTTTTTAACCAATCTTGTGCATCCAATATGTGATTTGGTGTCATTGGTTGAACATTTAGGTCATTTTCGTCCTCCCTAGGCTAATTCTAATCCAATTAGGGTTTTTAACCAATCTTGTGCATCCAATATGTGATTTTGTGTCATTGGTTGAACATTTAGGTCATTTTCGTCCTCCCTAGGCTTATTCTAATCCAATTAGGGTTTTTAACCAATCTTGTGCATCCAATATGTGATTTTGTGTCATTGGTTGAATATTAAGTTCATTTTCGTCCTCGCTAGGCTTATTCTAATCCAATTAGGGTTTTTAACAAATCTTGTGCATATAATAAGTGATTTTGTGTCATTGGCAATCCAATTTGGTCATTTTCGTCCTCGCTAGGCTTATTCTAATCCAATTAGGGTTTTTAACCAATCTTGTGCATCCAATATGTGATTTTGTGTCATTTTGTGTCATTGGTTGAACATTTAGGTCATTTTCGTCCTCCCTAGGCTTATTCTAATCCAATTAGGGTTTTTAACCAATCTTGTGCATCCAATATGTGATTTTGTGTCATTGGTTGAACATTTAGGTCATTTTCGTCCTCCCTAGGCTTATTCTAATCCAATTAGGGTTTTTAACCAATCTTGTGCATCCAGTGTGTGATTTTTTGTCATTTTGTGTCATTGGTTGAACATTTAGGTCATTTTCGTCCTGCCTAGGTTTATTCTAATCCAATTACGGTTTTTAACCAATCTTGTGCATCCAATATGTGATTTTGTGTCATTGGTTGAGCATTTAGGTCATTTTCGTCCTCCCTAGGCTTATTCTAATCCAATTAGGGTTTTTAACCAATCTTGTGCATCCAATATGTGATTTTGTGTCATTTTGTGTCATTGGTTGAACATTTAGGTCATTTTCGTCCTCCCTAGGCTTATTCTAATCCAATTAGGGTTTTTAACCAATCTTGTGCATCCAATATGTGATTTTGTGTCATTGGTTGAACATTTAGGTCATTTTCGTCCTCCCTAGGCTTATTCTAATCCATTTAGGATTTTTAACCAATCTTGGGCATCCAATATGTGATTTTGTGTCATTTTGTGTCATTGGTTGAACATTTAGGTCATTTTCGTCCTCCCTATGCTTATTCTAATCCAATTAGGGTTTTTAACCAATCTTGTGCATCCAATATGTGATTTTGTGTCATTTTGTGTCATCAGTTGAACATTTAGGTCATTTTCGTCCTCCCTAGGCTTATTCTAATCCAATTAGGGTTTTTAACCAATCTTGTGCATCCAATATGTGATTTTGTGTCATTTTGTGTCATTGGTTGAACATTTAGGTCATTTTCGTCCTCCCTAGGCTTATTCTAATCCAATTAGGGTTTTTAACCAATCTTGTGCATCCAATATGTGATTTTGGGTCATTGGTTCAACATTTAGGTCATTTTCGTCCTACCTAGGCTTATTCTAATCCAATTAGGGTTTTTAACCAATCTTGTGCAACCAATATGTGATTTTGTGTCATTTTGTGTCATTGGTTGAACATTTAGGTCATTTTCGTCCTCCCTAGGCTTATTCTAATCCAATTAGGGTTTTTAACCAATCTTGTGCATCCAATATGTGATTTTGTGTCATTTTGTGTCATTGGTTGAACATTTAGGTCATATTCGTCCTCCCTAGGCTTATTCTAATCCAATTAAGGTTTTTAACCAATCTTGTGCATCCAATATGTGATTTTGTGTCATTTTGTGTCATTGGTTGAACATTTAGGTCATTTTCGTCCTCCCTAGGCTTATTCTAATCCAATTAGGGTTTTTAACCAATCTTGTGCATCCAATATGTGATTTTGTGTCATTTTGTGTCATTGGTTGAACATTTAGGTCATTTTCGTCCTCCCTAGGCTTATTCTAATCCAATTAGGGTTTTTAACCAATCTTGTGCATCCAATATGTGATTTTGTGTCATTGGTTGAACAGTTCGGTCATTTTCGTCCTCCCTAGGCGTATTCTAATCCAATTAGGGTTTTTAACCAATCTTGTGCATCCAATATGTGATTTTGTGTCATTGGTTGAACATTTAGGTCATTTTCGTCCTCCCTAGGCTTATTCTAATCCAATTAGGGTTTTTAACCAATCTTGTGCATCCAATATGTGATTTTGTGTCATTGGTTGAACATTTAGGTCATTTTCGTCCTCCCAAGGCTCTTTTTAATCCAATTAGGGTTTTTAACCAATCTTGTGCATCCAATATGTGATTTTGTGTCATTGGTTGAACATTTAGGTCATTTTCGTCCTCCCTAGGCTTATTCTAATCCAATTAGGGTTTTTAACCAATCTTGTGCATCCAATATGTGATTTTGTGTCATTGGTTGAACATTTAAGTCATTTTCGTCCTTCCTAGGCTTATTCTAATCCAATTAGGGTTTTTAACCAATCTTGAGCATCCAATATGTGATTTTGTGTCATTTTGTGTCATTGGTTGAACATTTAGGTCATTTTCGTCCTCCCTAGGCTTATTCTAATCCAATTAGGGTTTTTAACCAATCTTGTGCATCCAATATGTGATTTTGTGTCATTGGTTGAACATTTAGGTCATATTTGTCCTCCCTAGGTTTATTCTAATCCAATTAGGGTTTTTAACCAATCTTGTGCATCCAATATGTGATTTTGTGTGATTTTGTGTCATTGGTTGAACATTTAGGTCATTTTTGTCCTCCCTAGGCTTATTCTAATCCAATTAGGGTTTTTAACCAATCTTAAGCATCCAATATGTGATTTTGTGTCATTTTGTGTCATTGGTTGAACATTTAGGTCATTTTCGTCCTCCCTAGGCTTATTCTAATCCAATTAGGGTTTTTAACCAATCTTGTGCATCCAATATGTGATTTTGTGTCATCTTGTGTCATTGGTTGAACATTATGTCATTTTCGTCCTCCATAGGCTTATTCTAATCCAATTAGGGTTTTTAACCAATCTTGTGCATCCAATAGGTGATTTGTGTCATTTGGTGGCATTCGTTGAAAATTTAGGTCATTTTCGTCCTCCCTAGGCTTATTCTAATCCAATTAGGGTTTTTAACCAATCTTGTGCATCCAATATGTGATTTTGTGTCATTGGTTGAACATTTAGGTCATTTTCGTCCTCCCTAGGCTTATTCTAATCCAATTAGGGTTTTTAACCAATCTTGTGCATCCAATATGTGATTTTGTGTCATTGGTTGAACATTTAGGTCATTTTCGTCTTCCCTAGGCTTATTCCAATCCAGTTAGGGTTTTTAACCAATCTTTTGCACCCAATATGTCATTTTGTGTCATTGGTTGAACATTTAGGTCATTTTCGTCCTCCATAGGCTTATTCTAATCCAATTAGGGTTTTTAGCCAATCTTGTGCATCCAATATGTGATTTTGTGTCATTTTGTGTCATTGGTTGAACATTTAGGTCATTTTCGTCCTCCCTAGGCTTATTCTAATCCAATTAGGGTTTTTAACCAATCTTGTGCATCCAATATGTGATTTTGTGTCATTTTGTGTCATTGGTTGAACATTTAGGTCTTCTTCGTCCTCCCTAGGATCTTTTTAATCCAATTAGGGGTTTTAACCAATCTTGTGCATCCAATATGTGATTTTGTGTCATTGGTTGAACATTTAGGTCATTTTCGTCCTCCCTAGGCTTATTCTAATCCAATTAGGGTTTTTAACCAATCTTGTGCATCCAATATGTGATTTTGTGTCATTGGTTGAACATTTAGGTCATTTTCGTCCTCGCTAGGCTTATTTTAATCTAATTAGGGTTTTTAACCAATCTTGTGCATCCAATATGTGATTTTGTGTCATTTTGTGTCATTGGTTGAACATTTAGGTCATTTTCGTCCTCCCTAGGCTTATTCTAATCCAATTAGGGTTTTTAACATATCTTGTGCATCCAATATGTGATTTTGTGTCATTTTGTGTCATTTGTTGAACATTTAGGTCATTTTCATCCTCCCTAGGCTTATTCTAATCCAATTAGGGTTTTTAACATATCTTGTGCGTCCAATATGTGATTTTGTGTCATTTTGTGTCATTGGTTGAACATTTAGGTCATTTTCGTCCTCCCTAGGCTTATTCTAATCCAATTAGGGTTTTTAACCAATCTTGTGCATCGAATATGTGATTTTGTGTCATTGGTTGCACATTTAGGTAATTTTCGTCCTCCCTAGGCTTATTCTAATCCAATTAGGGTTTTTAACCAATCTTGTGCATCCAATATGTGATTTTGTGTCATTGGTTGAACATTTAGGTCATTTTCGTCCTCCCTAGGCTTATTCTTATCAAATTAGGGTGTTTAACCAATCTTGTGCATCCAATATGTGATTTTGTGTCATTGGTTGAACATTTAGGTCATTTTCGTCCTCCATAGGCTTATTCTAATCCAACTAGGGTTTTTAACAAATCTTGTGCATCCAATATGTGATTTTGTGTCATTGGTTGAACATTTAGGTCATTTTCGTCCTCCCTATATTCTAATCCAATTAGGGCTTTTAACCAATCTTGTCCATCCAATATGTGATTTTGGGTCATTGGTTGAACATTTAGGTCATTTTCGTCCTCCCTAGGCTTATTCTAATCCAATTAGGGTATTTAACCAATCTTGTGCAACCAATATGTGATTTTGTGTCATTGGTTGAACATTTAGGTAATTTTCGTCCTCCCTAGGCTTATTCTAATCCAATTAGGGTTTTTAACCAATCTTGTGCATCCAATATGTGATTTTGTGTCATTGGTTGAACATTTAGGTCATTTTCGTCCTCCCTAGGCTTATTCTAAACCAATTAGCGTTTTTAACCAATTTTTTGCATCCAATATGTGATTTTGTGTCATTTTGTGTCATTGGTTAAACATTTAGGTCATTTTCGTCCTCCCTAGGCTTATTCTAATCCAATTAGGGTTTTTAACCAATCTTGTGCATCCAATATGTGATTTTGTATCATTGGTTGAACATTTAGGTCATTTTCGTCCTCGCTATGCTTATTCTAATCCAATTAGGGTTTTTAACCAATCTTGTTCATCCAATATGTGATTTTGTGTCATTTTGTGTCATTGGTTGAACATTTAGGTCATTTTCGTCCTCCCTAGGCTTATTCTAATCCAATTAGGGTTTTTAACCAATCTTGTGCATCCAATATGTGATTTTGTGTCATTTTGTGTCATTGGTTGAACATTTAGGTCATTTTCGTCCACCCTAGGCTTATTCTAATCCAATTAGGGTTTTTAACCAATCTTGTGCATCCAATATGTGATTTTGTGTCATTGGTTAAACATTTAGGTCATTTTCGTCCCCCTTAAGCTTATTCTAATCCAACTAGGGTTTTTAACCAATCTTGTGCATCCAATATGTGATTTTGTGTCATTTTGTGTCATTGGTTGAACATTTAGGTCATTTTCGTCCTCCCTAGGCTTATTCTAATCCAATTAGGGTTTTTAACCAATCTTGTGCATCCAATATGAGATTATGTGTCATTGGTTGAACATTTAGGTCATTTTCGTCCTCCCTAGGCTTATTCTAATCCAATTAGGGTTTCTAACCAATCTTGTGCATCCAATATGTGATTTTGTGTCATTCGTTGAACATTTAGGTCATTTTCATCCTCCCTAGGCTTATTCTAATCCAATTAGGGTTTTTAACCAATCTTGTGCATCCAATATGTGATTTTGTGTCATTGGTTGAACATTTAGGTCATTTTCGTCCTCCCTAGGCTTATTCTAATCCAATTAGGGTTTTTAACCAATCTTGTGCATCCAATATGTGATTTTGTGTCATTGGTTGAACATTTAGGTCATTTTCGTCCTCCCTAGGCTTATTCTAATCCAATTAGGGTTTTTAACCATTCTTGCGCATCCAATATGTGATTTTGTGACATTTTGTGTCATTGATTGAACATTTAGGTCATTTTCGTCCTTCATAGGCTTATTCTAATCCAACTAGGGTTTTTAACCAATCTTGTGCATCCAATATGTGATTTTGTGTCATTGCTTGAACATTTAGGTCATTTTCGTCCTCCCTAGGCTTATTCTAATCCAATTAGGGTATTTAACCAATCTTGTGCAACCAATATGTGATTTTGTGTCATTTTGTGTCATTGGTTGAACATTTAGGTAATTTTCGTCCTCCCTAGGCTTATTCTAATCCAATTAGGGTTTTTAACCAATCTTGTGCATCCAATATGTGATTTTGTGTCATTGGTTGAACATTTAGGTCATTTTCGTCCTCCCTAGGCTTATTCTAATCCAATTAGGGTTTTTAACCAATCTTGTGCATCCAATATGTGATTTTGTGTCATTGGTTGAACATTTAGGTCATTTTCGTCCTCCCTAGGCTTATTCTAATCCAATTAGGGTTTTTAACCAATCTTGTGCATCCAATATGTGATTTTGTGCATTTTGTGTCATTGGTTGAACAGTTAGGTCATTTTGGTCCTCCCTAGGCTTATTCTAATCCAATTAGGGTTTTTAACCAATCTTGTGCATCCAATATGTGATTTTGTGTCATTGGTTGAACATTTAGGTCATTTTCGTCCTCCCTAGGCTTATTCTAATCCAATTAGGTATTTTAACCAATCTTGTGCATATAATAAGTTATTTTGTGTCATTGGTAATCCAATTAGGTCATTTTCGTCCTCGCTAGGCTTATTCTAATCCAATTAGGGTTTTTAACCAATCTTGTGCATCCAATATGTGATTTTGTGTCATTTTGTGTCATTGGTTGAACATTTAGTTCATTTTCGTTCTCCCTAGGCTTATTCTAATCCAATTAGGGTTTTTAACCAATCTTGTGCATCCAATATGTGATTTTGTGTCATTTTGTGTCATTGGTTGAACATTTAGGTCATTTTCGTCCTCCCTAGGCTTATTCTAATCCAATTAGGGTTTTTAACCAATCTTGTGCATCCAATATGTATTTTGTGTCATTTTGTGTCATTGGTTGAACATTTAGGTCATTTTCGTCCTCCTTAGGCTTATTCTAATCCAATTAGGGTTTTTAACCAGTCTTGTGCATCCAATATGTGATTTTGTGTCATTGGTTGAACATTTAGGTCATTTTCATCCTCCCTAGGCTTATTCTAATCCAATTAGGGTTTTTAACCAATCTTGTGCATCCAATATGTGATTTTGTGTCATTGGTTGAACATTTAGGTCATTTTCGTCCTCCTTAGGCTTATTCTAATCCAATTAGGGTTTTTAACTAATCTTGTGCATCCAATATGTGATTTTGTGTCATTGGTTGAACATTTAGGTCATTTTCGTCCTCCCTAGGCTTATTCTAATCCAATTAGGGTTTTTAACCAATCTTGTGCATCCAATATGTGATTTTGTGTCATTGGTTAAACATTTAGATCATTTTCGTCTTCCAAAGGCTTTTCTAATCCAATTAGGGTTTTTAACCAATCTTGTGCATCCAATATGTCATTTTGTGTCATTGGTTGAATATTTAGGTCATTTTCGTCCTTCCTAGGCTTATTCTAATCCAATTTGGGTTTTTAACCAATCTTGTGCATCCAATATGTGATTTTGTGTCATTTGTTGAACATTTAGGTCATTTTCGTCCTCCCTAGGCTTATTCTAATCCAATTAGGGTTTTTAACCAATCTTGTGCATCCAATATGTGATTTTGTGTCATTGATTGAACATTTAGGTCATTTTCGTCCTCCCTAGGCTTATTCTAATCCAATTAGGGTGTTTAACCAATCTTGTGCATCCAATATGTGATTTTGTGTCATTGGTTGAACATTTAGGTCATTTTCGTCCTCCCTAGGCTTATTCTAATCCAATTAGGGTTTTTAACCAATCTTGTGCATCCAATATGTGATTTTGTGTCATTGGTTGAACATTTAGGTCATTTTCGTCCTCCCTAGGCTTATTCTAATCCAATTAGGGTTTTTAACCAATCTTGTGCATCCAATATGTGATTTTGTCTCATTGCTTGAACATTTAGATCATTTTCGTCCTCCCTAGGCTTATTCTAATCCAATTAGGGTTTTTAACCAATCTTGTGCATCCAATATGTGATTTTGTGCATTTTGTGTCATTGGTTGAACATTTAGGTCATTTTGGTCCTCCCTAGGCTTATTCTAATCCAATTAGATTTTTAACCAATCTTGTGCATCCAATATGTGATTTTGTGTCATTGGTTGAACATTTAGGTCATTTTCGTCCTCCCTAGGCTTATTCTAATCCAATTAGGGTTTTTAACCAATCTTGTGCATCCAATATGTGATTTTGTGTCATTGGTTGAACATTTAGGTCATTTTCGTCCTCCCTAGGCTTATTCTAATCCAATTAGGGTTTTTAACCAATCTCGTGCATCCAATATGTGATTTTCTGTCATTGGTTGAACATTTAGGTCATTTTCGTCCTCCCTAGGCTTATTCTAATCCAATTAGGGTTTTTAACCAATCTTGTGCATCCAATATGTGATTTTGTGTCATTGGTTGAACATTTAGGTCATTTTCGTCCTCCCTAGGCTTATTCTAATCCAATTAGGGTTTTTTATTAATCTTGTGCATCCAATATGTGATTTTGTGTCATTGGTTGAACATTTAGGTCATTTTCGTCCTCCCTAGGCTTATTCTAATCCAATTAGGGTTTTTAACCAATCTTGTGCATCCAATATGTGATTTTGTGTCATTGGTTGAACATTTAGGTCATTTTCGTGCTCCCTAGGCTTATTCTAAACCAATTAGGGTTTTTAACCAATCTTGTGCATCCAATATGTGATTTTGTGTCATTTTGTGTCATTGGTTGAACATTTAGGTCATTTTCGTCATCCCTAGGCTTATTCTAATCCAATTAGGGTTTTTAACCAATCTTGTGCATCCAATATATGATTTTGTGTCATTGGTTGAACATTTAGGTCATTTTCGTCCTCCCTAGGCTTATTCTAATCCAATTAGGGTTTTTAACCAATTTTGTGCATCCAATATGTGATTTTGTGTCATTGGTTGAACATTTAGGTCATTTTCGTCCTCCCTAGGCTTATTCTAATCCAACTAGGGTTTTTAACCAATCTTGTGCATCCAATATGTGATTTTGTGTCATTTTGTGTCATTGGTTGAACATTTAGGTCATTTTCGTCCTCCCTAGGCTTATTCTAATCCAATTAGGGTTTTTAACCAATCTTGTGCATCCAATATGTGATTTGGTGTAATTTTGTGTCATTGGTTGAACATTTAGGTCATTTTCGTCCTCCCTAGGCTTATTCTAATCCAACTAGGGTTTTTAACCAATCTTGTGCATCCAATATGTGATTTTGTGTAATTTTGTGTCATTGGTTGAACATTTAGGTCATTTTCGTCCTCCCTAGGCTTATTCTAATCCAATTAGGATTTTTAACCAATCTTGTGCATCCAATATGTGATTTTGTGTCATTGGTTGAACATTTAGGTCATTTTCGTCCTCCTTAGGCCTATTCTAATCCAATTAGGGTTTCTAACCAATCTTGTGCATCCAATATGTGATTTTCTGTCATTTTATGTCAATGGTTGAACATTTACGTCATTTTCGTCCTCCCTAGGCTTATTATAATCCAATTAGGGTTTTTAACCAATCTTGTCCATCCAATATGTGATTTTGTGTCATTTTGTGTCATTGGTTGAACATTTAGGTCATTTTCGTCCTCCCTAGGCTTATTCTAATCCAATTAGGGTTTTTAACCAATCTTGTGCATCCAATATGTGATTTTGTGTCATCTTGTGTCATTGGTTGAACATTATGTCATTTTCGTCCTCCATAGGCTTATTCTAATCCAATTAGGGTTTTTAACCAATCTTGTGCATCCAATAGGTGATTTTGTGTCATTTGGTGGCATTCGTTGAAAATTTAGGTCATTTTCGTCCTCCCTAGGCTTATTCTAATCCAATTAGGGTTTTTAACCAATCTTGTGCATCCAATATGTGATTTTGTGTCATTGGTTGAACATTTAGGTCATTTTCGTCCTCCCTAGGCTTATTCTAATCCAATTAGGGTTTTTAACCAATCTTGTGCATCCTATATGTGATTTTGTGTTATTGGTTGAACATTTAGGTCATTTTTGTCCTCCATAGGCTTATTCTAATCCAATTAGGGTTTTTAACCAATCTTGTGCATCCAATATGTGATTTTGTGTCATTGGTCGAACATTTAGGTTATTTTTGTCCCCCCTAGGCTTATTCTAACCTAATTAGGGTTTTTAACCAATCTTGTGCATCCAATATGTGATTTTGTGTCATTGGTTGAACATTTAGGTCATTTTCGTCCTCCCTAGGCTTATTCTAATCCAATTAGGGTTTTTAACCAATCTTGTGCATCCAATATGTGATTTTGTGTCATTGGTTGAACATTTAGGTCATTTTCGTCCTCCCTAGGCTTATTCTTATCAAATTAGGGTGTTTAACCAATCTTGTGCATCCAATATGTGATTTTGTGTCATTGGTTGAACATTAAGGTCATTTTCGTCCTCCATAGGCTTATTCTAATCCAACTAGGGTTTTTAACAAATCTTGTGCATCCAATATGTGATTTTGTGTCATTGGTTGAACATTTAGGTCATTTTCGTCCTCCCTATATTCTAATCCAATTAGGGCTTTTAACCAATCTTGTCCATCCAATATGTGATTTTGTGTCATTGGTTGAACATTAAGGTCATTTTCGTCCTCCCTAGGCTTATTCTAATCCAATTAGGGTATTTAACCAATCTTGTGCAACCAATATGTGATTTTGTGTCATTGGTTGAACATTTAGGTAATTTTCGTCCTCCCTAGGCTTATTCTAATCCAATTAGGGTGTTTAACCAATCTTGTGCATCCAATATGTGATTTTGTGTCATTGGTTGAACATTTAGGTCATTTTCGTCCTCCCTAGGCTTATTCTAATCCAATTAGGGTTTTTAACCATTCTTGCGCATCCAATATGTGATTTTGTGACATTTTGTGTCATTGATTGAACATTTAGGTCATTTTCGTCCTTCATAGGCTTATTCTAATCCAACTAGGGTTTTTAACCAAACTTGTGCATCCAATATGTGATTTTGTGTCATTGGTTGAACATTTAGGTCATTTTCGTCATCCCTAGGCTTATTCTAATCCAATTAGGGTTTTTAACCAATCTTGTGCATCCATTATGTGATTTTGTGTCATTTTGTGTCATTGGTTGAACATTTAGGTTATTTTCGTCCTCCCTAGGCTTATTCTAATCCAATTAGGGTTTTTAACCAATCTTGTGCATCCAAAATGTGATTTTGTGTCATTTTGTGTCATTGGTTGAACATTTAGGTCATTTTCGTCCTCCAAAGGCTTATTCTAATCCAACTAGGGTTTTTAACCAATCTTGTGCATCCAATATGTGATTTTGTGTCATTTTGTGTCATTGGTTGAACATTTAGGTCATTTTCGTCCTCCCTAGGCTTATTCTAATCCAATTAGGGTTTTTAACCAATCTTGTGCATCCAATATGTGATTTTGTGTCATTGGTTGAACATTTATGTCATTTTCGTCCTCCCTAGGCTTATTCGAATCCATTTAGGGTTTTTAACCAATCTTGTGCATCCAATATGTGATTTTGTGTCATTTTGTGTCATTGGTTGAACATTTAGGTCATTTTCATCATCCCTAGGCTTATTCTAATCTAATTAGGGTTTTGAACCAATCTTGTGCATCCAATATGTGATTTTGTGTCATTGGTTGAACATTTAGGTCATTTTCGTCCTCCCTAGGCTTATTCTAATCCAATTAGGGTTTTTAACCAATCTTGTGCATCCAATATGTGATTTTGTGTCATTGGTTGAACATTTAGGTCATTTTCGTCCTCCCTAGGCTTATTTTAAACCAATTAGGGTTTTTAACCAATCATGTGCATCCAATATGTGATTTTGTGTCATTGGTTGAACATTTAGGTCATTTTTGTCCTCCCTAGGCTTATTCTAATCCAATTAGGGTTTTTAACCAATCTTGTGCATCCAATATGTGATTTTGTGTCATTGGTTGAACATTTAGGTCATTTTCGTCCTCCCTAGGCTTATTCTAATCCAATTAGGGTTTTTAACCAATCTTGTGCATCCAATATGTGATTTTGTGTCATTTTGTGTTATTGGTTGAACATTTAGGTCATTTTCGTCCTCCCTAGGCTTATTCTAATCCAATTAGGGTTTTTAACCAATCTTGTGCATCAAATATGTGATTTTGTGTCATTTTGTGTTATTGGTTGAACATTTAGGTCATTTTCGTCCTCCCTAGGCTTATTCTAATCACATTAGGGTTTTTAACCAATCTTGTGCATCCAATATGTGATTTTATGCCATTTTGTGTCATTGGTTGAACATTTAGGTCATTTTCTTCCTCCCTAGACTTATTCTAATCCAATTAGCGTTTTTAACCAATCTTGTGCATCCAATATGTGATTGTGTCATTGGTTGAACATTTAGGTCATTTTCGTCCTCCCTAGGCTTATTCTAATCCAATTAGGGTTTTTAACCAATCTTATGCATCAAATATGTGATTTTGTGTCATTTTGTGTCATTGCTTGAACATTTAGGTCATTTTCGTCCTCCCTAGGCTTATTCTAATCCAATTAGGGTTTTTAACCAATCTTGTGCATCCAATATGTGATTTTATGTCATTGGTTGAACATTTAGGTCATTTTCGTCCTCCCTAGGCTTATTCTAATCCAATTAGGGTTTTTAACCAATCTTCTGCATCCAATATGTGATTGTGTCATTGGTTGAACATTTAGGTCATTTTCGTCCTCCCTAGGCTTATTCTAATCCAATTAGGGTTTTTAACCAATCTTGTGCATCCAATATGTGATTTTGTGTCATTGGTTGAACATTTAGGTCATTTTCGTCCTCCATAGGCTTATTCGAATCCAATTAGGGTTTTTAACAAATCTTGTGCATTCAATATGTGATTTTGTGTCATTTTGTGTCAATGGTTCAACATTTAGGTCATTTTCGTCCTCCCTAGGCTTATTCTAATCCAATTAGGGTTTTTAACCAACCTTGTGCATCCAATATGTGATTTTGTGTCATTTTGTGTTATTGGTTGAACATTTAGGTCATTTTCATCCTCCCTAGGCTTATTCTAATCCAATTAGGGTTTTTAACCAATCTTGTGCATCCAATATGTGATTTTGTGTCATTGGTTGAACATTTAGGTCATTTTCGTCCTCCCTAGGCTTATTCAAATCCAATTAGGGTTTTTAACCATTGTTGTGCATCCAATATGTGATTTTGTGTCATTGGTTGAACATTTAGGTCATTTTCGTCCTCCCTAGGCTTATTCTAATCCAATTAGGGTTTTTAACCAATCTTGTGCATCCAATATGTGATTTTGTGTCATTGGTTGAACATTTAGGTCATTTTCGTCCTCGCTATGCTTATTCTAATCCAATTAGGATTTTTAGCCAATCTTGTGCATCCAATATGTGATTTTGTGTCATTTTGTGTCATTGGTTGAACATTTAGGTCATTTTCGTCCTCCCTAGGCTTATTCTAATCCAATTAGGGTTTTTAACCAATCTTGTGCATCCAATATGTGATTTTGTGTCAGTTTGTGTCATTGGTTGAACATTTAGGTCATTTTCGTCCTCCCTAGGCTTATTCTAATCCAATTAGGATTTTTAACCAATCTTGTGCATCCAATATGTGATTTTGTGTCATTGGTTGAACATTTAGGTCATTTTCGTCCTCCCTAGGCTTATTCTAATCCAATTAGGGTTTTTAACCATTCTTGTGCATCCAATATGTGATTTTGTGTCATTTTGTGTCATTGATTGAACATTTAGGTCATTTTCGTCCTCCTTAGGCTTATTCTAATCCAATTAGGGTTTTTAACCAATCTTGTGCATCCAATATGTGATTTTGTGTCATTGGTTGAACATTTAGGTCATTTTCGTCCTCCCTATGCTTATTCTAATCCAACTAGAGTTTTTAACCAATCTTGTGCATCCAATATGTGATTTTGTGTCATTGGTTGAACATTTAGGTCATTTTCGTCGACCCCAGGCTTATTCTAATCCAATTAGGGTTTTTAACCAATCTTGTGCATCCAATATGTGATTTTGTGTCATTGGTTGAACATTTAGGTCATTTTCGTCCTCCCTAGGCTTATTCGAATCCATTTAGGGTTTTTAACCAATCTTGTGCATCCAATATGTGATTTTGTGTCATTTTGTGTCATTGGTTGAACATTTAGGTAATTTTCGTCCTCCCTAGGCTTATTCTAATACAATTAGGGTTTTCAACCAATCTTGTGCATCCAATATGTGATTTTGTGTCATTGGTTGAACATTTAGGTCATTTTCGTCCTCCCTAGGCTTATTCTAATCCAATTAGGGTTTTTAACCAATCTTGTGCATCCAATATGTGATTTTGTGTCATTTTGTGTCATTTTGTGTCATTTGTTGAACATTTAGGTCATTTTCGTCCTCCGTAGGCTTATTCTAATCCAATTAGGGTTTTTAACCAATCTTGTGCATCCAATATGTGATTTTCTGTCATTTTGTGTCATTGGTTGAACATTTAGGTTATTTTCGTCCTCCCAAGGATTATTATAATCCAATTAGGGTTTTTAACCAATCTTGTGCATCCAATATGTGATTTTGTGTCATTGGTTGAACATTTAGGTCATTTTCGTCCTCCCTAGGCTTATTCTAATCCAATTAGGGTTTTTAACCAATCTTGTGCATCCAATATGTGATTTTGTATCATTTTGTGTCATCGGTTGAACATTTAGGTCATTTTCGTCCTCCCTAGGCTTATTCTAATCCAATTAGGGTTTTTAACCAATCTTGTGCATCCAATATGTGATTTTGTGTCATTTTGTGTCATTGGTTGAACATTTAAGTCATTTTCGTCCTCCTTAGGCTTATTCTAATCCAATTAGGGTTTTTAACCAATCTTGTGCATCCAAAATGTGATTTTGTGTCATTTTGTGTCATTGGTTGAACATTTAGGTCATTTTCTTCCTCCCTAGGCTTATTCTAAGCGAATTAGGGTTTTTAACCAATCTTTTGCATCCAATATGTGATTTTGTGTCATTTTGTGTCATTGGTTGAACATTTAGGTCATTTTCGTCCTCCCTAGGCTTATTCTAATCCAATTAGGGTTTTTAACCAATCTTGTGCATCCAATATGTGATTTTGTGTCATTTTGTGTCATTGGTTAAACATTTAGGTCATTTTCGTCCTCCCTAGGCTTATTCTAATCCAATTAGGGTTTTTAACCAATCTTGTGCATCCAATATGTGATTTCGTGTCATTTTGTGTCATTGGTTGAACATTTAGGTCATTTTCGTCCTGCATAGGCTTATTCTAATCCAATTAAGGTTTTTAACCAATCTTGTGCATCCAATATGTGATTTTGTGTCATTGGTTGAACATTTAGGTCATTTTCGTCCTCCCTAGGCTTATTCTAATCCAATTAGGGTTTTTAACCAATCTTGTGCATCCAATATGTGATTTCGTGTCATCTTGTGTCATTGGTTGAACATTAAAGTCATTTTCGTCCTCCCTAGGCTTATCCTAAGCAATTAGGGTTTTTAACCAATCTTGTGCATCCAATATGTGATTTTTTGTCATTGGTTGAACATTTAGGTCATTTTCGTCCTCCCTAGGCTTATTCTAATCCAATTAGGGTTTTTAACCAATCTTGTGCATCCAATATGTGAATTTGTGTCATTTTGTGTCATTGGTGGAACATTTAGGTAATTTTCGTCCTCCCTAGGCTTATTCTAATCCAATTAGGGTTTTTAACCATTCTTGTGCATCCAATATGTGATTTTGTTTCATTGGTTGAACATTTAGGTCATTTTCGCCTTGCTAGGCTTATTCTAATCCAATTAAGGTTTTTAACCAATCTAGTGCATCCAATATGTGATTTTGTGTCATTGGTTGAACATTTAGGTCATTTTCGTCCTCCCTAGGCTTATTCTAATCCAATTAGGGTTTTTAACCAATCTTGTGCATCCAATATGTGATTTTGTGTCATTGGTTGAACATTTAGGTCATTTTCGTCCTCCCTAGGCTTATTCTAATCCAATTAGGGTATTTAACCAATCTTGTGCAACCAATATGTGATTTTGTGTCATTTTGTGTCATTGGTTGAACATTTAGGTAATATTCGTCCTCCCTAGGCTTATTCTAATACAATTAGGGTTTTCAACCAATCTTGTGCATCCAATATGTGATTTTGTGTCATTGGTTGAACATTTAGGTCATTTTCGTCCTCCCTAGGCTTATTCTAATCCAATTAGGGTTTTTAACCATTCTTGTGCATCCAATATGTGATTTTGTGTCATTTTGTGTCATTG
>JBBPBQ010000008.1:9950404-9960549 GCA_037974755.1 Cicer yamashitae | reverse complement strand
ACAAGATTGGTTAAAAAACCTAATTGGATTAGAATAAGCCTAGGGAGGACGAAAATGACCTAAATGTTCAACCGTGGACACAAAATGACACAAAATCACATATTGGATGCACAAGATTGGTTAAAAACCCTAATTGGATTAGAATAAGCCTAGGGAGGAAGAAAATGACCTAAATGTTCAACCAATGACACAAAATCACATATTGGATGCACAAGATTGATTAAAAACCCTAATTGGATTAGAATAAGCCTAGGGAGGACAAAAATGACCTAAATGTTCAACCAATGACACAAAATTACACAAAATCACATATTGGATGCACAAGATTGGTTAAAAACCCTAATTGGATTAGAATAAGCCTAGGGAGGACGAAAATGACCTAAATGTTCAACCACTGACACAAAGTGACACAAAATCAAATATTGGATGCACAAGATCTGTTAAAAACCCAAATTTGATTAGAATCAGCCTATGGAGGACGAAAATGACCTAAATGTTCAACCAATGACACAAAATCACATATTGGATGCACAAGATTGGTTAAAAACCCTAATTGGATTAGAATAAGCCTAGGGAGGACGAAAATGACCTAAATGTTCAACCAATGACACAAAATCACATTCTGGATGCACAAGATTGGTTAAAAACCCTAATTGGATTAGAGTAGCCTAGGGAGGACTAAAATGACCCAAATGTTCAACCAATGACACAAAATCACATATTGGATGCACAAGATTGGTTAAAAACCCTAATTGGATTAGAATAAGCCTAGGGAGGACGAAAAGGGCCTAAATGTTCAACCAATGACACAAAATGACACAAATTCAGATATTGGATGTACAAGATTTGTTGAAAACCCTAATTGGATTAGAATACGCCTAGGGAGGACGAAAATGACCTAAATGTTCAACCAATGACACAAAATGACACAAAATCACATATTGGATGCACAAGATTGGTTAAAAACCCTAAATGGATTAGAATAAGCCTAGGGAGGACGAAAATGACCTAAATGTTCAACCAATGACACAAAATGACACAAAATCACATATTGGATGCACAAGATTGGTTAAAAACCATAATTGGATTAGAATAAGCCTAGGGAGGACGAAAATGACCTAAATGTTCAACCAATGACACAAAATGACACAAAATCACATATTGGATGCACAAGATTGATTAAAAACCCTAATTGGATTAGAATAAGCCTAGGGAGGACGAAAATGACATAATTGGATTACCAATGACACAAAATCAGTTATTATATGCACAAGATTGGTTAAAAACCCTAATTGGATTAGAATAACCCTAGGGAGGACGAAAATGACCTAAATGTGCAACCAATGACACAAAATCACATATTGGATGCACAAGATTGGTTAAAAACCCTAATTGGATTAGAATAAGCCTAGGGAGGACGAAAATGACCTAAATGTTCACCCAATGACACAAATTGACACAAAATCACATATGGGAAGCACAAGATTGGATAAAAATCCTAATTGGATTAGAATAAGCCTGGAAGGACGAAAATGACCTAAATGTTCAACCAATGACACAAAATCACATATTGGATGCACAAGATTGGTTAAAAACCCTAATTGGATTAGAATAAGCCTAGGGAGGACGAAAATGACCTAAATGTTCAACCAATGACACAAAATCACATATTGGATGCACAAGATTGGTTAAAAACCCTAATTGGATTATAATAATCCTAGGGAGGACGAAAATGACCTGAATGTTCAACCAATGACACAAAATGACAGAAAATCACATATTGGTTGCACAAGATTGGTTAAAAACCCTAATAGGATTAGAATAAGCCTACGGAGGACGAAAATGACCTAAATGTTCAACAAATGACACAAAATGACACAAAATCACATATTGGATGCACAAGATTGGTTAAAAACCCTAATTGGATTAGAATAAGCCTAGGGAGGACGAAAATGACCTAAATGTTCAACCAATGACACAAAATGACACAAAATCACATATTGGATGCACAAGATTGGTTAAAAATCCTAATTGGATTAGAATAGGCCTATGGAGGACGAAAATGACGTAAATGTTAAACCAATGACACAAAATCACATATTGGATGCACAAGATTGGTTAAAAACCCTAATTGGATTAGAATAAGCCTAGGGAGGACGAAAATGACCTAAATGTTCAACCAATGACACAAAATGACACAAAATCACATATTGCATGCACAAGATTGGTTAAAAATCCTAATTGGATTAGAATTAGCCTAGGGAGGACGAAAATGACCTAAATGTTCAACCAATGACAAAAAATGACACAAAATCACATATTGGATGCACAAGATTGGTTAAAAACCCTAATTGGATTAGAATATGCCTAGGGAGGACAAAAATGACCTAAATGTTCAACCAATGACACAAAATCGCATATTGGATGCACAAGATTGGTTAAAAACCCTAATTGGATTAGAATAAGCCTAGGGAGGACGAAAATGACCTAAATGTTCAACCAATGACACAAAATGACACAAAATCACATATTGGATGCACAAGATTGGTTAAAAACCCTAATTGAATTAGAATAAGCCTAGGGAGGACGAAAATGACCTAAATGTTCAACCAATGACTCAAAATCACATATTGGATGCACAAGATTGGTTAAAAACTCTAATTGGATTAGAATAAGCCTAGGGAGGACGAAAATGACCTAAATGTTCAACCAATGACACCAAATGACACAAAATCACATATTGGGTGCACAAGATTGGTTAAAAACCCTAATTGAATTAGAATAAGCCTAGGGAGGACGAAAATGACCTAAATGTTCAACCAATGACACAAAATCACATATTGGATGCACAAGATTGGTTAAAAACCCTAATTGGATTAGAATAAGCCTAGGGAGGACGAAAATGACCTAAATGTTCAACCAATGACACAAAATCACATATTGGGTGCACAAGATTGGTTAAAAACCCTAATTGGATTAGAATAAGCCTAGGGAGGACGAAAATGACCTAAATGTTCAACCAATGACACAAAATCACATATTGGATGCACAAGATTGGTTAAAAACCCTAATTGGATTAGAATAAGCCTAGGGAGGACGAAAATGACCTAAATGTTCAACCAATGACACAAAATCACATATTGGATGCACAAGATTGATTAAAAACCCTATTTGGATTAGAATAAGCCTAGGGAGGACGAAAATGACCTAAATGTTCAATCAATGACACAAAATCACATACTGGATGCACAAGATTGGTTAAAAACCCTAATTGGATTAGAATAAGCCTAGGGAGGACGAAAATGACCTAAATGTTCAACCAATGACACAAAATGACACAAAATCACATATTGGATGCACAAGATTGGTTAAAAACCCTAGTTGGATTAGAATAAGCCTTTGGAGGACGAAAATGACCTAAATGTTCAACCAATGACACAAAATGACACAAAATCACATTTTGGATGCACAAGATTGGTTAAAAACCCTAATTGGATTAGAATAAGCCTAGGGAGGACGAAAATAACCTAAATGTTCAACCAATGACACAAAATGACACAAAATCACATAATGGATGCACAAGATTGGTTAAAAACCCTAATTGGATTAGAATAAGCCTAGGGATGACGAAAATGACCTAAATGTTCAACCAATGACACAAAATCACATATTGGATGCACAAGATTGGTTAAAAACCCTAATTGGATTAGAATAAGCCTAGGGAGGACGAAAATGACCTAAATGTTCAACCAATGACACAAAATGACACAAAATCACATATTGGATGCACAAGATTGATTAAAAACCCTAATTCGATTAGAATAAGCCTAGGGAGGACGAAAATGACCTAAATGTTCAACCGTGGACACAAAATGACACAAAATCACATATTGGATGCACAAGATTGGTTAAAAACCCTAATTGGATTAGAATAAGCCTAGGGAGGACGAAAATGACCTAAATGTTCAACCAATGACACAAAATGACACAAAAAAACATATTGGATGCACAAGATTGGTTAAATACCCTAATTGGATTAGAATAAGCCTAGGGAGGACGAAAATGACCTAAATGTTCAACCAATGACACAAAATCACATATTGGATGCTCAAGATTGGTTAAAAACCTTAATTGGATTAGAATAAGCCTAGGGAGGACGAAAATGACCTAAATGTTCAACCGTGGACACAAAATGACACAAAATCACATATTGGATGCACAAGATTGGTTAAAAACCCTAATTGGATTAGAATAAGCCTAGGGAGGACGAAAATGACCTAAATGTTCAACCAATGACACAAAATTACACAAAAAAACATATTGGATGCACAAGATTGGATAAAAACTCTAATTGAATTAGAATAAGCCTAGGGAGGACGAAAATGACCTAAATGTTCAACCAATGACACAAAATGACACAAAATCACATATTGGATGCACAAGATTGATTAAAAACCCTAATTGGATTAGAATAAGCCTAGGGAGGACAAAAATGACATAAATGTTCAACCAATGACACAAAATTACACAAAATCACATATTGGATGCACAAGATTGGTAAAAAACCCTAATTGGATTAGAATAAGCATAGGGAGGACGAAAATGACCTAAATGTTCAACCAATGACACAAAATGACACAAAATCACATATTGGATGCACAAGATTGATTAAAAACCCTAATTGGATTAGAATAAGCCTAGGGAGGACGAAAATGACCTAAATGTTCAACCATGGACACAAAATGACACAAAATCACATATTGGATGCACAAGATTGGTTAAAAACCCTAATTGGATTAGAATAAGCCTAGGGAGGACGAAAATGACCTAAATGTTCAACCAATGACACAAAATGACACAAAATCACATATTGGATGCACAAGATTGGATAAAAACTCTAATTGAATTAGAATAAGCCTAGGGAGGACGAAAATGACCTAAATGTTCAACCAATGACACAAAATCACATATTGGATGCTCAAGATTGGTTAAAAACCCTAATTGGATTAGAATAAGCCTAGGGAGGACGACAATGACCTAAATGTTCAACCAATGACACAAAATGACACAAAATCACATATTGGATGCACAAGATTGATTAAAAACCCTAATTGGATTAGAATAAGCCTAGGGAGGACGAAAATGACCTAAATGTTCAACCGTGGACACAAAATGACACAAAATCACATATTGGATGCACAAGATTGGTTAAAAACCCTAATTGGATTAGAATAAGCATAGGGAGGACGAAAATGACCTAAATGTTCAACCAATGACACAAAATTACACAAAATCACATATTGGATGCACAAGATTGGTTAAAAACCCTAATTGGATTAGAATAAGCCTAGGGAGGACGAAAATGACCTAAATGTTCAACCAATGACACAAAATCACATATTGGATGCACAAGATTGGTTAAAAACCCTAATTGGATTTGAATAACCCTAGGGAGGACGAAAATGACCTAAATGTTCAACCAATGACACAAAATGACACAAAATCACATATTGGATGCACAAGATTGGTTAAAAACCCTAATTGGATTAGAATAAGCCTAGGGAGGACGAAAATGACCTAATTGGATTACCAATGACAAAAAATTACTTATTATATGCACAAGATTGGTTAAAAACCCTAATTGGATTAGAATAAGCCTAGGGAGGACGAAAATGACCTAAATGTTCAACCAATGACACAAAATCACATATTGGATGCACAAGATTGGTTAAAAACCCTAATTGGATTAGAATAAGCCTAGGGAAGACCAATATGACTTAAATGTACAACCAATGACACAAAGTCACATATTGGATACACAAGATTAGTTAAAAACCCTAATTGGATTAGAATAAGTCTAGCGAGGACGAAAATGAACTTATTGGTTTACCAACGACAAAAAATCACTTATTATATGCACAAGATTGGTTAAAAACCCTAATTGGATTAGATTAAGCCTAGGGAGGACGAAAATGACCTAAGTGTGCAACCAATGACACAAAATCACATATTGGATGCATAAGATTGGTTAAAAACCCTAATTGGATTAAAATAAGCCTAGGGAGGACGAAAATGACCTAAATGTTCAACCAATGACACAAAATGACACAAAATCACATATTGGATGCACAAGATTGGTTAAAAACCCTAATTAGATTAGAATAAGCCTAGGGAGGACGAAAATGACCTAAATGTTCAACCAATGACACAAAATCACACAAAATCACATATTGGATGCACAAGATTGGTTAAAAACCCTAATTGGATTAGAATAAGCCTAGGGAGGACGAAAATGACCTAAATGTTCAACCAATGACACAAAATCACATATTGGATGCACAAGATTGGTTAAAAACCCTAATTGGATTAGAATAAGCCTAGGGAGGACGAATATAACCTAAATGTTCAACCAATGACACAAAATCACATATTGGATGCACAAGATTGGTTAAAAACCCTAATTGGATTAGAATAAGCCTAGCGAGGACGAAAATGACCTAAATGTTCAACCAATGACACAAAATCACATATTGGATGCACAAGATTGGTTAAAAACCGTAATTGGATTAGAATAAGCCTAGGGACGACGAAAATGACCTAAATGTTCAACCAATGACACAAAATGACACAAAATCACATATTGGATGCACAAGATTGGTTAAAAACCCTAATTGGATTAGAATAAGCCTAGGGAGAACGAAAATGACCTAAATGTTCAATCAATGACACAAAATGACACAAAATCACATATTGGATGCACAAGATTGGTTAAAAACCCTAATTGGATTAGAATAAGCCTAGGGAGGACGAAAATGACCTAAATGTTCAACCAATGACACAAACTCACATATTTGATGCACAAGATTGGTTAAAAACCCTAATTGGATTAGAATAAGCCTAGGGAGGACGAAAATGACCTAAATGTTCAACCAATGACACAAAATCACATATTGGATGCACAAGATTGGTTAAAAACCCTAATTGGATTAGAATAACCCTAGGGAGGACGAAAATGACCTAAATGTTCAACCAATGACACAAAATTACACAAAATCACATATTGGTTGCACAAGATTGGTTAAAAACCCTAATTGGATTAGAATAAGCCTAGGGAGGACGAAAATGACCTAAATGTTCAACCAATGACACAAAATCACATATTGGATGCACAAGATTGGTTAAAAACCCTAATTGGATTAGAATAAGTCTAGAGAGGACGAAAATGACCTAAATGTTCAACCAATGACACAAAATCACATATTGGATGCACAAGATTGGTTAAAAACCCTAATTGGATTAGAATAAGCCTAGGAAGGACGAAAATGACCTAAATGTTCAACCAATGACACAAAATCACATATTGGATGCACAAGATTGGTTAAAAACCCTACTTGGATTAGAATAAGCCTAGGGAGGACGAAAATGACCTAAATGTTCAACCAATAACACAAAATGACACAAAATCACATATTGGATGGACAAGATTGGTTAAAAACCCTAATTGGATTAGAATAAGCCTAGGGAGGACGAAAATGACCTAAATGTTCAACCAATGACACAAAATCACATATTGGATGCACAAGATTGGTTAAAAACCCTAATTGGATTAGAATAAGCCTAAGGAGGACGAAAATGAACTAAATGTTCAATCAAATAACATAAAATCACATATTGGATGCACAAGATTGGTTAAAAACCCTAATTGGATTAGAATAAGCCTAGGGAGGACGAAAATGACCTAAATGTTCAACCAATGACACAAAATCACATATTGGATGCACAAGATTGGTTAAAAACCCTAATTGGATTAGAATAAGCCTAGGGACGACGGAAATGACCTAAATGTTCAACCAATGACACAAAATTATACAAAATCACATATTGGATGCACAAGATTGGTTAAAAACCCTAATTGGATTAGAATAAGCCAAGGGAGGACGAAAATGACCTAAATGTTCAACCAATGACACAAAATGACACAAAATCACATATTGGATGCACAAGATTGGTTAAAAACCCTAATTGGATTAGAATAAGCCTAGGGAGGACGAAAATGACCTAAATGTTCAACCAATGACACAAAATCAGATATTGGATGCACAAGATTAATTAAAAACCCTAATTGGATTAGAATAAGCCTAGGGAGGACGAAAATGACCTAAATGTTCAACCAATAACACAAAATCACATATTGGATGCACAAGATTGGTTAAAAACCCTAATTGGATTAGAATAAGCCTAGGGAGGACGAAAATGACCTAAATGTTAGACCAATGACACAAAATCACATATTGGATGCACAAGATTGGTTAAAAACCCTAATTGGATTAGAATAAGCCTAGGGAGGACGAAAATGACCTAAATGTTCAACCAATGACACAAAATCACATATTGGATGCACAGGATTGGTTAAAAACCCTAATTGGATTAGAATAAGCCTAGGGAGGACCAAAATGACCTAACTGTTCAACCAATGACACAAAATCACATATTGGATGCACAAGATTGGTTAAAAACCTTAATTGGATTAGAATAAGCCTAGGGAGGACGAAAATGACCTAAATGTTCAACCAATGACACAAAATGACACAAAATCACATATTGGATGCACTAGCTTGGTTAAAAACCCTAATTGGATTAGAATAAGCCTAGGGAGGACGAAAATGACCTAAATGTTCAACCAATGACACAAAATGACACAAAACCACATATTGGATGCACTATATTGGTTAAAAACCCTAATTGTATTAGAATAAGCCTAGGGAGGACGAAAATGACCTAAATGTTCAACCAATGACACAAAATGACACAAAATCACATATTGGATGCACAAGATATGTTAAAAACCCTAATTGGATTAGAATAAGCCTAGGGAGGACGAAAATGACCTAAATGTTCAACCAATGACACAAAATGACACCAAATCACATATTGGATGCACAAAATTGGTTAAAAACCCTAATTGGATCAGAATAAGCCTAGGAGGACGAAAACGACCTAAATGTTCAACTAATGACACAAAATCACATATTGGATGCACAAGATTAATTAAAAACATTAGTTGTATTAGAATAAGCCTAGAGAGGACGAAAGAGACCTAAATGTTCAACCAATGACACAAAATCACATATTGGATGCACAAGATTGGTTAAAAACCCTAATTGGATTAGAATAAGCCTAGGGAGGACGAAAATGACCTAAATGTTCAACCAATGACACAAAATGACACAAAATCACATATTGGATACACAAGATTGATTAAAAACCCTAATTGGATTAGAATAAGCCTAGGGAGGACGAAAATGACCTAAATGTTCAACCGTGGACACAAAATGACACAAAATCACATATTGGATGCACAAGATTGGTTAAAAACCCTAATTGGATTAGAATAAGCCTAGGGAGGACGAAAATGACCTAAATGTTCAACCAATGACACAAAATGACACAAAATACATATTGGATGCACAAGATTGGTTAAAAACCCTAATTGGATTAGAATAAGCCTAGGGAGGACGAAAATGACCTAAATGTTCAACCAATGACACAAAATCACATATTGGATGCACAAGATTGGTTAAAAACCCTACTTGGATTAGAATAAGCCTAGGGAGGACGAAAATGACCTAAATGTTCAACCAATAACACAAAATGACACAAAATCACATATTGGATGGACAAGATTGGTTAAAAACCCTAATTGGATTAGAATAAGCCTAGGGAGGACGAAAATGACCTAAATGTTCAACCAATGACACAAAATCACATATTGGATGCACAAGATTGGTTAAAAACCCTAATTGGATTAGAATAAGCCTAAGGAGGACGAAAATGAACTAAATGTTCAATCAAATAACATAAAATCACATATTGGATGCACAAGATTGGTTAAAAACCCTAATTGGATTAGAATAAGCCTAGGGAGGACGAAAATGACCTAAATGTTCAACCAATGACACAAAATCACATATTGGATGCACAAGATTGGTTAAAAACCCTAATTGGATTAGAATAAGCATAGGGAGGAAGAAAATGACCTAAATGTTCAACCAATGACACAAAATTACACAAAATCACATATTGGATGCACAAGATTGGTTAAAAACCCTAATTGGATTAGAATAAGCCTAGGGACGACGAAAATG
>JBBPBQ010000008.1:9932113-9950234 GCA_037974755.1 Cicer yamashitae | reverse complement strand
TGACCTAAATGTTCAACCAATGACACAAAATTACACAAAATCACATATTGGATGCACAAGATTGGTTAAAAACCCTAATTGGATTAGAATAAGCCTAGGGACGACGAAAATGACCTAAATGTTCAACAAATGACACAAAATCACATATTGGATGCACAAGATTGGTTAAAAATCCTAATTGGATTAGAATAAGCCTAGGGAGGACGAAAATGACCTAAATGTTCAACCAATGACACAAAATCACATATTGGATGCACAAGATTGGTTAAAAACCCTAATTGGATTAGAATAAACCTAGGGAGGACGAAAATAACCTAAATGTTCAACCAATGACACAAAATCACATATTGGATGCACAAGATTGGTTAAAAACCCTAATTGGATTAGAATAAGCCTAGCGAGGACGAAAATGACCTAAATGTTCAACCAATGACACAAAATCACATATTGGATGCCCAAGATTGGTTAAAAACCCTAATTGGATTAGAATAAGCCTAGGGAGGACAAAAATGACCTAAATGTTCAACCAATGACACAAAATCACATATTGGATGCACAAGATTGGTTAAAACCCCTAATTGGATTAGAATAAGCCTAGGGAGGACGAAAATGACCTAAATGTTCAACCAATGACACAAAATCACATATTGGATGCACAAGATTGGTTAAAAACCGTAATTGGATTAGAATAAGCCTAGGGACGACGAAAATGACCTAAATGTTCAACCAATGACACAAAATGACACAAAATCACATATTGGGTGCACAAGATTGGTTAAAAACCCTAATTGGATTAGAATAAGCCTAGGGAGGACGAAAATGACCTAAATGTTCAACCAATGACACAAAATCACATATTGGATGCACAAGATTGGTTAAAAACCCTAATTGGATTAGAATAAGCCTAGGGAGGACGAAAATGACCTAAATGTGCAACCAATGACACAAAATCACATATTGGATGCACAAGAATGGTTAAAAACCCTAATTGGATTAGAATAAGGCTAGGGAAGACGAAAATGACCGAAATGTTCAACCAATGACACAAAATGACACAAAATCAGATATTGGATGCACAAGATTGGTTAAAAACCCTAATTGGATTAGAATAAGCCTAGGGAGGACGAAAATGACCTAAATGTTCAACCAACGACACAAAAATGACATAAAATCACATATTGGATGCACAAGATTGGTTAAAAACCGTAATTGGATTAGAATAAGCCTAGGGAGGACGAAAATGACCTAAATGTTCAACCAATGACACAAAATGACACAAAATCACATATTGGATGCACAAGATTGGTTAAAAACCCAAATTGGATTAGAATAAGCCTAGGGAGGACGAAAATGACCTAAATGTTCAACCAATGACACAAAATGACACAAAATCACATATTGGATGCACAAGATTGGTTAAAAACCCTAATTGGATTATAATAAGCCTAGGGAGGACGAAAATGACCTAAATGTTCAACCAATGACACAAAATCGCATATTGGATGCACAAGATTGGTTAAAAACCCTAATTGGATTAGAATAAGCCTAGGGAGGACGAAAATGACCTAAATGTTCAACCAATGACACAAAATAACACAAAATCACATATTGGATGCACAAGATTGGTTAAAAACCCTAATTGGATTAGAATAAGCCTAGGGAGGACGAAAATGACCTAAATGTTCAACCAATGACACAAAATGATACAAAATCACATATTGGATGCACAAGATTGGTTAAAAACCCTAATTGGATTAGAATAAGCCTAGGGAGGACAAAAATGACCTAAATGTTCAACCAATGACACAAAATTACACAAAATCACATATTGGATGCACAAGATTGGTTAAAAACCCTAATTGGATTAGAATAAGCCTAGGGAGGACGAAAATGACCTAAATGTTCAACCAATGACACAAAATGAAACAAAATCACATATTGGATGCACAAGATTGGTTAAAAACCCTAATTGAATTAGAATAAGCCTAGGGAGGACGAAAATGACCTAAATGTTCAACCAATGACACAAAATCACATATTGGATGCACAAGATTGGTTAAAAACCCTAATTGGATTAGAATAAGCCTAGGGAGGCCGAAAATGACCTAAATGTTCAACCAATGACACAAAATGACACAAAAAAACATATTGGATGCACAAGATTGGTTAAAAACCCTAATTGGATTAGAATAAGCCTAGGGAGGAGGAAAATGACCTAAATGTTCAACTAATGACACAAAATTACACAAAATCACATATTGGATGCACAAGATTGGTTAAAAACCCTAATTGAATTAGAATAAGCCTAGGGAGGACGAAAATGACCTAAATGTTCAACCAATGACACAAAATCACATATTGGATGCACAAGATTGGTTAAAAACCCTAATTGGATTAGAATAAGTCTAGGGAGGCCGAAAATGACCTAAATGTTCAACCAATGACACAAAATCACATATTGGATGCACAAGATTGGATAAAAACTCTAATTGGATTAGAATAAGCCTAGGGAGGACGAAAATGACCTAAATGTTCAACCAATGACACAAAATCACATATTGGATGCACAAGATTGGTTAAAAAACCTAATTGGATTAGAATAAGCCTAGGGAGGACGAAAATGACCTAAATGTTCAACCAATGACACAAAACGACACATAATCACATATTGGATGCACAAGATTGGTTAAAAACCCTAATTGGATTAGAATAAGCCTAGCGAGGACGAAAATGACCTAATTGGATTACCAATGACACAAAATCACTTATTATATGCACAAGATTGGTTAAAAACCCTAATTGGATTAGAATAAGCCTAAGGAGGACGAAAATGACCTAAATGTTCAACCAATGACACAAAATGACACAAAATCACATATTGGATGCACAAGATTGGTTAAAAACCCTAATTGGATTAGAATAAGCCTATCGAGGACGAAAATGACCTAATTGGATTACCAATGACACAAAATCACTTATTATATGCACAAGATTGGTTAAAAACCCTAATTGGATTAGAATAAGCCTAGGGAGGACGAAAATGACCTAAATGTTCAACCAATGACACAAAATCACATATTGGATGCACAAGATTGGTTAAAAACCCTAATTGGATTAGAATAAACCTAGGGAGGACGAAAATAACCTAAATGTTTAACCAATGACACAAAATCACATATTGGATGCACAAGATTGGTTAAAAACCCTAATTGGATTAGAATAAGTCTAGGGAGGACGAAAATGACCTAAATTTTCAACCAATGACACAAAATCACACAAAATCACATATTGGATGCACAAGATTGGTTAAAAACCCTAATTGGATTAGAATAAGCCTAGGGAGGACGAAAATGAACTAAATGTTCAACCAATGACACAAAATGACACAAAATCACATATTGGACGCACAAGATTGGTTAAAAATCCTAATTGGATTAGAATAAGCCTAGGGAGGACGAAAATGACCTAAATGTTCAACCAATGACACAAAATGACAAAAAATCACATATTGGATGCTCAAGATTGGTTAAAAACCCTAATTGGATTAGAATGAGCCTAGGGAGGACAAAAATTACCTAAATGTTCAACCAATGACACAAAATCACATATTGGATGCACAAGATTGGTTAAAAACCCTAATTGGATTAGAATAAGCCTAGGGAGGACGAAAATGACCTAAATGTTCAACCAATGACACAAAATCACATATTGGATGCACAAGATTGGTTAAAAACCCTAATTGGATTAGAATAAGCCTAGGGAGGACGAATATGACCTAAATGTTTAACCAATGACACAAAATGACACAAAATCACATATTGGATGCACAAGATTGGTTAAAAACCCTAATTGGATTAGAATAAGCCTAGGGAGGACGAAAATGACCTAAATGTTCAACCAATGACACAAAATCGCATATTGGATTCACAAGATTGGTTAAAAACCCTAATTGGATTAGAATAAGCCTAGGGAGGACGAAAATGACCTAAATGTTCAACCAATGACACAAAATCACATATTGGATGCACAAGATTGGTTAAAAACCCTAATTGGATTAGAATAAGCCTAGGGAGGACGAAAATGACCTAAATGTTCAACCAATGACACAAAATCACATATTGGATGCACAAGATTGGTTAAAAACCCTAATTGGATTAGAATAAGCCTAGGGTGGACAAAAATGACCTAAATGTTCAACCAATGACACAAAATCACATATTGGATGCACAAGATTGGTTAAAAACCCTAATTGGATTAGAATAAGCCTAGGGAGGACGAAAATGACCTAAATGTTCAACCAATGACACAAAATCAGATATTGGATTCACAAGATTGGTTAAAAACCCTAATTGGATTAGAATAAGCCTAGGGAGGACGAAAATGACCTAAATGTTCAACCAATGACACAAAATCACATATTGGATGCACAAGATTGGTTAAAAACCCTAATTGGATTAGAATAAGCCTAGGGAGGACGAAAATGACCTAAATGTTCAACCAATGACACAAAGTTACATATTGGATGCACAAGATTGGTTAAAAACCCTAATTGGATTAGAATAAGCCTAGGGAGGACGAAAATGACCTAAATGTTCAACCAATGACACAAAATGACACAAAATCACATATTGGATGCACAAGATTGGTTAAAAACCCTAATTGGGTTAGAATAAGCCTAAGGGGGACGAAAATGACCTAAATGTTTAATCAATGACACAAAATCACATATTGGATGCACAAGATTGGTTAAAAAACCCTAATTGGATTAGAATAAGCCTAGGGAGGACGAAAATGATCTAAATGTTCAACCAATGACACAAAATCACATATTGGATGCACAAGATTGGTTAAAAACCCTAATTGGATTAGAATAAGCCTAGGGAGGACGAAAATGACCTAAATGTTCAACCAATGACACAAAATGACACAAAATCACATATTGCATGCACAAGATTGGTTAAAAATCCTAATTGGATTAGAATTAGCCTAGGGAGGACGAAAATGACCTAAATGTTCAACCAATGACAAAAAATGACACAAAATCACATATTGGATGCACAAGATTGGTTAAAAACCCTAATTGGATTAGAATATGCCTAGGGAGGACAAAAATGACCTAAATGTTCAACCAATGACACAAAATCGCATATTGGATGCACAAGATTGGTTAAAAACCCTAATTGGATTAGAATAAGCCTAGGGAGGACGAAAATGACCTAAATGTTCAACCAATGACACAAAATGACACAAAATCACATATTGGATGCACAAGATTGGTTAAAAACCGTAGTTGGATTAGAATAAGCCTAGGGACGACGAAAATGACATAAATAATCAACCAATGATACAAAATCACATATTGGATGTACAAGATTGGTTAAAAACCCTAATTGGATTAGAATAAGCCTAGGGAGGACAAAAATGACCTAAATGTTCAACCAATGACACAAAATCACGTATTGGATGCACAAGATTGGTTAAAAACCCTAATTGGATTAGAATAAGCCTAGGGAGGACGAAAATGACCTAAATGTTCAACCAATGACACAAAATCACATATTGGATGCACAAGATTGGTTAAAAACCCTAATTGGATTAGAATAAGCCTAGGGAGGTCGAAAATGACATAAATGTTCAACCAATGACACAAAATCACATATTGGATGCACAAGATTGGTTAAAAACCCTAATTGGATTAGAATAAGCCTAGGGAGGACGAAAATGACCTAAATGTTCAACCAATGACACAAAATGACTCAAAATCACATATTGGATGCACAAGATTTGTTAAAAACCCTAATTGGATTAGAATAAGCCTAGGGAGGACGAAAATGACCTAAATGTTTAACCAACGACACAAAATCACATATTGGATGCACAAGATTGGTTAAAAACCCTAATTGGATTAGAATAAGGCTAGGGAGGACGAAAATGACCTAAAAGTTCAACCAATGGTACAAAATCACATATTGGCTACACAAGATTGGTTAAAAACCCTAATTGGATTAGGATAAGCCTAGGGAGGACGAAAATGCACTAAATGTTCAACCAATGACACAAAATGACACAAAATCACATATTGGATGCACAAGATTGGTTAAAAACCCTAATTGGATTAGAATAAGCCTAGGGAGGACGAAAATGACCTAAATGTTCAACCAATGACACAAAATGACACAAAATCACATATTGGATACACAAGATTGATTAAAAACCCTAATTGGATTAGAATAAGCCTAGGGAGGACGAAAATGACCTAAATGTTCAACCGTGGACACAAAATGACACAAAATCACATATTGGATGCACAAGATTGGTTAAAAACCCTAATTGGATTAGAATAAGCCTAGGGAGGACGAAAATGACCTAAATGTTCAACCAATGACACAAAATGACACAAAAAAACATATTGGATGCACAAGATTGGTTAAATACCCTAATTGGATTAGAATAAGCCTAGGGAGGACGAAAATGACCTAAATGTTCAACCAATGACACAAAATCACATATTGGATGCTCAAGATTGGTTAAAAACCTTAATTGGATTAGAATAAGCCTAGGGAGGACGAAAATGACCTAAATGTTCAACCGTGGACACAAAATGACACAAAATCACATATTGGATGCACAAGATTGGTTAAAAACCCTAATTGGATTAGAATAAGCCTAGGGAGGACGAAAATGACCTAAATGTTCAACCAATGACACAAAATCACATATTGGATGCACAAGATTGGTTAAAAACCCTAATTGGATTAGAATAAGCCTAGCAAGGACGAAAATGACCTAAATGTTCAACCAATGACACAAAATGACACAAAATCACATATTGGATGCACAAGATTGGTTAAAAACCCTAATTGGATTAGAATAAGCCTAGGGAGGACAAAAATGACCTAAATGTTCAACCAATGACACAAAATCACATATTGGATGCACAAGATTGGTTAAAAACCCTAATTGGATTAGAATAAGCCTAGGGAGGACGAAAATGACCTAAATGTTCAACCAATGACACAAAATGACACAAAATCACATATTGGATGATCAAGATTGGTTAAAAACCCTAATTGGATTAGAATAAGCCTAGGGAGGACGAAAATGACCTAAATGTTCAACCAATGACACAAAATCACATATTGGATGCACAAGATTGGTTAAAAACCCTAATTGGATTAGAATAAGCTTAGGGAGGACGAAAATGACCTAAATATTCAACCAATCACAAAATCACATATTGGATGCACAAGATTGGTTAAAAACCCTAATTGGATTAGAATAAGCCTAGGGAGGACGAAAATGACCTAAATGTTCAACCAATGACACAAAATCACATATTGGATGCACAAGATTGGTTAAAAACCCTAATTGGATTATAATAATCCTAGGGAGGTCGAAAATGACCTAAATGTTCAACCAATGACACAAAATGACAGGAAATCACATATTGGATGCACAAGATTGGTTAAAAACCCTAATTGGATTAGAATAAGCCTACGGAGGACGAAAATGACCTAAATGTTCAACAAATGACACAAAATGACACAAAATCACATATTGGATGCACAAGATTGGTTAAAAACCCTAATTGGATTAGAATAAGCCTAGGAAGGACGAAAATGACCTAAATGTTCAACCAATGACACAAAATCACATATTGGATGCACAAGATTGGTTAAAAACCCTACTTGGATTAGAATAAGCCTAGGGAGGACGAAAATGACCTAAATGTTCAACCAATAACACAAAATGACACAAAATCACATATTGGATGGACAAGATTGGTTAAAAACCCTAATTGGATTAGAATAAGCCTAGGGAGGACGAAAATGACCTAAATGTTCAACCAATGACACAAAATCACATATTGGATGCACAAGATTGGTTAAAAACCCTAATTGGATTAGAATAAGCCTAAGGAGGACGAAAATGAACTAAATGTTCAATCAAATAACATAAAATCACATATTGGATGCACAAGATTGGTTAAAAACCCTAATTGGATTAGAATAAGCCTAGGGAGGACGAAAATGACCTAAATGTTCAACCAATGACACAAAATCACATATTGGATGCACAAGATTGGTTAAAAACCCTAATTGGATTAGAATAAGCCTTTGGAGCATGAAAATGACCTAAATGTTCAACCAATGACACAAAATCACATATTGGATGCACAAGATTGGTTAAAAACCCTAATTGGATTAGAATAAGCCTAGGGAGGACGAAAATGACCTAAATGTTCAACCAATGACACAAAATCACATATTGGATGCACAAGATTGGTTAAAAACCCTAATTGGATTAGAATAACCCTAGGGAGGACGAAAATGACCTAAATGTTCAACCAATGACACAAAATTACACAAAATCACATATTGGTTGCACAAGATTGGTTAAAAACCCTAATTGGATTAGAATAAGCCTAGGGAGGACGAAAATGACCTAAATGTTCAACCAATGACACAAAATCACATATTGGATGCACAAGATTGGTTAAAAACCCTAATTGGATTAGAATAAGCCTAGGGATGACGAAAATGACCTAAATGTTCAACCAATGACACAAAATGACATATTGGATGCACAAGATTGGTTAAAAACCCTAATTGGATTAGAATAAGCCTAGGGAGGACGAAAATGACCTAAATGTTCAACCAATGACACAAAATGACACAAAATGACACAAAATCACATATTGGATGCACAAGATTGGTTGAAAACCCTAATTGGAGTAGAATAAGCATTGGGAGGACGAAAATGACCTAAATGTTCAACCAATGACACAAAATGACACAAAATCACATATTGGATGCACAAGATTGGTTAAAAAACCTAAATGGATTCGAATAAGCCTAGGGAGGACGAAAATGACCTAAATGTTCAACCAATGACACAAAATCACTTATTGGATGAACAAAATTGGTTAAAAACCCTAATTGGATTAGAATAAGCCTAGGGAGGATGAAAATGACCTAAATGTGCAACCAATGACATAAAATCAAATATTGGATGCACAAGATTGGTTAAAAACCCTAATTGGATTAGAATAAGCCTAGGGAGGACGAAAATGACCTAAATGTTCAACCAATGACACAAAATCACATATTGGATGCACAAGATTGGTTAAAAACCCTAATTGGATTAGAATAAGCCTAGGGAGGACGAAAATTACCTAAATGTTCAACCAATGACACAAAATGACACAAAATCATATATTGGATGCACAAGATTGGTTAAAAACCCTAATTGGATTAGAATAAGCCTAGGGAGTACGAAAATGACCTAAATGTTCAACCAATGACACAAAATCACATATTGGATGCACAAGATTGGTTAAAAACCCTAATTGGATTAGAATAAGCCTAGGGAGTACGAAAATGACCTAAATGTTCAACCAATGACACAAAATGACACAAAATCACATATTGGATGCACAAGATTGGTTAAAAACCCTAATTGAATTAGATTAAGCCTAGGGAGGACGAAAATGACCTAAATGTTCAACCAATGACACAAAATCACATATTGGATGCACAAGATTGGTTTAAAACCCTAATTGGATTAGAATAAGCCTAGGGAGGCCGAAAATGACCTAAATGTTCAACCAATGACACAAAATGACACAAAATCACATATTGGATGCACAAGATTGGATAAAAACTCTAATTGAATTAGAATAAGCCTAGGGAGGACGAAAATGACCTAAATGATCAACCAATGACACAAAATCACATATTGGATGCACAAGATTGGTTAAAAACCCTAATTAGATTAGAATAAGCCTAGGGAGGACGAAAATGACCTAAATGTTCAACCAATGACACAAAATCACATATTGGTTGCACAAGATTGGTTAAAAACCCTAATTGGATTAGAATAAGCCTAGGGAGGACGAAAATGACCTAAATATTCAACCAATGACACAAAATCACATATTGGATGCACAAGATTGGTTAAAAACCCTAATTGGATTACAATAAGCCTAGGGAGGACGAAAATGACCTAAATGTTCAACCAATGACACAAAATCACATATTGGATGCACAAGATTGGTTAAAAACCCAAATTGGATTAGAATAAGCCTAGGGAGGACGAAAATGACCTAAATGTTAAACCAATGACACAAAATGACACAAAATCACATATTGGTTGCACAAGATTGGTTAAAAACCCTAATTGGATTAGAATAAGCCTAGGGAGGACGAAAATGACCTAAATGTTCAACCAATCACACAAAATCACATATTGGATGCACAAGATTGGTTAAAAACCCTAATTGGATTAGAATAAGCCTAGGGATGACGAAAATGACCTAAATGTTCAACCAATGACACAAAATCACATATTGGATGCACAAGATTGGTTAAAAACCATAATTGGATTAGAATAAGCCTAGGGAGGACGAAAATGACCTAAATGTTCAACCAATGACACAAAATGTCACAAAATCACATATTGGATGCACAAGATTGGTTAAAAACCCTAATTGGATTAGAATAAGCCTAGGGAGGACGAAAATGACCTAAATGTTCAACCAATGACACAAAATGATACAAAATCACATATTGGATGCACAAGATTGGTTAAAAACCCTAATTGGATTAGAATAAGCCTAGGGAGGACAAAAATGACCTAAATGTTCAACCAATGACACAAAATTACACAAAATCACATATTGGATGCACAAGATTGGTTAAAAACCCTAATTGGATTAGAATAAGCCTAGGGAGGACGAAAATGACCTAAATGTTCAACCAATGACACAAAATGAAACAAAATCACATATTGGATGCACAAGATTGGTTAAAAACCCTAATTGAATTAGAATAAGCCTAGGGAGGACGAAAATGACCTAAATGTTCAACCAATGACACAAAATCACATATTGGATGCACAAGATTGGTTAAAAACCCTAATTGGATTAGAATAAGCCTAGGGAGGCCGAAAATGACCTAAATGTTCAACCAATGACACAAAATGACACAAAATCACATATTGGATGCACAAGATTGCATAAAAACTCTAATTGGATTAGAATAAGCCTAGGGAGGACGAAAATGACCTAAATGTTCAACCAATGACACAAAATCGCATATTGGATGCACAAGATTGGTTAAAAACCCTAATTGGATTAGAATAAGCCTAGGGAGGACGAAAATGACCTAAATGTTCAACCAATGACACAAAATGACACAAAATCACATATTGGATGCACAAGATTGGATAAAAACTCTAATTGGATTAGAATAAGCCTAGGGAGGACGAAAATGACCTAAATGTTCAACCAATGACACAAAATCACATATTGGATGCACAAGATTGGTTAAAACCCCTAATTGGATTAGAATAAGCCTAGGGAGGACGAAAATGACCTAAATGTTCAACCAATGACACAAAATGACACAAAATCACATATTGGATACACAAGATTGATTAAAAACCCTAATTGGATTAGAATAAGCCTAGGGAGGACGAAAATGACCTAAATGTTCAACCGTGGACACAAAATGACACAAAATCACATATTGGTTGCACAAGATTGGTTAAAAACCCTAATTGGATTAGAATAAGCCTAGGGAGGACGAAAATGACCTAAATGTTCAACCAATGACACAAAATGACACAAAAAAACATATTGGATGCACAAGATTGGTTAAATACCCTAATTGGATTAGAATAAGCCTAGGGAGGACGAAAATGACCTAAATGTTCAACCAATGACACAAAATCACATATTGGATGCTCAAGATTGGTTAAAAACCTTAATTGGATTAGAATAAGCCTAGGGAGGACGAAAATGACCTAAATGTTCAACCAATGACACAAAATGACACAAAATCACATATTGGATGCACAAGATTGGATAAAAACTCTAATTGGATTAGAATAAGCCTAGGGAGGACGAAAATGACCTAAATGTTCAACCAATGACACAAAATCACATATTGGATGCACAAGATTGGTTAAAAACCCTAATTGGATTAGAATAAGCCTTTGGAGGACGAAAATGACCTAAATGTTCTACCAATGACACAAAATCACATATTGGATGCACAAGATTGGTTAAAAACCCTAATTGGATTAAAATAAGCCTAGGGAGGACGAAAATGACCTAAATGTTCAACCAATGACACAAAATCACATATTGGATGCACAAGATTGGTTAAAAACCCTAATTGGATTACAATAAGCCTAGGGAGGACGAAAATGACCTAAATGTTCAACCAATGACACAAAAGGACACAAAATCACATATTGGATGCACAAGATTGGTTAAAAACCCTAATTGGATTAGAATAAGCCTAGGGAGGACGAAAATGACCTAAATGTTTAACCAATGACACAAAATGACACAAAATCACATATTGGATGCACAAGATTGGTTAAAAACCCTAATTGGATTAGAATAGGCCTAGGGAGGACGATAATGACCTAAATGTTATACCAATGACATAAAATGACACAAAATCACATATTGGATGCACAAGATTGGTTAAAAACCCTAATTGGATTAGAATAAGCCTAGGGAGGACGAAAATGACCTAAATGTTCAACCAATGACACAAAATGACACAAAATCACATATTGGATGCACAAGATTGGTTAAAAACCCTAATTGGATTAGAATAAGCCGAGGGAGGACGAAAATGACCCAAATGTTCAACCAATGACACAAAATGACACAAAATCACATATTGGATGCACAAGATTGGTTAAAAACCCTAATTGGATTAGAATAAGCCTAGGGAGGACGAAAATGACCTAAATGTTCAACCAATGACACAAAATGACACAAAATCACATATTGGATGCACAAGATTGGTTAAAAACCCTAATTGGATTAGAATAAGCCCAGGGAGGACGAAAATGACCTAAATGTTCAACCAATGACACAAAATGACACAAAATCACATATTGGATGCACAAGATTGGTTAAAAACCCTAATTGGATTAGAATAAGCCTAGGGAGGACGAAAATGACCTAAATGTTCAACCAATGACACAAAATCACATATTGGATGCACAAGATTGGTTAAAAACCCTAATTGGATTAGAATAAGCCTAGGGAGGACGAAAATGACCAACATGTTCAACCGATGACACAAAATGACACAAAATCACATATTAGATGCACAAGATTGGTTAAAAACCCTAATTGGATTAGAATAAGCCTAGGGAGGACGAAAAATGACCTAAATGTTCAACCGATGACACAAAATGACACAAAATCACATATTGGATGCACAAGATTGGTTAAAAACCCTAATTGGATTAGAATAAGCCTAGGGAGGACGAAAATGACCAAAATGTTCAACTGATGACACAAAATCACATATTGGATGCACAAGATTGGTTAAAAACCCTAATTGGATTAGAATAAGCCTAGGGAGGACGAAAATGACCTAAATGTTCAACCAATGACACAAAATGACACAAAATCACATATTGGATGCACAAGATTGGTTAAAAACCCTAATTGGATTAGAATAAGCCTAGGGAGGACGAAAATGACCTAAATGTTCAACCAATGACACAAAATGACACAAAATCACATATTGGATGCACAAGATTGGTTAAAAACCTTAATTGGATTAGAATAAGCCTAGGGAGGACGAATATGACCTAAATGTTCAACCAATGACACAAAATGACACAAAATCACATATTGGATGCACAAGATTGGTTAAAAACCCTAATTGGATTAGAATAAGCCTAGGGAGGACGAAAATGACCTAAATGTTCAACCAATGACACAAAATGACACAAAATCACATATTGGATGCACAAGATTGGTTAAAAATCCTAATTGGATTAAAATAACCCTAGGGAGGACGAAAATGACCTAAATGTTGAACCAATGACACAAAATGACACAAAATCACATATTGGATGCAGAAGATTGGTTAAAAACCCTAAATGGAATAGAATAAGCCTAGGGAGGACGAAAATGAACTAAATGTTCAACCAATGACACAAAATCACATATTGGATGCACAAGATTGGTTAAAAACCCTAATTGGATTAGAATAAGCCTAGGGAGGACGAAAATGACCTAAATGTTCAACCAATGACACAAAATGACACAAAATCACATATTGGATGCACAAGATTGGTTAAAAACGCTAATTGGATTAGAATATTCCTAGGGAGGATGAAAATGACCTAAATGTTCAACCAATGACACAAAATGACACAAAATCACATATTGGATGCACAAGATTGGTTAAAAACCCTAATTGGATTAGAATAAGCCTAGGGAGGACGAAAATGACCAAAATGTTCAACCAATGATACAAAATGACACAAAATCACATATTGGATGCACAAGATTGGTTAAAAACCCTAATTGGATTAGAATAAGCCTAGGGAGGACGAAAATGACCTAAATGTTCAACCAATGACACAAAATGACACAAAATCACATATTGGATGCACAAGATTGGTTACAAACCCTAATTGGATTAGAATAAGCCTAGGGAGGACGAAAATGACCTAAATGTTCAACCAATGACACAAAATCACTTATTGGACGCACAAGATTGGTTAAAAACCCTAATTGGATTAGAATAGGCCTAGGGAGGACAAAAATGACCTAAATGTTCAACCAATGACACAAAATCACATATTGGATGCACAAGATTGGTTAAAAACCCTAATTGGATTAGAATAAGCCTAGGGAGGACGAAAATGACCTAAATGTTCAACCAATGACACAAAATCACATATTGGATGCACAAGATTGGTTAAAAACCCTAATTGGATTAGAATAAGCCTAAGGAGCACGAAAATGACCTAAATGTTCAACCAACGACACAAAATGACACAAAATCACATATTGGATGCACAAGATTGGTTAAAAACCCTAATTGTATTAGAATAAGCATAGGGAGGACGAAAATGACCTAAATGTTCAACCAATGACACAAAATTACACAAAATCACATATTGGATGCATAAGATTGGTTAAAAACGCTAATTGGATGAGAATAAGCCTAAGGAGGACGAAAATGACCTAAATGTTCAACCAATGACACAAAATGACACAAAATCACATATTGGATGCACAAGATTGGTAAAAAACCCTAATTGGATTAGAATAAGCCTAGGGAGGACGAAAATGACCTAAATGTTCAACCAATGACACAAAATCACATATTGGATGCACAAGATTGGTAAAAAACCCTAATTGGATTAGAATAAGCCTAGGGATGACGAAAATGACCTAAATGTTCAACCAATAACACAAAATGATAAAAAAATCACATATTGGATGCACAAGATTGGTTAAAAACCCTAATTGGATTAGAATAAGCCTAGGGAGGACGAAAATGACCTAAATGTTCAACCAATGACACAAAATCACATATTGGATGCAAAAGATTGGTTAAAAACTCTAGTTGGATTAGAATAAGCATAGGGAGGACGAAAATGACCTAAATGTTCAACCAATGACACAAAATCACATATTGGATGCACAAGATTGGTTAAAAACCCTAATTGGATTACAATAAGCCTAGGGAGGACGAAAATGACCTAAATGTTCAACCAATGACACAAAATCACATATTGGATGCACAAGATTGGTTAAAAACCCTAATTGGATTAGAATAAGCCTAAGGAGGACGAAAATGACCTAAATGTTCAACCAATGACACAAAATGAGACAAAATCACATATTGGATGCACAAGATTGGTTAAAAACCCTAATTGGATTAGAATAAGTCTAGGGAGGACGAAAATGACCTAAATGTTCAACCAATGACACAAAATCACATATTGGATGCACAAGATTGGTTAAAAACCCTAATTGGATTAGAATAAGCCTAGGGAGGACGAAAATGACCTCAATGTTCAACCAATGACAAAAAATGACTTATTGGATGCACAAGATTGGTTAAAAACCCTAATTGGATTAGAATAAGCCTAGGGAGGACGAAAATGAGCTAAATGTTCAACCAATGACACAAAATGACACAAAATCACATATTGGATGCACAAGATTGGTTAAAAACCCTAATTGGATTAGAATAAGCCTAGGGAGAACGAAAATGACCTAAATGTTCAACCAATGACACAAAATCACATATTGGATGCACAAAATTGGTTAAAAACCCTAATTGGATAGAATAAGCCTAGGGAGGACGAAAATGACCTAAATGTTCAACCAATGACACAAAATCACATATTGGATGCACAAGATTGGTTAAAAACCCTAATTGGATTAGAATAAGCCTAGGGAGGACGAAAATGACCTTAATATTCAACCAATGACACAAAATCACATATTGGATGCACAAGATTGGTTAAAAACCCTAATAGGATTAGAATAAGCCTAGGGAGGACGAAAATGACCTAAATGTTCAACCAATGACACAAAATCACATATTGGATGCACAAGATTGGTTAAAAACCCTAATTGGATTAGAATAAGCCTAGGGAGGACGAAAATGACCTAAATGTTCAACCAATGATACAAAATGACACAAAATCACATATTGGATGCACAAGGCTGGTTAAAAACCCTAATTGGATTAGAATAAGCCTAGGGAGGACGAAAATGACCTAAATGTTCAACCAATGACACAAAATGACACAAAATCACATATTGGATGCACAAGATTGGTTAAAAACCCTAATTGGATTCGAATAAGCCTAGGGAGGACGAAAATGACCTAAATGTTCAACCAATGACACAAAATCACATATTGGATGTACAAGATTGGTTAAAAACCCTAATTGGATTAGAATAAGCCTAGGGAGGACGAAAATGACCTAAATGTTCAACCAATGACACAAAATGACACAAAATCACATATTGAATGCACAAGATTGGTTAAAAACCCTAATTGGATTAGAATAATCCTAGGGAGGACGAAAATGACCTAAATGTTCAACCAATGACACAAAATGACACAAAATCACATATTGGATGCACAAGATTGGTTAAAAACCCTAGTTGGATTAGAATAAGCCTAGGGAGGACAAAAATGACACAAAAACACATATTGGATGCACAACATTGGTTAAAAACCCTAATTGGATTATAATAAGCCTAGGGAGGACGAAAATGACCTAAATGTTCAACCAATGATAGAAAATGACACAAAATCACATACTGGATGCACAAGATTGGTTAAAAACCCTAATTGGATTAGAATAAGCCTAGGGAGGACGAAAATGACCTAAATGTTCAACCAATGACACAAAATGACACAAAATCACATATTGGATGCACAAGATTGGTTAAAAACCCTAATTGGATTAGAATAAGCCTAGGGAGAACGAAAATTACCTAAATGTTCAACCAATGACACAAAATGACACAAAATCACATATTGGATGCACAAGATTGGTTAAAAACCCTAATTGGATTAGAATAAGCCTAGGGAGTACGAAAATGACCTAAATGTTCAACCAATGACACAAAATCACATATTGGATGCACAAGATTGGTTAAAAACCCTAATTGGATTAGAATAAGCCTAGGGAGTACGAAAATGACCGAAATGTTCAACCAATAACACAAAATGAAACAAAATCACATATTGGATGCACAAGATTGGTTAAAAACCATAATTGGATTAGAATAAGCCTAGGGAGGACGAAAATGACCTAAATGTTCAACCAATGACTCAAAATCACATATTTGATGCACAAGATTGGTTAAAAACCCTAATTGGTTTAGAATAAGCCTAGGGAGGACGAAAATGACCTACATGTTCAACCAATGACATAAAATGACACAAAATCACATATTGGATGCACAAGATTGGTTAAAACCCCTAATTGGATTAGAATAAGCCTAGGAAGGACGAAAATGACCTAAATGTTCAACCAATGACACAAAATCACATATTGGATGCACAAGATTGGTTAAAAACCCTATTTGTATTAGAATAAGCCTAGGGAGGACGAAAATGACCTAAATGTTCAACCAATGACACAAAATGACACAAAATCACATATTGGATGCACAAGATTGGTTAAAACCCCTAATTGGATGAGAATAAGCCTAGGGAGGACGAAAATGACCTAAATGTTCAACCAATGACACAAAATTACATATTTGATGCACAAGATTGGTTAAAAACCCTAATTGGATTAGAATAAGCCTAGG
>JBBPBQ010000008.1:9918839-9931613 GCA_037974755.1 Cicer yamashitae | reverse complement strand
AATAAGCCTAGGGAGGACGAAAATGACCTAAATGTTCAACCAATGACACAAAATGACTCAAAATCACATATTGGATGCACAAGATTTGTTAAAAACCCTAATTGGATTAGAATAAGCCTAGGGAGGACGAAAATGACCTAAATGTTTAACCAACGACACAAAATCACATATTGGATGCACAAGATTGGTTAAAAACCCTAATTGGATTAGAATAAGGCTAGGGAGGACGAAAATGACCTAAAAGTTCAACCAATGGTACAAAATCACATATTGGCTACACAAGATTGGTTAAAAACCCTAATTGGATTAGGATAAGCCTAGGGAGGACGAAAATGACCTAAATGTTCAACCAATGACACAAAATCACATATTGGATGCACAAGATTGGTTAAAAACCCTACTTGGATTAGAAAAAGCCTTGCGAGGACAAAAATGACCTAAATGTTCAACCAATGACACAAAATCACATATTGGATGCACAAGATTGGTTAAAAACCCTAATTGGATTAGAATAAGCCTAGGGAGGACGAAAATGACCTAAATGTTCAACCAATGACACAAAATGACACAAAATCACATATTGGATGCACAAGATTGGTTAAAAACCCTAATTGGATTAGAATAAGCCTAGGGAGGACGAAAATGACCTAAATGTTCAACCAATGATACAAAATGACACAAAATCACATATTGGATGCACAAGATTTGTTAAAAACCATAATTGGATAAGAATAACCCAAGGGAGGACGAAAATGACCTAAATGTTCAACCAATGACACTAAATGACATATTGGATGCACAAGATTGGTTAAAAACCCTAATTGGATTAGATTAAGCCTAGGGAGGACGATAATGACCTAAATGTTCAACCAATGACACAAAATCACATATTGGATGCACAAGATTGGTTAAAAACCTTAATTGGATTAGAATAAGCCTAGGGAGGACGAAAATGACCTAAATGTTCAACCAATGACACAAAATGACACAAAATCACATATTGGATGCACAAGATTGGTTAAAAACCCTAATTGGATTAGAATAAGCCTAGGGAGGACGAAAATGACCTAAATGTTCAACCAATGACACAAAATTATATATTGGATGCACAAGATTGGTTAAAAACCCTAATTGGATTAGAATAAGCCTAGGGAGGACGAAAATGACCTAAATGTTCAACCAATGACACAAAATGACACAAAATCACATATTGGATGCACAAGATTGTTTAAAAACCCTAATTGGATTAGAATAAGTCTAAGGAGGACGAAAATGACCTAAATGTTCAACCAATGACACAAAATCACATATTGGATGCACAAGAGTGGTTAAAAACCGTAATTGGATTAGAATAAGCCTAGGGAGGACAAAAATGACCTAAATGTTCAACCAATGACACAAAATGACACAAAATTAGATATTGGATGCACAAGATTGATAAAAAACCCTAATTGGATTAGAATAAGCCTAGGGAGGACGAAAATGACCTAAATGTTCAACCAATGACACAAAATCACATATTGGATGCACAAGATTGGTTAAAAACCCTAATTGGATTAGAATAAGCCTAGGGAGGACGAAAATGACCTAAATGTTCACCCAATGACACAAAATGACACCAAATCACATATTGGATGCACAAGATTGGTTAAAAACCCTAATTGGATTAGAATAAGCCTAGGGATGATGACAACAACCTAAATGTTCAACCAATGACACAAAATAACACAGAATCACTTATTGGATGCATAAGATTGGTTAAAAACCCTAAATGGATTCGAATAAGCCTAGGGAGAACGAAAATGACCTAAATGTTCAACCAATGACACAAAATCACATATTGGATGCACAAGATTGGTTAAATACCCTAATTGGATTAGAATAAGCCTAGGGAGGACGAAAATGACATAAATGTTCAACCAATGACACAAAATCACATATTGGATGCACAAGATTGGTTAAAAACCCTAATTGGATTAGAATAAGCCTTGGGAGGACGAAAATGACCTAAATGTTCAACCAATGACACAAAATGACAAAAAATCACATATTGGATGCATAATATTGGTTAAAAACCCTAATTGGTTAGAATAAGCCTAGGGAGGACGAAAATGACCTAAATGTTCAACCAATGACACAAAATCACATATTGGATGCACAAGATTGGTTAAAAACCCTAATTGGATTAGAATAAGCCTAGGGAGGACGAAAATGACCTAAATGTGCAACCAATGACACAAAATCACATATTGGATGCACAAGATTGGTTAAAAACCCTAATTGGATTAGAATTAGCCTAGGGAGGACGAAAATGACCTAAATGTGCCACCAATGACACAAAATCACATATTGGATGCACAAGATTGGTTAAAAACCCTAATTGGATTAGAATAAGCCTAGGGAGGACGAAAATGACCTAAATGTGCAACCAATGACACAAAATCACATATTGGATGCACAAGATTGGTTAAGAACCCTAATTGGATTAGAATAAGCCTAGGGAGGACGAAAATGACCTAAATGTTCAACCAATGACACAAAATGACACAAAATCACATATTAGATGCACAAGATTGGTTAAAAACCGTAATTGGATTAGAATAAGCCTAAGGAGGACGAAAATGACCTAAATGTTCAACCAATGAAACAAAATGACACAAAATTACATATTGGATGCACAAGATTGGTTAAAAACCCTAATTGGATTAGAATAAGCCTAGGGAGGACGAAAATGACCTAAATGTTCAACCAATGACACAAAATCACATATTGGATGCACAAGATTGGTTAAAAACCCTAATTTGATTAGAATAAGCCTAGGGAGGACGAAAATGAACTAAATGTTCAACCAATGACACAAAATGACACAAAATCACATATTGGATGCACAAGATTGGTTAAAAACCCTAATTGGATTAGAATAAGCCTAGGGAGGACGAAAATGACCTAAATGTTCAACCAATGACACAAAATCACATATTGGATGGTCAAGATTGGTTAAAAACCCTAATTGGTTTAGAATAAGCCTACGGAGGACAAAAATGACCTAAATGTTCAACAAATGACACAAAATGACACAAAATCGCATATTGGATGCACAAGATTGGTTAAAAAACCTAACTGGATTAGAATAAGCCTAGGGAGGACAAAAATGACCTAAATATTCAACCAATGACAGAAAATCACATATTGGATGCACAAGATTGGTTAAAAACCCTGATTGGATTAGAATAAGCCTACGGAGGACGAAAATGACCTAAATGTTCAACAAATGACACAAAATGACACAAAATCACATATTGGATGCACAAGATTGGTTAAAAACCCTAATTGGATTAGAATAAGCCTAGGGAGGACGAAAATGACCTAAATGTTCAACCGATGACACAAAATGACACAAAATCACATACTGGATGCACAAGATTGGTTAAAAACCCTAATTGGATTAGAATAAGCCTAGGGAGGACAAAAATGACCTAAGTGTTCAACCAATGACACAAAATGACACAAAATCACATATTGGATGCACAAGATTGGTTAAAAACCCTAATTGGATTAGAATAAGCCTAGGGAGGACGAAAATGACCTAAATGTTCAACCAATGACACAAAATCACATGTTGGATGCACAAGATTGGTTAAAAACCCTAATTGGATTAGAATTAGCCTAGGGAGGACGAAAATGACCTAAATGTTCAACCAATGACACAAAATGACACAAAATCATATATTGGATGCACAAGATTGGTTAAAAACCCTAATTGGATTAGAATAAGCCTAGGGAGGACGAAAATGACCTAAATGTTCAACCAATGACACAAAATCACATATTGGATGCACAAGATTGGTTAAAAACCCTAATTGGATTAGAATAAGCCTAGGGAGGACCAAAATGACCTAAATGTTCAACCAATGACACAAATTCACATATTGGATGCACAAGATTGGTTAAAAACCCTAATTGGATTAGAATAAGCCTAGGGAGGACGAAAATGACCTAAATGTTCAACCAATGACACAAAATCACATATTGGATGCACAAGATTGGTTAAAAACCCTAATTGGATTAGAATAAGTCTATGGAGGACGAAAATGACTTAAATGTTCAACCAATGACACAAAATGACACAAAATCACATATTGGATGCACAAGATTGGTTAAAAACCCTAATTGGATTAGAATAAGCCTAGGGAGGACGAAAATGACCTAAATGTTCAACCAATGACACAAAATCACATATTGGATGCACAAGATTGGTTAAAAACCCTAATTGGATTAGAATAAGCCTAGGGAGGACGAAATTGACCTAAAAGTTCAACCAATGACACAAAATCACATATTGGATGCACAAGATTGGTTAAAAACCCTAATTGGATTAGAATAAGCCTAGGGAGGACGAAAATGACCTAAATGATCAACCAATAACACAAAATGACACAAAATCACATATTGGATGCACATGATTGGTTAAAAACCATAATTGGATTAGAATAAGTCTAGGGAGGACGAAAATGACCTAAATGTTCAACCAATGACACAAAATGACACAAAATCACATATTGGATGCACAAGATTGGTTAAAAACCCTAATTGGATTAGAATAAGCCTAGGGAGGACGAAAATGACCTAAATGTTCAACCAATGACACAAAATCACATATTGGATGCACAAGATTGGTTAAAAACAATAATTGGATTAGAATAAGCCTAGGGAGGACGAAAATCACCTAAATGTTCAACCAATGACACAAAATGACACAAAATCACATATTGGATGCACAAGATTGGTTAAAAACCCTAATTGGATTAGAATAAGCCTAGGGAGGACGAAAATGACCTAAATGATCAACCAATGACACAAAATCCCATATTGGATGCACAAGATTGGTTAAAAACCTTAATTGGATTAAAATAAGCCTAGGGAGGACGAAAATGACCTAAATGTTCAACCAATGACACAAAATGACACAAAATCACATATTGGATGCACAAGATTGGTTAAAAACCCTAATTGGATTAGAATAAGCCTAAGGAGGACGAAAATGAACTAAATGTTCAACCAATGACACAAAATCACATATTGGATGCACAAGATTGGTTAAAAACCCTAATTGGATTAGAATAAGCCCAAGGAGGACGAAAATCACCTAAATGTTCAACCAATGACACAAAATGACACAAAATCACATATTGGATGCACAAGATTGGTTAAAAACCCTAATTGGATTAGAATAAGCCTAGGGAGGACGAAAATGACCTAAATGTTCAACCAATGACACAAAATAACATATTGGATGCACAAGATTGGTTAAAAACCCTAATTGGATTAAAAAGAGCCTAGGGAGGACGAAAATGACCTAAATGTTCAACCAATGACACAAAATGACACAAAATCACACATTGGATGCACAAGATTGGTTAAAAACCTCAATTGGATTAGAATAAGCCAAGGGAGGACGAAAATGACCTAAATGTTCAACCAATGACACAAAATGACACAAAATCACATATTGGATGCACAAGATTGGTTAAAAACCCTAATTGGATAAGAATAACCCTAGGGAGGACGAAAATGACCTAAATGTTCAACCAATGACACAAAATCACATATTGGATGCACAAGATTGGTTAAAAACCCTAATTGGATTGAAAAGATCCTAGGGAGGACGAAAAAGACCTAAATGTTCAACCAATGACACAAAATGACACAAAATCACATATTGGATGCACAAGATTGGTTAAAAACCCTAATTGGATTAGAATAAGCCTAGGGAGGACGAAAATGACCTAAATGTTCAACCAATGACACAAAATCACATATTGGATGCACAAGATTGGTTAAAAACCTTAATTGGAATAAAATAAGCCTAGGGAGGACGAAATTGACCTAATTGTTCAACCAATGACACAAAATGACACAAAATCACACATTGGATGCACAAGATTGGTTAAAAACCTTAATTGGATTAGAATAAGCCTAGGGAGGACGAAAATGACCTAAATGTTCAACCAATGACACAAAATGACACAAAATCACATATTGGATGCACAAGATTGGTTAAAAACCCTAATTGGATTAGAATAAGCCTAGGGAGGACGAAAATCACGTAAATGTTCAACCAATGACACAAAATGACACAAAATCACATATTGGATACCCAAGATTGGTTAAAAACCCTAATTGGATTAGAATAAGCCTAGGGAGAACGAAAATGCCCTAATTGTTCAACTAATGACACAAAATGACACAAAATCACATATTGGATGCACAAGATTGGTTAAAATCCCTAATTGGATTAGAACAAGCCTAGCGAGGACGAAAATGACCTAAATGTTTAACCAATGACACAAAATCACAAATTGGATGCACAAGATTGGTTAAAAACCCTAATTGGATTAGAATAAGCCTAAGGAGGACGAAAATGACCTAAATGTTCAACCAATGACCCAAAATGACACAAAATCACATATTGGATGCACAATATTGGTTGAAAACCCTAATTGGATTAGAAATGGCTAGGGAGGACGAAAATGACCTAAATGTTCAACCAATGGTACAAAATCACATATTGGCTACACAAGATTGGTTAAAAACCCTAATTGGATTAGGATAAGCCTAGGGAGGACGAAAATGACCTAAATGTTCAACCAATGACACAAAATCACATATTGGATGCACAAGATTGGTTAAAAACCCTAATTGGATTAGAATAAGCCTAGGGAGGACGAAAATGACCTAAATGTTCAACCAATGACACAAAATCACATATTGGATGCACAAGATTGGTTAAAAACACTAATTGGATTAGAATTACTCTAGGGAGGACGTAAATGACCTAAATATTCAACCAATGACACAAAATCACATATTGGATGCACAAGATTGGTTAAAAACCCTAATTGGATTAGAATAAGCCTAGGGAGGACGAAAATGACCTAAATGTTCAACCAATGACACAAAATCACATATTGGATGCACAAGATTGGTTAAAAACCCTAATTGGATTAGAATAAGCCTAGGGAGGACGAAAATGACCTAAATGTTCAACCAATGACACAAAATGACACAAAATCACATATTGGATGCTCAATATTGGTTAAAAACCCTAATTGGATTAGAATAAGCCTAGGGAGGACGAAAATGACCTAAATGTTCAACCAATGACACAAAATCACATATTGGATGCACAAGATTGGTTAAAAACCCTAATTGGATTAGAATAAGCCTAGGGAGGACGAAAATGACCTAAATGTTCAACCAATGACACAAAATCACATATTGGATGCACAAGATTGGTTAAAAACCCTAATTGGATTAGAATAAGCCTAGGGAGGACGAAAATGACCTAAATGTTCACCCAATGACACAAAATCACATGTTGGATGCACAAGATTGGTTAAAAACCCTAATTGGATTAGAATAAGCCTACGGAGGACGAAATAGACCTAAATGTTCAACCAATGACACAAAATCACATATTGGTTGCACAAGATTGGTTAAAAACCCTAATTGGATTAGAATAAGCCTAGGGAGGACGAAAATGACCTAAATGTTCAATCAATGACACAAAATCACATATTGGATGCACAAGATTGGTTAAAAACCCTAATTGGATTAGAATAAGCCTAGGGACGACGGAAATGACCTAAATGTTCAACCAATGACACAAAATGACACAAAATCACATATTGGATGCACAAGATTGGTTAAAAACCCTAATTGGATTAGAATAAGCCTAGGGAGGACGAAAATGACCTAAATGTTCAACCAATGACACAAAATCACATATTGGATGCACAAGATTGGTTAAAAACCCTAATTGGATTAGAATAAGCCTAGGGAGGACGAAAATGACCTAAATGTTGAACCATTGACACAAAATGACACAAAATTACATATTGAATGCACAAGATTGGTTAAAAACCCTAATTGGATTAGAATAAGCCTAGGGAGGACGAAAATTACCTAAATGTTCAACCAATGACACAAAATCACATGTTGGATGCACAAGATTGGTTAAAAACCCTAATTGGATTAGAATAAGCCTAGGGAGGACGAAAATGACCTAAATGTTCAACCAATGACACAAAATCACATATTGGATGCACAAGATTGGTTAAAAACCCTAATTGGATTAGAATATGCCTAGGGAAGAGGAAAATGACATAAATGTTCAACCCATGACACAAAATCACATATTGGATGCACAAGATTGGTTAAAAACACTAATTGGATTAGAATAAGCCTAGGGAGGACGAAAATGACCTAAATGTTCAACCAATTACACAAAATCACATATTGGATTCACAAGATTGGTTAAAAACCCAAATTGGATTAGAATATGCCTAGGGAAGAGGAAAATGACCTAAATGTACAACCCATGACACAAAATGACACAAAATCACATATTGGATGCACAAGATTGGTTAAAAACCCTAATTGGATTAGAATATGCCTAGGGAAGAGGAAAATGACCTAAATGTTCAACCCATGACACAAAATCACATATTGGATGCACAAGATTGGTTAAAAACCCTAATTGGATTAGAATAAGCCTAGAGAGGACGAAAATGACCTAAATGTTCAACCAATTACACAAAATGACACCAAATCACATATTGGATGCACAAGATTGGTTAAGAACCCTAATTGGATTAGAATATGCCTAGGGAGGACGAAAATGACCTAAATGTTCAACCAATGACACAAAATCACATATTGGATGCACAAGATTGGTTAAAAACCCTAATTGGATTAGAATAAGCCTAGGGAGGACGAAAATGACCTAAATGTTCAACCAATGACGTAAAATCACATATTGGATGCACAAGATTGGTTAAAAACCCTAATTGGATTAGAATAAGCCTAGGGAGGACGAAAATGACCTAAATGTTCAACCAATGACACAAAATGACACAAAATCACATATTGGATGCACAAGATTGGTTAAAAACCCTAATTGGATTAGAATAAGCCTAGGGAGGACGAAAATGACCTAAATGTTCAACCAATGACACAAAATGACAAAAAATCACATATTGGATGCACAAGATTTGTTAAAAACCCTAATTGGATTAGAATAAGCCTAGGGAGGACGAAAATGACCTAAATGTTCAACCAATGACACAAAATCACATATTGAATGCACAAGATTGGTTTAAAACCCTAATTGGATTAGAATAAGCCTAGGGACGACGAAAATGACCTAAATTTTCAACCAATTACACAAAATAACACAAAGTCACATATTGGATGCACAAGATTGGTTAAAAATCCTAATTGGATTAGAATAAGCCTAGGGAGGACGAAAATGACCTAAATGTTCAACCAATGACACAAAATGACACAAAATCACATATTGGATGCACAAGATTGGTTAAAAACCCTAATTGGATTAGAATAAGCCTAGGGAGGACGAAAATAACCTAAATGTTCAACCAATGACACAAAATGACACAAAATTACATATTGGATGCACAAGATTGGTTAAAAACCCTTATTGGATTAGAATAAGCCTAGGGAGGACGAAAATGACCTAAATGTTCAACCAATGACACAAAATGACACAAAATCACATATTGGATGCACAAGATTGGTTAAAAACCCTAATTGGATTAGAATACGCCTAGGGAGGACGAAAATGACCTAAATGTTCAACCAATGACACAAAATCACATATTGGATGCACAAGATTTGTTTAAAACCCTAATTGGATTAGAATAAGCCTAGGGAGGACGAAAATGACCTAAATGTTCAACCAATGACACAAAATGACACAAAATCACATATTGGATGCACAAGATTGGTTAAAAACCCTAATTGGATTAGAATAAGCCTAGGGAGGACGAAAATGACCTAAATGTTCAACCAATGACACAAAATGACACAAAATCACATATTGGATGCACAAGATTGGTTAAAAACCCTAATTGGATTAGAATATCCCTAGGGAGGACGAAAATGACCTAAATGTTCAACCAATGACACAAAATGACACAAAATCACATATTGGATGCACAAGATTGGTTAAAAACCCTAATTCGATTACAATAAGCCTAGGGAAGACGAAAATGACCTAAATGTTCAACCAATGACACAAAATCACATATTGGATGCACAAGATTGGTTATAAACCCTAATTGGATTAGAATAAGCCTAGGGACGACGAAAATGACCTAAATGTTCAACCAATTACACAAAATCACATATTGGATGCACAAGATTTGTTAAAAACCGTAATTGGATTAGAATAAGCCTAGGGAGGACGAAAATGACCGAAATGTTCAACCAAGGACACAAAATGACACAAAATCACATATTGGATGCACAAGATTGGTTAAAAACCCTAATTGGATTAGAATAAGCCTAGGGAGGACGAAAATGACCTAAATGTTCAACCAATGACACAAAATGACACAAAATCACATATTGGATGCACAAGATTGGTTAAAAACCCTAATTGGATTAGAATTAGCCTATGGAGGACAAAAATGACCTAAATGTTCAACCAGTGACAGAAAATCACACAAAATCACATATTGGATGCACAAGATTGGTTAAACACGCTAATTGGATTAGAATAAGCCTAGGGAGGACGAAAATGACCTAAATGTTCAACCAATGACACAAAATGACACAAAATCACATATTGGATGCACAAGATTGGTTAAAAACCCTAATTGGATTAGAATAAGCCTAGGGACGACAAAAATGACCTAAATGTTCAACCAATGACACAAAATAACACAAAATCAGATATTGAATGCACATGATTGGTTAAAAACCGTAATTGCATTAGAATAAGCCTAGGGAGGACGAAAATGACCTAAATGTTCAACCAATGACACAAAATGACACAAAATCACATATTGGATGCACAAGATTGGTTAAAAACCCTAATTGGATTAGAATAAGCCTAGGGAGGACGAAAATGACCTAAATGTTCAACCAATGACACAAAATGACACAAAATCACACCTTGGATGCACAAGATTGCTTAAAAACCTTAATTGGATTAGAATAAGCCTAAGGAGGACGAAAATGACCTAAATGTTCAACCATTGACACAAAATCACATATTGGATGCACAAGATTGGTTAAAAACCCTAATTGGATTAGAATAAGCATAGCGAGGACGAAAATGACCTAAATGTTCAACCAATGACACAAAATCACATATTGGATGCACATGATTGGTTAAAAACCCTAATTGGATTAGAATAAGCCGAGGGAGGACGAAAATGACCTAAATGTTCAACCAATGACACAAAATCACATATTGGATGCACAAGATTGGTTAAAAACATTAATTGGATTAAAATAAGCCTAGGGAGGACGAAAATGACCTAATTGTTCAACCAATGACACAAAATGACACAAAATCACACATTGGATGCACAAGATTGGTTAAAAACCTTAGTTGGATTAGAATAAGCCTAAGGAGGACGAAAATGACCTAAATGTTCAACCAATGACACAAAATGACACAAAATCACATATTGGATGCACAAGATTGGTTAAAAACCCTAATTGGATTAGAATAAGCCTAGGGAGGACGAAAATGACCTAAATGTTCAACCAATGACACAAAATCACATATTGGATGCACAAGATTGGTTAAAAACCTTAATTGGAATAAAATAAGCCTAGGGAGGACGAAATTGACCTAATTGTTCAACCAATGACACAAAATGACACAAAATCACACATTGGATGCACAAGATTGGTTAAAAACCTTAATTGGATTAGAATAAGCCTAGGGACGACGAAAATGACCTAAATGTTCAACCAATGACACAAAATGACACAAAATCACATATTGGATGCACAAGATTGGTTAAAAACCATAATTGGATTAGAATAAGCCTAGGGAGGACGAAAATCACGTAAATGTTCAACCAATGACACAAAATGACACAAAATCACATATTGGATACCCAAGATTGGTTAAAAACCCTAATTGGATTAGAATAAGCCTAGGGAGAACGAAAATGCCCTAATTGTTCAACTAATGACACAAAATGACACAAAATCACATATTGGATGCACAAGATTGGTTAAAATCCCTAATTGGATTAGAACAAGCCTAGCGAGGACGAAAATGACCTAAATGTTCAACCAATGACCCAAAATGACACAAAATCACATATTGGATGCACAAGATTGGTTAAAAACCCTAATTGGATTAGAATAAGCCTAGGGAAGACGAAAATGACCTAAATGTTCAATCAATGACACAAAATGACAAAAAATCACATATTGGATGCACAAGATTGGTTAAAAACCTTAATTGGATTAGAATAAGCCTAGGGAGGACGAAAATGACCTAAATGTTCAACCAATGACACAAAATGACACAAAATCACACATTGGATGCACAAGATTGGTTAAAAACCTTAATTGGATTAGAATAAGCCTAGGGACGACGAAAATGACCTAAATGTTCAACCAATGACACAAAATGACACAAAATCACATATTGGATGCACAAGATTGGTTAAAAACCATAATTGGATTAGAATAAGCCTAGGGAGGACGAAAATCACGTAAATGTTCAACCAATGACACAAAATGACACAAAATCACATATTGGATACCCAAGATTGGTTAAAAACCCTAATTGGATTAGAATAAGCCTAGGGAGAACGAAAATGCCCTAATTGTTCAACTAATGACACAAAATGACACAAAATCACATATTGGATGCACAAGATTGGTTAAAATCCCTAATTGGATTAGAACAAGCCTAGCGAGGACGAAAATGACCTAAATGTT
>JBBPBQ010000008.1:9904231-9918617 GCA_037974755.1 Cicer yamashitae | reverse complement strand
CATATTGGATGCACAAGATTGGTTAAAAACCCTAATTGGATTAGAATAAGCCTAGGGAGGACGAAAATGACCTAAATGTTCAACCAATGACACAAAATGACACAACATCACATATTGGATGCACAAGATTGGTTAAAAACCCTAATTGGATTATAATAAACCTAAAGAGGACGAAAATGACCTTAATGTTCAACCAATGACACAAAATCACATATTGGATGCACAAGATTGGTTAAAAACCCTAATTGGATTAAAAAGAGCCTAGGGAGGACGAAAATGACCTAAATGTTCAACCAATGACACAAAATGACACAAAATCACACATTGGATGCACAAGATTGGTTAAAAACCTTAATTGGATTAGAATAAGCCTAGGGAGGACGAAAATGACCTAAATGTTCAACCAATGACACAAAATGACACAAAATCACATATTGGATGCACAAGATTGGTTAAAAACCTTAATTGGATTAGAATAAGCCTAGCGAGGAAGAAAATGACCTAAATGTTCAACCAATGACACAAAATGACACAAAATCACATATTGGATGCACAAGATTGGTTAAAAACCCTAATTGGATTAGAATAAGCCTAGGGAGGACGAAAATGACCTAAATGTTCAACCAATGACACAAAATCACATATTGGATGCACAAGATTGGTTAAAAACTCTAATTGGATTAAAAAGGGCATAGGCAGGACGAAAATGACCTAAATGTTTAACCAATGACACAAAATGACACAAAATCACACATTGGATGCACAAGATTGTATAAAAACCTTAATTGGATTAGAATAAGCCTAGGGAGGACGAAAATGACCTAAATGTTCAACCAATGACACAAAATGTCACAAAATCACATATTGGATGCACAAGATTGGTTAAAAACCCTAATTGGATTAGAATAAGCCTAGGGAGGACGAAAATGACCTAAATGTTCAACCAATGACACAAAATCACATATTGGATGCACAAGATTGGTTAAAAACCCTAATTGGATTATAATAATCCTAGGGAGGACGAAAATGACCTGAATGTTCAACCAATGACACAAAATGACAGAAAATCACATATTGGTTGCACAAGATTGGTTAAAAACCCTAATAGGATTAGAATAAGCCTACGGAGGACGAAAATGACCTAAATGTTCAACAAATGACACAAAATGACACAAAATCACATATTGGATGCACAAGATTGGTTAAAAACCCTAATTGGATTAGAATAAGCCTAGGGAGGACGAAAATGACCTAAATGTTCAACCAATGACACAAAATGACACAAAATCACATATTGGATGCACAAGATTGGTTAAAAACCCTAATTGGATTAGAATAAGCCTAGGGAGGACGAAAATGACCTAAATGTTCAACCAATGACACAAAATGACATATTGAATGCACAAGATTTGTTAAAAACCGTAATTGGATTAGAATAAGCCTAGGGAGGACGAAAATGACCTAAATGTTCAACCAATGACACAAAATGACACAAAATCACATATTGGATGCACAAGATTGGTTAAAAACCCCAATTGGATTAGAATAAACTTAGGGAGGACGAAAATGACCTAAATGTTCAACTAATGACACAAAATCAAATATTGGATGCACAAGATTGGTTAAAAACACTAATTGGATTAGAATAACCCTAGGGAGGACGAAAATGACCTAAATGTTCAACCAATGACACAAAATCACATATTGGATGCACAAGATTGGTTAAAAACCCTAATTGGATTAGGATAAGCTTAGGGACGACGAAAATGACCTAAATGTTCAACCAATTACACAAAATCACATATTGGATGCACAAGATTGGTTAAAAACCCTAATTGGATTAGAATAAGCCTAGGGAGGACGAAAATGACCTAAATGTTCAACCAATGACACAAAATGACACAAAATCACATATTGGATACACAAGATTGGTTAAAAACCGTAATTGGATTAGAATAAGCCTAGGGAGGACGAAAATGACCTAAATGTTCAACCAATGACACAAAATGACACAAAATCACATATTGGATGCACAAGATTGGTTAAAAACCCTAATTGGATTAGAATAAGCCTAGGGAGGACGAAAATGTCCTAAATCTTCAACAAATGACACAAAATGACACAAAATCACATATTGGATGCACAAGATTGGTTAAAAACCGTAATTGGATAAGCCTAGGGAGGACGAAAATGACCTAAATGTTCAACCAATGACACAAAATGACACAAAATCACATATTGGATGCACAAGATTGGTTAAAAACCCTAATTGGATTAGAATAAGCCTAGGGAGGACGAAAATGACCGAAATGTTCAACCAATGACACAAAATCACATATTGGATGCTAAAGATTGGTTAAAAACCCTTATTGGATTAGAATAAGCCTAGGGAGGACGAAAATGACCTAAATGTTCAACCAATGACACAAAATGACACAAAATCACATATTGGATGCACAAGATTGGTTAAAAACCCTAATTGGATTAGAATAAGCCTAGGGAGGACGAAAATGACCTAAATGTTCAACCAATGACACAAAATCACAAATTGGTTGCACAAGATTGGTTAAAAACCCTAATTGGATTAGAATAAGCCTAGGGAGGACGAAAATGACCTAAATGTTCAACCAATGACACAAAATGACACAAAATCACATATTGGATGCACAAGATTGGTTAAAAACCCTAATTGGATTAGAATAAGCCTAGGGAGGACGAAAATGACCTAAATGTTCAACCAATGACACAAAATCACATATTGGATGTACAAGATTGGATAAAAACCCTAATTGGATTAGAATAAGCCTAGGGAGGAAGAAAATGACCTAAATGTTCAACCAATGACACAAAATCACATATTGGATGCACAAGATTGGTTAAAAACCCTAATTGGATTAGAATAAGCCTAAGGGGGACGAAAATGACCTAAATGTTTAACCAATGACACAAAATCACATATTGGATGCACAAGATTGGTTAAAAACCCTAATTGGATTAGAATAAGCCTAGGGAGGACGAAAATGACCTAAATGTTCAACCAATGACCCAAAATGACACAAAATCACACATTGGATGCACAAGATTGGTTAAGAACCTTAATTGGATAAGAATAAGCCAAGGGAGGACGAAAATGACCTAAATGTTCAACCAATGACACAAAATGACACAAAATCACATATTGGATGCACAAGATTGGTTAAAAACCCTAATTGGATTAGAATAAGCCTAGGGAGGACGAAAATGACCTAAATGTTCAACCAATGACACAAAATCACATATTAATGCACAAGATTGGTTAAAAACCCTAATTGGATTAGAATAAGCCTAGGGAGGACGAAAATGACCTAAATGTTTAACCAATAACACAAAATCACATATTGGATGCACAAGATTGGTTAAAAACCCTAATTGGATTAGAATAAGCCTAGGGAGGACGAAAATGACCTAAATGTTCAACCAATGACACAAAATCACATATTGGATGCACAAGATTGGTTAAAAACCCTAATTAGAATAAGCCTAGGGAGGACGAAAATGACCTAAATGTTCAACCAATGACACAAAATGACACAAAATCACATATTGGATGCACAAGATTGGTTAAAAACCCTAATTGGATTAGAATAAGCCTAGGGAGGACGAAAATGACCTAAATGTTCAACCAATGACACAAAATGACACAAAATCAAATATTGGATGCACAAGATATGTTAAAAACCCTAATTGGATTAGAATAAGCCTAGGGAGGACGAAAATGACCTAAATGTTCAACCAATGACACAAAATGACACAAAATCACATATTGGATGCACAAGATTGGTTAAAAACCCTAATTGGATTAGAATAAGCCTAGGGAGGACGAAAATGACCTAAATGTTCAACCAATGACACAAAATGACACAAAATCACATATTGGATGCACAAGATTGGTTAAAAACCTTAATTGGATTAGAATAAGCCTAGGGAGGACGAATATGACCTAAATGTTCAACCAATGACACAAAATGACACAAAATCACATATTGGATGCACAAGATTGGTTAAAAACCCTAATTGGATTAGAATAAGCCTAGGGAGGACGAAAATGACCTAAATGTTCAACCAATGACACAAAATGACACAAAATCACATATTGGTTGCACAAGATTGGTTAAAAACCCTAATTGGATTAGAATAAGCCTAGGTAGGACGAAAATGACCTAAATGTTGAACCAATGACCCAAAATCACATATTGGATGCACAAGATTGGTTAAAAACCCTAATTGGATTAGAATAAGCCTAGGGAGGACGAAAATGACCTAAATGTTCAACCAATGACACAAAATGACACAAAATCACATATTGGATGCACAAGATTGGTTAAAAACCCTAATTGGATTAGAATAAGCCTAGGGAGGACGAAAATGACCTAAATGTTCAACCAATGACCCAAAATGACACAAAATCACACATTGGATGCACTAGATTGGTTAAGAACCTTAATTGGATAAGAATAAGCCAAGGGAGGACGAAAATGACCTAAATGTTCAACCAATGACACAAAATGACACAAAATCACATATTGGATGCACAAGATTGGTTAAAAACCCTAATTGGATTAGAATAAGCCTAGGGAGGACGAAAATGACCTAAATGTTCAACCAATGACGTAAAATCACATATTGGATGCACAAGATTGGTTAAAAACCCTAATTGGATTAGAATAAGCCTAGGGAGGACGAAAATGACCTAAATGTTCAACCAATGACACAAAATGACACAAAATCACATATTGGATGCACAAGATTGGTTAAAAACCCTAATTGGATTAGAATAATCCTAGGGAGGACGAAAATGACCTAAATGTTCAACCAATGACACAAAATCACATATTGGATGCACAAGATTGGATAAAAACCCTAATTGGATTAGAATAAGCCTAGGGAGGAAGAAAATGACCTAAATGTTCAACCAATGACACAAAATCACATATTGGATGCACAAGATTGGTTAAAAACCCTAATTGGATTAGAATAAGCCTAAGGGGGACGAAAATGACCTAAATGTTTAACCAATGACACAAAATCACATATTGGATGCACAAGATTGGTTAAAAACCCTAATTGGATTAGAATAAGCCTAGGGAGGACGAAAATGACCTAAATGTTCAACCAATGACACAAAATGACAGAAAATCACATATTGGATGCACAAGATTGGTTAAAAACCCTAATTGGAGTAGAATAAGCCTACGGAGGACGAAAATGACCTAAATGTGCAACAAATGACACAAAATGACACAAAATCACGTATTGGATGCACAAGATTGGTTAAAAAGCCTAATTCGATTAGAATAAGCCTAGGGAGGACGAAAATGACCTAAATGTTCAACCAATGACACAAAATGACACAAAATCACATATTGGATGCACAAGATTGGTTAAAAACCCTAATTGGATTAGAATAAGCCTAGGGAGGACGAAAATGACCTAAATGTTCAACCAATGACACAAAATCACATATTGGATGCACAAGATTGGTTAAAAACCCTAATTGGATTAGAATAAGCCTAGGGAGGACGAAAATGACCTAAATGTGCAACAAATGACACAAAATCACATATTGGATGCACAAGATTGGTTAAAAACCCTAATTGGATTAGAATAAGCCTAGGGAGGACGAAAATGACCTAAATGTGCAACCAATGACACAAAATCACATATTGGATGCACAAGATTGGTTAAAAACCCTAATTGGATTAGAATAAGCCTAGGGAGGACGAAAATAACCTAAATTTTCAACCAATGACACAAAATGACACAAAATCACATATTAGATGCACAAGATTGGTTAAAAACCCTAATTGGATTAGAATAAGCCTAGCGAGGACGAAAATGACCTAATTGGATTACCAATGACACAAAATCACTTATTATATGCACAAGATTGGTTAAAAACCCTAATTGGATTAGAATAAGCCTAGAGAGGATGAAAATGACCTAAATGTGCAACCAATGACACAAAATCACATATTGGATGCAAAAGATAGATTAAACAACCCTAATTGGATTAGAATAAGCCTAGGGAGGACGAAAATGACCTAAATGTTCAACCAATGACACAAAATCACATATTGGATGCACAAGATTGGTTAAAAACCCTAATTGGATTAGAATAAGCCTAGGGAGGACGAAAATGACCTAAATGTTCAACCAATGACACAAAATCACATATTGGATGCTCAAGATTGGCTAAAAACCCTAATTGGATTAGAATAAGCCTAGGGAGGACGAATATGACCTAAATGTTCAACCAATGACACAAAATGACACAAAATCACATATTGGATGCACAAGATTGGTTAAAAACTCTAATTGGATTAGAATAAGCCTAGGGAGGACGAAAATAACCTAAATGTTCAACCAATGACACAAAATGACATATTGGGTGCACAAGTTTGGTTAAAAACCCTAATTGGATTAGAATAAGCCTAGGGAGGTCGAAAATGACCTAAATGTTCAACCAACGACACAAAATAACACAAAATCACATATTCGATGCACAAGATTGGTTAAAAACCCTAATTGGATTAGAATAAGCCTAGGGAGGACGAAAATGACCTAAATGTTCAACCAATGACACAAAATGACACAAAATCACATATTGGATGCACAAGATTGGTTAAAAACCCTAATTGGATTAGAATAAGCATAGGGAGGACGAAAATGACCTAAATGTTCAACCAATGACACAAAATCACATATTGGATGCACAAGATTGGTTAAAAACCCTAATTGGAAAAGAAAAAGCCTAGGGAGGACGAAAATGACCTAAATGTTCAACCAATGACACAAAATCACATATTGGATGCACAAGATTGGTTAAAAACCCTAATTGGATTAGAATAAGCCTAGGGAGGACGAAAATGACCTAAATGTTCAACCAATGACACAAAATCACATATTGGATGCACAAGATTGGTTAAAAACCCTAATTGGATTAGAATAAGCCTCGGGAGGACGAAAATGACCTAAATGTTCAACCAATGACACAAAATGACACAAAATCACATATTGGATGCACAAGTTTGGTTAAAAACCCTAATTGGATTAGAATAAGCATAGGGATGACGAAAATGACCTAAATGTTGAACCAATGACACAAAATGACACAAAATCACATATTGGATGCACAAGATTGGTTAAAAACCCTAATTGGATTAGAATAAGCCTAGGGAGGACGAAAATGACCTAAATGTTCAATCAATGACACAAAATGACACAAAATCACATATTGGATGCACAAGATTGGTTAAAAACCTTAATTGGATTAGAATAAGCCTAGGGAGGACGAAAATGACCTAAATGTTCAACCAATGACACAAAATGACTCAAAATCACATATTGGATGCACAAGATTTGTTAAAAACCCTAATTGGATTAGAATAAGCCTAGGGAGGACGAAAATGACCTAAATGTTTAACCAATGACACAAAATCACATATTGGATGCACAAGATTGGTTAAAAACCCTAATTGGATTAGAATAAGGCTAAGGAGGACGAAAATGACCTAAAAGTTCAACCAATGGTACAAAATCACATATTGGCTACACAAAATTGGTTAAAAACCCTAATTGGATTAGGATAAGCCTAGGGAGGACGAAAATGACCTAAATGTTCAACCAATGACAAAAAATCACATATTGGATGCACAAGATTGGTTAAAAACCCTACTTGGATTAGAAAAAGCCAAGCGAGGACGAAAATGACCTAAATGTTCAACCAATGACACAAAATCACATATTGGATGCACAAGATTGGTTAAAAACCCTAATTGGATTAGAATAAGCCTAGGGAGGACGAAAATGACCTAAATGTTCAACCGATGACACAAAATGTCACAAAATGACACAAAATGTCACAAAATGACACAAAATCACATATTGGATGCACAAGATTGGTTAAAAACCCTAATTGGATTAGAATAAGCCTAGGGAGGACGAAAATGACCTAAATGTTCAACAAATGACACAAAATCACATATTGGATGCACAAGATTGGTTAAAAACCCTAATTGGATTAGAATAAGCCTAGGGTGGACGAAAATGACCTAAATGTTCAACCAATGACACAAAATGACACAAAATCACATATTGGATGCACAAGATTGGTTAAAAACCTTAATTGGATTAGAATAAGCCTAGGGAGGACGAAAATGACCTAAATGTCCAACCAATGACCCAAAATGACACAAAATCACATATTGGATGCACAATATTGGTTGAAAACCCTAATTGGATTAGAATAAGGCTAGGGAGGACGAAAATGAACTAAATGTTCAACCAATGGTACAAAATCACATATTGGATGCACAAGATTGGTTAAAATCCCTAATTGGATTAGAATAAGCCTAGAGAGGACGAAAATGACCTAAATGTTTAACCAATGACAAAAAATCACATATTGGATGCACAAGATTGGTTAAAAACCCTAATTGGATAAGAATAAGCCTAGGGAGGACGAAAATGACCTAAATGTTCAACCAATGGTACAAAATCACATATTGGCTACACAAGATTGGTTAAAAACCCTAATTGGATTAGGATAAGCCTAGGGAGGACGAAAATGACCTAAATGATCAACCAATGACACAAAATCACATATTGGATGCACAAGATTGGTTAAAAACCCTACTTGGATTAGAAAAAGCCAAGCGATGACGAAAATGACCTAAATGTTCAACCAATGACACAAAATCACATATTTGATGCACAAGAATGGTTAAAAACCCTAATTGGATTAAAAAGAGCCTAGGGAGGACGAAAATGACCTAAATGTTCAACCAATGACACAAAATGACACAAAATCACATATTGGATGCACAAGATTGGTTAAAAACCCTAATTGGATTAGAATAAGCCTAGGGAAAACGAAAATGACCTAAATGTTCAACCAATGACACAAAATGACACAAAATCACATATTGGATGCACAAGATTGGTTAAAAACCCTAATTGGATTAGAATAAGCCTAGGGAGGACGAAAATGACCTAAATGTTCAACCAATGACACAAAATGTCACAAAATGAAACAATCACATATTGGATGCACAAGATTGGTTAAAAACCGTAATTGGATTAGAATAAGCCTAGGGAGGACGAAAATGACCTAAATGTTAAACCAATGACACAAAATCACATATTGGATGCAAAAGATTGGTTAAAAACCCTAAATGGATTCGAATAAGCCAGGGAGGACGAAAATGACCTGAATGTTCAACCAATGACACAAAATCACATATTGGATGCACAAGATTGGATAAAAACCCTAATTGGTTAGGATAAGCCTAGGGAGGACGAAAATGACCTAAATGTTCAACCAATGACAAAAAATCACATATTGGATGCACAACATTGGTTAAAAACCCTAATTGGTTAGGATAAGCCTAGGGAGGACGAAAATGACCTAAATGTTCAACCAATGACACAATGACACAAAATCACATATTAGATGCACAAGATTGGTTAAAAACCCTAATTGGATTAGTATAAGCCTAGGGAGGACGAAAATGACCTAAATGTTCAACCAATGACACAAAATCACATATTGGATGCACAAGATTGGTTAAAAACCTTAATTGGATTAGAATAAGCCTAGGGAGGACGAAAATGACCTAAATGTTCAACCAATGACACAAAATGACACGAAATAACATATTGGATGCACAAGATTGGTTAAAAACCCAAATTGGATTAGAATAAGCCTACGGAGGACGAAAATGACCTAAATGTTCAACCAATGACAAAAAATCACATATTGGATGCACAAGATTGGTTAAAAACCCTAATTGGTTAGGATAAGCCTAGGGAGGACGAAAATGACCTAAATGTTCAACCAATGACACAATGACACAAAATCACATATTAGATGCACAAGATTGGTTAAAAACCCTAATTGGATTAGAATAAGCCTAGGGAGGACGAAAATGACCTAAATGAAACAAAATGACACAAAATGACAAAAAATCAGATATTGGATGCACAAGATTGGTTAAAAGCCCTAATTGGATTAGAATAAGCCTAGGGAGAATGAAAATGACCTAAATGTTCAACCAATGACACAAAATGACACAAAATCACATATTGGATGCACAAGATTGGTTAAAAACCCTAATTGGATTAGAATAAGCCTAGGGAGGACGAAAATGACCTAAATGTTCAACCAATGACACAAAATGACACAAAATCACATATTGGATGCACAAGATTGGTTAAAAACCTTAATTGGATTAGAATAAGCCTAGGGAGGACGAATATGACCTAAATGTTCAACCAATGACACAAAATGACACAAAATCACATATTGGATGCACAAGATTGGTTAAAAACCCTAATTGGATTAGAATAAGCCTAGGGAGGACGAAAATGACCTAAATGTTCAACCAATGACACAAAATGACACAAAATCACATATTGGATGCACAAGATTGGTTAAAAATCCTAATTGGATTAAAATAACCCTAGGGAGGACGAAAATGACCTAAATGTTGAACCAATGACACAAAATGACACAAAATCACATATTGGATGCAGAAGATTGGTTAAAAACCCTAAATGGAATAGAATAAGCCTAGGGAGGACGAAAATGAACTAAATGTTCAACCAATGACACAAAATCACATATTGGATGCACAAGATTGGTTAAAAACCCTAATTGGATTAGAATAAGCCTAGGGAGGACGAAAATGACCTAAATGTTCAACCAATGACACAAAATGACACAAAATCACATATTGGATGCACAAGATTGGTTAAAAACCCTAATTGGATTAGAATAAGCCTAGGAAGGACGAAAATGACCTAAATGTTTAACCAATGACACAAAATGACACAAAATCACATATTGGATACCCAAGATTGGTTAAAAACCCTAATTGGATTAGAATAAGCCTAGGGAGGACGAAAATGACCTAAATGTTCAACCAATGACACAAAATGACACAAAATCACATATTGGATGTACAAGATTGGTTAAAAACCCTAATTGGATTAGAATAAGCCTAGGGAGGACGAAAATGACCTAAATGTTCAACCAATGACACAAAATCACATATTGGATGCACAAGATTGGATAAAAACCCTAATTGGATTAGAATAAGCCTAGGGAGAACGAAAATGACCTAAATGTTCAACCAATGACAAAAAATAACACAAAATCACATATTGGATGCACAAGATTGGTTAAAAACCCTAATTGGATTAGAATAAGCCTAGGGAGGACGAAAATGACCTAAATGTTCAACCAATGACACAAAATCACATATTGGATGCACAAGATTGGTTAAAAACCCTAATTGGATTATAATAATCCTAGGGAGGACGAAAATGACCTGAATGTTCAACCAATGACACAAAATGACAGAAAATCACATATTGGTTGCACAAGATTGGTTAAAAACCCTAATAGGATTAGAATAAGCCTACGGAGGACGAAAATGACCTAAATGTTCAACAAATGACACAAAATGACACAAAATCACATATTGGATGCACAAGATTGGTTAAAAACCCTAATTGGATTAGAATAAGCCTAGGGAGGACGAAAATGACCTAAATGTTCAACCAATGACACAAAATGACACAAAATCACATATTGGATGCACAAGATTGGGTAAAAACCCTAATTGGATCAGAATAAGCCTAGCGAGGACGAAAATGACCTAAATGTTCAACCAATGACACAAAATGACACAAAATCACATATTGGATGCACAAGATTGGTTAAAAACCCTAATTGGATTAGAATAAGCCTAGGGAGGACGAAAATGACCTAAATGTTCAACCAATGACACAAAATCACATATTGGATGCACAAGATTGGTTAAAAACCCTAATTGGATTAGAATAAGCTTAGGGAGGGCGAAAATGACCTAAATGTTCAAGCAATGACACAAAATGACACAAAATCACATATTGGATGCACAAGATTGGTTAAAAACCCTAATTGGATTAGAATAAGCCTAGGGAGGACGAAAATGACCTAAATGTTCAACCAATGACACAAAATCACATATTGGATGCACAAGATTGGTTAAAAACCCTGATTGGATTAGAATAATCCTAGGGAGGACGAAAATGACCTAAATGTTCAACCAATGACACAAAATGACACAAAATCACATAATGGATGCACAAGATTGGTTAAAAACCCTAATTGGATTAGAATAAGCCTAGGGAGGACGAAAATGACCTAAATGTTCAACCAATGACATAAAATGACACAAAATCACATATTGGATGCACAAGATTGGTTAAAAACCCTAATTGGATTAAAAAGAGCCTAGGGAGGACGAAAATGACCTAAATGTTCAACCAATGACACAAAATGACACAAAATCACACATTGGATGCACAAGATTGATTAAGAACCTTAATTGGATTAGAATATGCTAAGGGAGGACGAAAATGACCTAAATGTTCAACCAATGACACAAAATGACACAAAATCACATATTGGATGCACAACATTGGCTAAAAACCCTAATTGGATTAGAATAAGCATAGCGAGGACGAAAATGACCTATATGTTCAACCAATGACACAAAATCACATATTGGATGCACAAGATTGGTTAAAAACCCTAATTGGATTAGAATAAGCCTAGGCAGGACGAAAATGACCTAAATGTTCAACCAATGACACAAAATCACATATTGGATGCACAAGATTGGTTAAAAACCTTAATTGGATTAAAATAAGCCTAGGGAGGACGAAAATGACCTAATTGTTCAACCAATGACACAAAATGACACAAAATCACATATTGGATGCACAAGATTGGTTAAAAACCCTAATTGGATTAGAATAAGCCTAGGGAGGACGAAAATGACCTAAATGTTCAACCAATGACACAAAATCACATATTGGATGCACAACAATGGTTAAAAACCCTAATTGGATTTGAATAAGCCTAGGGAGGACGAAAATGACCTAAATGTTCAACCAATGACACAAAATCACATATTGGATGCACAAGATTGGTTAAAAACCCTAATTGGATTAGAATAAGCCTAGGGAGGATGAAAATGACCTAAATGTTCAACCAACGACACAAAATCACATATTGGATGCACAAGATTGGTTAAAAACCCTAATTGGATTAGAATAAGCCTAGGGAGGACGAAAATGACCTAAATGTTCAACCAATGACACAAAATGACACAAAATCACATATTGGATGCACAAGATTGGTTAAAAACCCTAATTGGATTATAATAATCCTAGGGAGGACGAAAATGACCTAAATGTTCAACCAATGACCCCAAATGACAGAAAATCACATATTGGATGCTCAAGATTGGTTAAAAACCCTAATTGGATTAGAATAAGCCTACAGAGGACGAAAATGACCTAAATGTTCAACAAATGACACAAAATCACATATTGGATGCACAAGATTGGTTAAAAACCCTAATTGGATTAGAATAAGCCTAGGGAGGACGAAAATGACCTAAATGTTCAACCGATGACACAAAATGACACAAAATCACATATTAGATGCACAAGATTGGTTAAAAACCCTAATTGGATTAGAATAAGCCTAGGGAGGACGAAAATGACCTAAATGTTCAACCAATGACACAAAATCACATATTGGATGCACAAGATTGGTTAAAAACCTTAATTGGAATAAAATAAGCCTAGGGAGGACGAAATTGACCTAATTGTTCAACCAATGACACAAAATGACACAAAATCACACATTGGATGCACAAGATTGGTTAAAAACCTTAATTGGATTAGAATAAGCCTAGGGAGGACGAAAATGACCTAAATGTTCAACCAATGACACAAAATGACACAAAATCACATATTGGATGCACAAGATTGGTTAAAAACCCTAATTGGATTAGAATAAGCCTAGGGAGGACGAAAATCACGTAAATGTTCAACCAATGACACAAAATGACACAAAATCACATATTGGATACCCAAGATTGGTTAAAAACCCTAATTGGATTAGAATAAGCCTAGGGAGAACGAAAATGCCCTAATTGTTCAACTAATGACACAAAATGACACAAAATCACATATTGGATGCACAAGATTGGTTAAAATCCCTAATTGGATTAGAACAAGCCTAGCGAGGACGAAAATGACCTAAATGTTCAACCAATGACCCAAAATGACACAAAATCACATATTGGATGCACAAGATTGGTTAAAAACCCTAATTGGATTAGAATAAGCCTAGGGAAGACGAAAATGACCTAAATGTTCAATCAATGACACAAAATGACAAAAAATCACATATTGGATGCACAAGATTGGTTAAAAACCTTAATTGGATTAGAATAAGCCTAGGGAGGACGAAAATGACCTAAATGTTCAACCAATGACACAAAAT
>JBBPBQ010000008.1:9848963-9884395 GCA_037974755.1 Cicer yamashitae | reverse complement strand
TCATTGGTTGAACATTTAGGTCATTTTCGTCCTCCCTAGGCTTATTCTAATCCAATTAGGGTTTTTAACCTATCTTGTGCATCCAATATGTGATTTTGTTTCATTGGTTGAACATTTAGGTCATTTTCGTCCTCCCTAGGCTTATTGTAATCCAATTAGGGTTTTTAACCAATCTTGTGCATCCAATATGTGATTTTGTGTCATTTTGTGTCATTGGTTGAACATTTACGTCATTTTCGTCCACCCTAGGCTTATTCTAATCCAATTTGGGTTTTTAACCAATCTTGTGCAACCAATATGTGATTTTGTGTCATTGGTTGAACATTTAGGTCATTTTCGTCCTCCCTAGGCTTATTCTAATCCAATTAGGGTTTTTAACCTATCTTGTGCATCCAATATGTGATTTTGTGTAATTGGTTGAACATTTAGGTCATTTTCGTCCTCCCTAGGGTTATTGTAATCCAATTAGGGTTTTTTAACCAATCTTGTGCATCCAATATGTGATTTTGTGTCATTTTGTGTCATTGGTTGAACATTTACGTGATTTTCGTCCACCCTAGGCTTATTCTAATCCAATTAGGGTTTTTAACCAATCTTGTGCATCCAATATGTGATTCTGTGTCATTTTGTGTCATTGGTTGACATTTAGGTCATTTTCGTCCTCCCTAGGCTTATTCTAATCCAATTAGGGTATTTAACCAATCTTGTGCATCCAATATGTGATTTTGTGTCATTAGTTGAACATTTAGGTCATTTTCGTCCTCCCTAGGCTTATTGTAATCCAATTAGGGTTTTTAACCAATCTTGTGCATCCAATATGTGATTTTGTGTCATTGGTTGAATATTTAGGTCATTTTCGTCCTCCCTAGGCTTATTCTAATCCAATTAGGGTTTTTAACCAATCTTGTGCATCCAATATGTGATTTTGTGTCATTGGTTGAACATTTAGGTCATTTTCGTCCTCCCTAGGCTTATTTAATCCAATTAGGGTTTTTAACCAATCTTGTGCAACCAATATGTGATTTTGTGTCATTATTTGAACATTTAGGTCATTTTCGTCCTCCCTAGGCTTATTCTAATCCAATTAGGGTTTTTAACCAATCTTGTGCATCCAATATGTGATTTTGTGTCATTGGTTGAACATTTAGGTCATTTTCGTCCTCCCTAGGCTTATTCTAATCCAATTAGGGTTTTTAACCAATCTTGTGCAACCAATATGTGATTTTGTGTCATTGGTTGAACATTTAGGTCATTTTCGTCCTCCCTAGTCTTATTCTAATCCAATTAGGGTTTTTAACCAATCTTGTGCATCCAATATGTGATTTTGTGTCATTGGTTGAACATTTAGGTCATTTTCGTCCTCCCTAGACTTATTCTAATCCAATTAGGGTTTTTAACCAATCTTGTGCATCCAATATGTGATTTTGTCTCATTTTGTGTCATTGGTTGAACATTTAGGTCATTTTCGTCCACCCTAGACTTATTCTAATCCAATTAGGGTTTTTAACCAATCTTGTGCACCCAATATGTGATTTTTTGTCATTGGTTGAACATTTAGGTCATTTTCGTCCTCCATAGGCTTATTCTAATCCAATTAAGGTTTTTAACCAATCTTGTGCATCCAATATGTGATTTTGTGTCATTGGTTGAACATTTAGGTCATTTTCGTCCTCCCTAGGCTTATTCTAATCCAATTAGGGTTTTTAACCAATCTTGTGCATCCAATATGTGATTTTGTGTCATTGGTTGAACATTTAGGTCATTTTCGTCCTCCCTAGGCTTATTCTAATCCAATTAGGGTTTTTAACCAATCTCGTGCATCCAATATGTGATTTTCTGTCATTGGTTGAACATTTAGGTCATTTTCGTCCTCCCTAGGCTTATTCTAATCCAATTAGGGTTTTTAACCAATCTTGTGCATCCAATATGTGATTTTGTGTCATTGGTTGAACATTTAGGTCATTTTCGTCCTCCCTAGGCTTATTCTAATCCAATTAGGGTTTTTAACCAATCTTGTGCATCCAATATGTGATTTTGTGTCATTGGTTGAACATTTAGGTCATTTTCGTCCTCCCTAGGCTTATTCTAATCCAATTAGGGTTTTTAACCAATCTTGTGCATCCAATATGTGATTTTGTGCATTTTGTGTCATTGGTTGAACAGTTAGGTCATTTTGGTCCTCCCTAGGCTTATTCTAATCCAATTAGGGTTTTTAACCAATCTTGTGCATCCAATATGTGATTTTGTGTCATTGGTTGAACATTTAGGTCATTTTCGTCCTCCCTAGGCTTATTCTAATCCAATTAGAGATTTTAACCAATCTTGTGCATCCAATATGTGATTGTGTCATTGGTTGAACATTTAGGTCATTTTCGTCCTCCCTAGGCTTATTCTAATCCAATTAGGGTTTTTAACCAATCTTGTGCATCCAATATGTGATTTTGTGTCATTGGTTGAACATTTAGGTCATTTTCGTCCTCCCTAGGCTTATTCCAATCCAATTAGGGTTTTTAACCAATCTTGTGCATATAATAAGTGATTTTGTGTCATTGGTAATCCAATTAGTTCATTTTCGCCCTCGCTAGGCTTATTCTAACCCAATTAGGGTTTTTAACCAATCTTGTGCATCCAATATGTGATTTTGTGTCATTGGTTGAACATTTAGGTCATTTTCGTCCTCCCTAGGCTTATTCTAATCCAATTAGGGTTTTTAACCAATCTTGTGCATCCAATATGTGATTTTGTGTCATTGGTTGAACATTTAGGTCATTTTCATGCTCCAAAGGCTTATTCTAATCCAATTAGGGTTTTTAACCAATCTTGTGCATCCAATATGTGATTTTGTGTCATTGGTTGAACATTTAGGTCATTTTCGTCCTCCCTAGGCTTATTCTAATCCAATTAGGGTTTTTAACCAATCTTGTGCATCCAATATGTGATTTTGTGTCATTGGTTGAACACTTAGGTCATTTTCGTCCTCCCTAGGCTTATTCTAATCCAATTAGGGTTTTAAACCAATCTTGTGCATCCAATATGTGATTTTGTTTCATTTTGTGTCGTTGGTTGAACATATAGATCATTTTCGTCCTCCATAGGCTTATTCTAATCCAATTAGGGTTTTTAACCAATCTTGTGCATCCAATATGTGATTTTCTGTCATTTTGTGTCATTGGTTGAACATTTAGGTCATTTTCGTCCTCCCTAGGCTTATTCTAATCCAATTAGGGTTTTTAACCAATCTTGTGCATCCAATATGTGATTTTGTGTCATTGGTTGAACATTTAGGTCATTTTCGTCCTCCCTAGGCTTATTCTAATCCAATTAGGGTTTTTAACCAATCTTGTGCATCCAATATGTGATTTTCTGTCATTGGTTGAACATTTAGGTCATTTTCGTCCTCCCTAGGCATATTCTAATCCAATTAGGGTTTTTAACCAATCTTGTGCATCCAATATGTGATTTTGTGTCATTGGTTGAACATTTAGGTCATTTTCGTCCTCCCTAGGCTTATTCTAATCCAATTAGGGTTTTTAACCAATCTTGTGCATCCAATATGTGATTTTGTGTCATTTTGTGTCATGGGTTGTACATTTAGGTCATTTTCCTCTTCCCTAGGCATATTCTAATCCAATTTGGGTTTTTAACCAATCTTGTGAATCCAATATGTGATTTTGTGTAATTGGTTGAACATTTAGGTCATTTTCGTCCTCCCTAGGCTTATTCTAATCCAATTAGTGTTTTTAACCAATCTTGTGCATCCAATATGTGATTTTGTGTCATGGGTTGAACATTTATGTCATTTTCCTCTTCCCTAGGCATATTCTAATCCAATTAGGGTTTTTAACCAATCTTGTGCATCCAATATGTGATTTTGTGTCATTGGTTGAACATTTAGGTCATTTTCGTCCTCCCTAGGCTTATTCTAATCCAATTAGGGTTTTTAACCAATCTTGTGCATCCAACATGTGATTTTGTGTCTTTGGTTGAACATTTAGGTCATTTTCGTCCTCCCTAGGCTTATTCTAATCCAATTAGGGTTTTTAACCAATCTTGTGCATCCAATATGTGATTTTGTGTCATTTTGTGTCATTGGTTGAACATTTAGGTCATTTTCGTCCTCCCTAGGGTTATTCTATTCCAATTAGGGTTTTTAACCAATCTTGTGCATCCAATATGTGATTTTGTGTCATTGGTTGAACATTTAGGTCATTTTCGTCCTCCCTAGGCTTATTCTAATCCAATTAGGGTTTTTAACCAATCTTGTGCATCCAATATGTGATTTTGTGTCATTGGTTGAACATTTAGGTCATTTTCGTCCACCCTAGGCTTATTCTAATCCAATTTGGGTTTTTAACCAATCTTGTGCAACCAATATGTGATTTTGTGTCATTGGTTGAACATTTAGGTCATTTTCGTCCTCCCTAGGCTTATTCTAATCCAATTAGGGTTTTTAACCTATCTTGTGCATCCAATATGTGATTTTATGTCATTGGTTGAACATTTAGGTCATTTTCGTCCTCCCTAGGCTTATTGTAATCCAATTAGGGTTTTTAACCAATCTTGTGCATCCAATATGTGATTTTGTGTCATTTTGTGTCATTGGTTGAACATTTAGGTCATTTTTGTCCTCCCTAGGCTTATTCTTATCCAATTAGGGTTTTTAACCAATCTTGTGCATCTAATATGTGATTTTGTGTCATTGCTTGAACATTTAGGTCATTTTCGTCCTCCCTAGGCTTATTCTAATCCAATTAGGGTTTTTAACCAATCTTGTGCATCCAATATGTGATTTTGTGTCATTTTGTGTCATTGGTTGAACATTTAGGTCATTTTAGTCCTCCCTAGGCTTATTCTAATCCAATTAGGGTTTTTAACCAATCTTGTGCATCCAATATGTGATTTTGTGTCATTTTGTGTCATTGGTTGAACATTTAAGACATTTTCGTCCTCCCTAGGGTTATTCAAATCCAATTAGGGTTTTTAACCAATCTTGTGCATCCAATATGTGATTTTGTGTCATTGGTTGAACATTTAGGTCATTTTCGTCCTCCCTAGGCTTATTCTAATCCAATTAGGGTTTTTAACCAATCTTGTGCATCCAATATGTGATTTTGTGTAATTTTGTGTCATTGGTTGAACATTTAGGTCATTTTCGTCCTCCCTAGGCTTATTCTAATCCAATTAGGGTTTTTAACCAATCTTGTGCATCCAATATTTGATTTAGTGTCATTTTGTGTCATTGGTTGAACATTTAGGTCATTTTCGTCATCCCTAGGCTTATTCTAATCCAATTAGGGTTTTTAACCAATCTTGTGCATCCAATATGTGATTTTGTGTAATTTTGTGTCATTGGTGTAACATTTAGGTCATTTTCGTCCTCCCTAGGCTTATTCTAATCCAATTAGGGTTTTTAACCAATCTTGTGCATCCAATATGTGATTTTGTGTCATTGGTTGAACATTTAGGTCATTTTCGTCCCCCCTAGGCTTATTCTAATCCAATTAGGGTTTTTAACCAATCTTGTGCATCCAATATGTGATTTTGTGTCATTGGTTGAACATTTAGGTCATTTTCGTCCTCCCTAGGCTTATTCTAATCCAATTAGGGTTTTTAACCAATCTTGTGCATCCAATATGTGATTTTGTGTCATTGGTTGAACATTTAGGTCATTTTCGTCCTCCCTAGGCTTATTCTAATCCAATTAGGGTTTTTAACCAATCTTGTGGATCCAATATGTGATTTTGTGTCATTGGTTGAACATTTAGGTCATTTTCGTCCTCCCTAGGCTTATTCTAATCCAATTAGGGTTTTTAACCAATCTTGTGCAACCAATATGTGATTTTGTGTCATTGGTTGAACATTTAGGTCATTTTCGTCCTCCCTAGGCTTATTCTAATCCAATTAGGGTTTTTAACCTATCTTGTGCATCCAATATGTGATTTTGTTTCATTGGTTGAACATTTAGGTCATTTTCGTCCTCCCTAGGCTTATTGTAATCCAATTAGGGTTTTTAACCAATCTTGTGCATCCAATATGTGATTTTGTGTCATTGGTTGAATATTTAGGTCATTTTCGTCCTCCCTAGGCTTATTCTAATCCAATTAGGGTTTTTAACCAATCTTGTGCAACCAATATGTGATTTTGTGTCATTGGTTGAACATTTAGGTCATTTTCGTCCTCCCTAGGCTTATTCTAATCCAATTAGGGTTTTTAACCTATCTTGTGCATCCAATATATGATTTTGTGTCATTGGTTGAACATTTAGGTCATTTTCGTCCTCCCTAGGCTTATTGTAATCCAATTAGGGTTTCTAACCAATCTTGTGCATCCAATATGTGATTTTGTGTCATTTTGTGTCATTGGTTGAACATTTACGTCATTTTCGTCCACCCTAGGCTTATTCTAATCCAATTAGGGTTTTTAACCAATCTTGTGCATCCAATATGTGATTTTGTGTCATTGGTTGAATATTTAGGTCATTTTCGTCCTCCCTAGGCTTATTCTAATCCAATTAGGGTTTTTAACCAATCTTGTGCAACCAATATGTGATTTTGTGTCATTGGTTGAACATTTAGGTCATTTTCGTCCTCCCTAGGCTTATTCTAATCCAATTTGGGTTTTTAGCCAATCTTGTGCATCCAATATGTGATTTTGTGTCATTGGTTGAACATTTAGGTCATTTTCGTTCTCCCTAGGCTTATTCTAATCCAATTAGGGTTTTTAACCAATCTTGTGCAACCAATATGTGATTTTGTGTCATTGGTTGAACATTTAGGTCATTTTCGTCCTCCCTAGGCTTATTCTAATCCAATTAGGGTTTTTAACCTATCTTGTGCATCCAATATGTGATTTTGTGTCATTGGTTGAACATTTAGGTCATTTTCGTCCTCCCTAGGCTTATTGTAATCCAATTAGGGTTTTTAACCAATCTTGTGCATCCAATATGTGATTTTGTGTCATTTTTTGTCATTGGTTGAACATTTACGTCATTTTCGTCCACCCTAGGCTTATTCTAATCCAATTAGGGTTTTTAACCAATCTTGTGCATCCAATATGTGATTTTGTGTCATTGGTTGAATATTTAGGTCATTTTCGTCCTCCCTATGCTTATTCTAATCCAATTAGGGTTCTTAACCAATCTTGTGCATCCAATACGTGATTTTCTGTCATTGGTTGAACATTTAGGTCATTTTCGTCCTCCCTAGGCTTATTCTAATCCAATTAGGGTTTTTAACCAATCTTGTGCAACCAATATGTGATTTTGTGTCATTGGTTGAACATTTAGGTCATTTTCGTCCTCCCTAGGCTTATTCTAATCCAATTTCGGTTTTTAACCAATCTTGTGCATCCAATATGTGATTTTGTGTCATTGGTGGAATATTTAGGTAATTTTCATCCTCCTTAGGCTTATTCCAATCCAATTAGGGTTTTTAACCAATCTTGTGCATCCAATATGTGATTTTGTGTCATTGGTTGAATATTTAGGTAATTTTCGTCCTCCTTAGGCTTATTCCAATCCAATTAGGGTTTTTAACCAATCTTGTGCATCCATTATGTGATTCTGTGTCATTTTGTGTCATTGGTTGACATTTAGGTCATTTTCGTCCTCCCTAGGCTTATTCTAATCCAATTAGGGTATTTAACCAATCTTGTGCATCCAATATGTGATTTTGTGTCATTGGTTGAACATTTAGGTCATTTTCGTCCTCCCTATGCTTATTCTAATCCAACTAGAGTTTTTAACCAATCTTGTGCATCCAATATGTGATTTTGTGTCATTGGTTGAACATTTAGGTCATTTTTCGTCCTCCTTAGGCTTATTCTAATCCAATTAGGGTTTTTAACCAATCTTGTGCATCCAATATGTGATTTTGTGTCATTGGTTGAACATTTAGGTCATTTTCGTCCTCCCTAGGCTTATTCTAATCCAATTAGGGTTTTTAACCAATCTTGTGCAACCAATATGTGATTTTGTGTCATTTTGTGTCATTGGTTGAACATTTAGGTCATTTTCGTCCTCCCTAGGCTTATTCTAATCCAATTTGGGTTTTTAACCAATCTTGTGCATCCAATATGTGATTTTGTGTCATTGGTTGAACATTTAGGTCATTTTCGTCCTCCTTAGGCTTATTCTAATCCAATTAGGGTTTTTAACCAATCTTGTGCATCCAATATGTGATTTTGTGTCATTGGTTGAACATTTAGGTCATTTTCGTCCTCCCTAGGCTTATTCTACTCCAATTAGGGTTTTTAACCAATCTTGTGCAACCAATATGTGATTTTGTGTCATTGGTTGAACATTTAGGTCATTTTCGTCCTCCCTAGGCTTATTCTAATCCAATTAGGGTTTTTAACCTATCTTGTGCATCCAATATGTGATTTTGTGTCATTGGTTGAACATTTAGGTCATTTTCGTCCTCCCTAGGCTTATTGTAATCCAATTAGGGTTTTTAACCAATCTTGTGCATCCAATATGTGATTTTGTGTCATTTTGTGTCATTTGTTGAACGTTTACGTCATTTTCGTCCACCCTAGGCTTATTCTAATCCAATTAGGGTTTTTAACCAATCTTCTGCATCCAATATGTGATTTTGTGTCATTGGTTGAATATTTAGGTCATTTTCGTCCTCCCTATGCTTATTCTAATCCAATTAGGGTTCTTAACCAATCTTGTGCATCCAATATGTGATTTTGTGTCATTGGTTGAACATTTAGGTAATTTTCGCCTCCCTAGGCTTATTCTAATCCAATTTGGGTTTTTAACCAATCTTGGGCTTCCAATATGTGATTTTGTGTCATTGGTTGAATATTTAGGTAATTTTCGTCCTCCTTAGGCTTATTCCAATCCAATTAGGGTTTTTAACCAATCTTGTGCATCCAATATGTGATTCTGTGTCATTTTGTGTCATTGGTTGACATTTAGGTCATTTTCGTCCTCCCTAGGCTTATTCTAATCCAATTAGGGTATTTAACCAATCTTGTGCATCCAATATGTGATTTTGTGTCATTAGTTGAACATTTAGGTCATTTTCGTCCTCCCTAGGATTATTTTAATCCAATTAGGGTTTTTAACCAATCTTGTGCATCCAATATGTGATTTTTTGTCATTGGTTGAACATTTAGGTCATTTTCGTCCTCCCTAGGCTTATTCTAATCCAATTAGGGTTTTTAACCAATCTTGTGCAACCAATATGTGATTTTGTGTCATTGGTTGAACATTTAGGTCATTTTCGTCCTCCCTAGGCTTATTCTAATCCAATTTCGGTTTTTAACCAATCTTGTGCATCCAATATGTGATTTTGTGTCATTGGTGGAATATTTAGGTAATTTTCATCCTCCTTAGGCTTATTCCAATCCAATTAGGGTTTTTAACCAATCTTGTGCATCCAATATGTGATTTTGTGTCATTGGTTGAATATTTAGGTAATTTTCGTCCTCCTTAGGCTTATTCCAATCCAATTAGGGTTTTTAACCAATCTTGTGCATCCATTATGTGATTCTGTGTCATTTTGTGTCATTGGTTGACATTTAGGTCATTTTCGTCCTCCCTAGGCTTATTCTAATCCAATTAGGGTATTTAACCAATCTTGTGCATCCAATATGTGATTTTGTGTCATTAGTTGAACATTTAGGTCATTTTCGTCCTCCCTATGCCTATTCTAATCCAACTAGAGTTTTTAACCAATCTTGTGCATCCATTATGTGATTTTGTGTCATTGGTTGAACATTTAGGTCACTTTCGTCCTCCTTAGGCTTATTCTAATCCAATTAGGGTTTTTAACCAATCTTGTGCATCCAATATGTGATTTTGTGTCATTGGTTGAACATTTAGGTCATTTTCGTCCTCCCTAGGCTTATTCTAATCCAATTAGGGTTTTTAACCAATCTTGTGCATCCAATATGTGATTTTGTGTCATTGGTTGAACATTTAGGTCATTTTCGTCCTCCCTAGGCTTATTCTAATCCAATTAGGGTTTTTAACCAATCTTGTGCATCCAATATGTGATTTTGTGTCATTGGTTGAATATTTAGGTCATTTTCGTCCTCCCTAGGCTTATTCTAATCCAATTAGGGTTTTTAACCAATCTTGTGCACCCAATATGTGATTTTGTGTCATTTTGTGTCATTGGTTGAACATTTAGTTCATTTTTGTCCTCCCTAGGCTTATTCTAATCCAATTAGGGTTTTTAACCAATCTTGTGCATATAATAAGTGATTTTGTGTCATTGGTAATCCAATTAGGTCATTTTCGTCCTCGCTAGGCTTATTCTAATCCAATTAGGGTTTTTAACCAATCTTGTGCATCTAATATGTGATTTTGTGTCATTTTGTGTCATTGGTTGAAAATTTAGGTTATTTTCGTCCTCCCTAGGCTTATTCTAATCCAATTAGGGTTTTTAACCAATCTTGTGCATCCAATATGTGATTTTGTGTCATTGGTTGCACATTTAGGTCATTTTCGTCCTCCCTAGGCTTATTCTAATCCAATTAGGGTTTTTAACCAATCTTGTGCATCCAATATGTGATTTTGTGTCATTGGTTGAACATTTAGGTCATTTTCGTCCTCCCTAGGCTTATTCTAACCAATTAGGGTTTTTAACCAATATTATGCATCCAATATGTGATTTTTTGTCATTTTGTGTCATTGGTTGAACATTTAGGTCATTTTCGTCCTCCCAAGGCTTATTCTAATCCAATTAGGGTTTTTAACCAATCTTGTGCATCCAATATGTGATTTTGTGTCATTGGTTGAACATTTATGTCATTTTCGTCCTCCCTAGGCTTATTCTAATCCAATTAGGGTATTTAACCAATCTTGTGCATCCAATATGTGATTTTGTGTCATTTTGTGTCATTGGTTGAACATTTAGGTCATTTTCGTCCTCCCTAGGCTTATTCTAATCCAATTAGGGTTTTTAACCAATCTTGTGCATCCAATATGTGATTTTGTGTCATTGGTTGAACATTTAGGTCATTTTCGTCCTCCCTAGGCTTATTCTAATCCAATTAAGGTTTTTAACCAATCTTATATATCCAATATGTGATTTTGTGTAATTTTATGTCATTGGTTGAACATTTAGGTCATTTTCGTCCTCCATAGGCTTATTCTAATCCAATTAGGGTTTTTAACCAATCTTGTGCATCCAATATGTGATTTTGTGTCAATGGTTGAACATTTAGGTCATTTTCGTCCTCCCTAGGCTTATTCTAATCCAATTAGGGTTTTTAACCAATCTTGTGCATCCAATATGTGATTTTGTGTCATTGGTTGATCATTTAGGTCATTTTCGACCTCCCTAGGCTTATTCTAATCCAATTAGGGTTTTTAACCAATCTTGTGCATCCAATATGTGATTTTGTGTCATTGGTTGAACATTTAGGTCATTTTCGTCCTCCCTAGGCTTATTCTAATCCAATTAGGGTTTTTAACCAATCTTGTGCAACCAATATGTGATTTTGTGTAATTTTGTGTCATTGGTTGAACATTTAGGTCATTTTCGTCCTCCCTAGGGTTATTCTAATCCAATTAGGGTTTTTAACCAATCTTGTGCATCCAATATGTGATTTTGTGTCATTGGTTGAACATTTAGGTCATTTTCGTCCTCCCTAGGCTTATTCTAATCCAATTAGGGTTTTTAACCAATCTTGTGCATCCAATATGTGATTTTGAGTCATTAGTTGAACATTTAGGTCATTTTCGTCCTCCCTAGGCTTATTCTAATCCAATTAGGGTTTTTAACCAATCTTATGCATCCAATATGTGATTTTGTGTCATTTTGTGTCATTGGTTGAACATTTAGGTCATTTTCGTCCTCCCTAGGCTTATTCTAATCCAATTAGGGTTTTTAACCAATCTTGTGCATCCAATATGTGATTTTGTGTCATTGGTTGAACATTTAGGTCATTTTCGTCCTCCCTAGGCTAATTCTAATCCAATTAGGGTTTTTAACCAATCTTGTGCATCCAATATGTGATTTTGTGTCATTTTGTGTCATTGGTCGAACATTTAGGTCATTTTTGTCCTCCCTAGGCTTATTCTAATCCAATTAGGGTTTTTAACCAATCTTGTGCATCCAATATGTGATTTTGTGTCATTGGTTGAACATTTAGGTCATTTTCGTCCTCCCTAGGCTTATTTTAATCCAATTAGGTTTTTTAACCAATCTTGTGCATCCAATATGTGATTTTGTGTCTTTTTGTGTCATTGGTTGAACATTTAGGTCATTTTCGTCCTCCCTAGGCTTATTCTAATCCAATTAGGGTTTTTAACCAATCTTGTGCATCCAATATGTGATTTTGTGTCATTGGTTGAACATTTAGGTCATTTTCGTCCTCCCTAGGCTTATTCTAATCCAATTAGGGTTTTTAACCAATCTTGTGCATCCAATATGTGATTTTCTGTCATTTTGTGTCATTGGTTTAACATTTAGGTCATTTTCGTCCCCCCTAGGCTTATTCTAATCCAATTAGGGTTTTTAACCAATCTTGTGCATCCAATATGTGATTTTGTGTCATTGGTTGAACATTGAGGCCATTTTCGTCCTCCCTAGGCTTATTCTAATCCAATTAGGGTTTTTAACCAATCTTGTGCATCAAATATGTATTTTGTGCCATTTTGTGTCATTGGTTATACATTTAGGTCATTTTCGTCCTCCTTAGGCTTATTCTAATCCAATTAGGGTTTTTAACCAATCTTGTGCATCCAATATGTGATTTTGTGTCATTGGTTGAACATTTAGGTCATTTTCGTCCTCCCTAGGCTTATTCTACTCCAATTAGGGTTTTTAACCAATCTTGTGCAACCAATATGTGATTTTGTGTCATTGGTTGAACATTTAGGTCATTTTCGTCCTCCCTAGGCTTATTCTAATCCAATTAGGGTTTTTAACCTATCTTGTGCATCCAATATGTGATTTTGTGTCATTGGTTGAACATTTAGGTCATTTTCGTCCTCCCTAGGCTTATTGTAATCCAATTAGGGTTTTTAACCAATCTTGTGCATCCAATATGTGATTTTGTGTCATTTTGTGTCATTTGTTGAACGTTTACGTCATTTTCGTCCACCCTAGGCTTATTCTAATCCAATTAGGGTTTTTAACCAATCTTGTGCATCCAATATGTGATTTTGTGTCATTGGTTGAATATTTAGGTCATTTTCGTTCTCCCTAGGCTTATTCTAATCCAATTAGGGTTTTTAACCAATCTTGTGCAACCAATATCTGATTTTGTGTCATTGGTTGAACATTTAGGTCATTTTCGTCCTCCCTAGGCTTATTCTAATCCAATTAGGGTTTTTAACCTATCTTGTGCATCCAATATGTGATTTTGTGTCATTGGTTGAACATTTAGGTCATTTTCGTCCTCCCTAGGCTTATTGTAATCCAATTAGGGTTTTTAACCAATCTTGTGCATCCAATATGTGATTTTGTGTCATTTTGTGTCATTGGTTGAACATTTACGTCATTTTCGTCCACCCTAGGCTTATTCTAATCCAATTTGGGTTTTTAACCAATCTTGTGCAACCAATATGTGATTTTGTGTCATTGGTTGAACATTTAGGTCATTTTCGTCCTCCCTAGGCTTATTCTAATCCAATTAGGGTTTTTAACCTATCTTGTGCATCCAATATGTGATTTTATGTCATTGGTTGAACATTTAGGTCATTTTCGTCCTCCCTAGGCTTATTGTAATCCAATTAGGGTTTTTAACCAATCTTGTGCATCCAATATGTGATTTTGTGTCATTTTTTGTCATTGGTTGAACATTTACGTCATTTTCGTCCACCCTAGGCTTATTCTAATCCAATTAGGGTTTTTAACCAATCTTGTGCATCCAATATGTGATTTTGTGTCATTGGTTGAATATTTAGGTCATTTTCGTCCTCCCTATGCTTATTCTAATCCAATTAGGGTTCTTAACCAATCTTGTGCATCCAATACGTGATTTTCTGTCATTGGTTGAACATTTAGGTCATTTTCGTCCTCCCTAGGCTTATTCTAATCCAATTAGGGTTTTTAACCAATCTTGTGCAACCAATATGTGATTTTGTGTCATTGGTTGAACATTTAGGTCATTTTCGTCCTCCCTAGGCTTATTCTAATCCAATTAGGGTTTTTAACCTATCTTGTGCATCCAATATGTGATTTTGTTTCATTGGTTGAACATTTAGGTCATTTTCGTCCTCCCTAGGCTTATTGTAATCCAATTAGGGTTTTTAACCAATCTTGTGCATCCAATATGTGATTTTGTGTCATTTTGTGTCATTGGTTGAACATTTACGTCATTTTCGTCCACCCTAGGCTTATTCTAATCCAATTTGGGTTTTTAACCAATCTTGTGCAACCAATATGTGATTTTGTGTCATTGGTTGAACATTTAGGTCATTTTCGTCCTCCCTAGGCTTATTCTAATCCAATTAGGGTTTTTAACCTATCTTGTGCATCCAATATGTGATTTTATGTCATTGGTTGAACATTTAGGTCATTTTCGTCCTCCCTAGGCTTATTGTAATCCAATTAGGGTTTTTAACCAATCTTGTGCATCCAATATGTGATTTTGTGTCATTTTGTGTCATTGGTTGAACATTTACGTCATTTTCGTCCACCCTAGGCTTATTCAAATCCAATTAGGGTTTTTAACCAATCTTGTGCATCCAATATGTGATTTTGTGTCATTGGTTGAATATTTAGGTCATTTTCGTCCTCCCTATGCTTATTCTAATCCAATTAGGGTTCTTAACCAATCTTGTGCATCCAATATGTGATTTTGTGTCATTGGTTGAACATTTAGGTCATTTTCGTCCTCCCTAGGCTTATTCTAATCCAATTTGGGTTTTTAACCAATCTTGTGCATCCAATATGTGATTTTGTGTCATTGGTTGAACATTTAGGTCATTTTCGTCCTCCCTAGGCTTATTGTAATCCAATTAGGGTTTTTAACCAATCTTGTGCATCCAATATGTGATTTTGTGTCATTTTGTGTCATTTGTTGAACGTTTACGTCATTTTCGTCCACCCTAGGCTTATTCTAATCCAATTAGGGTTTTTAACCAATCTTGTGCATCCAATATGTGATTTTGTGTCATTGGTTGAACATTTAGGTCATTTTCGTCCTCCCTAGGCTTATTCTAATCCAATTAGGGTTTTTAACCAATCTTGTGCATCCAATATGTGATTTTATGTCATTGGTTGAACATTTAGGTCATTTTCGTCCTCCCTAGGCGTATTCTAATCCAATTAGGGTTTTTAACCAATCTTGTGCATCCAATATGTGATTTTGTGTCATTGGTTGAACATTTAGGTCATTTTCGTCCTCCCTAGGCTTATTCTAATCCAATTAGGGTTTTTAACCAATCTTGTGCATCCAATATGTGATTTTGTGTCATTGGTTGAACATTTAGGTCATTTTCGTCCTCCCTAGGCTTATTCTAAGCCAATTAGGGTTTTTAACCAATCTTGTGCATCCAATATGTGATTTTGTGTCATTGGTTGAACATTTAGGTCATTTTCGTCCTCCCTAGGCTTATTCTAATCCAATTAGGGTTTTTAACCAATCTTGTGCATCCAATATGTGATTTTGTGTCATTGGTTGAACATTTAGGTCATTTTCGTCCTCCCAAGGCTCTTTTTAATCCAATTAGGGTTTTTAACCAATCTTGTGCATCCAATATGTGATTTTGTGTCATTGGTTGAACATTTAGGTCATTTTCGTCCTCCCTAGGCTTATTCTAATCCAATTAGGGTTTTTAACCAATCTTGTGCATCCAATATGTGATTTTGTGTCATTGGTTGAACATTTAGGTCATTTTCGTCCACTTTAGGCTTATTCTAATCCAATTAGGGTTTTTAACCAATCTTGTGCATCCAATATGTGATTTTGTGTCATTGGTTGAACATTTAGGTCATTTTCGTCCTCCCTAGGCTTATTCTAATCCAATTAGGGTTTTTAACCAATCTTGTGCAACCAATATGTGATTCTGTGTCATTGGTTGAACATTTAGGTCATTTTCGTCCTCCCTAGGCTTATTCTAATCCAATTAGGGTTTTTAACCAATCTTGTGCATCCAATATGTGATTTTGTGTCATTGGTTGAACATTTAGGTCATTTTCGTCCTCCCTAGGGTTATTCTTAACCAATTAGGGTTTTTAAGCAATCTTGTGCATCCAATATGTGATTTTGTGTCAGTTTGTATCATTGGTTGAACATTTAGGTCATTTTCGTCCTCCCTAGGCTTATTCTAATCCAATTAGGGTTTTTAACCAATCTTGTGCATCCAATATGTGATTTTGTGTCATTGGTTGAATATTTAGGTCATTTTCGTCCTCCCTATGCTTATTCTAATCCAATTAGGGTTCTTAACCAATCTTGTGCATCCAATATGTGATTTTGTGTCATTGGTTGAACATTTAGGTCATTTTCGTCCTCCCTACGCTTATTCTAATCCAATTAGGGTTTTTAACCAATCTTGTGCAACCAATATGTGATTTTGTGTCATTGGTTGAACATTTAGGTCATTTTCGTCCTCCCTAGGCTTATTCTAATCCAATTTCGTTTTTTAACCAATCTTGTGCATCCAATATGTGATTTTTTGTCATTGGTGGAATATTTAGGTAATTTTCGTCCTCCTTAGGCTTATTCCAATCCAATTAGGGTTTTTAACCAATCTTGTGCATCCAATATGTGATTTTGTGTCATTGGTTGAATATTTAAGTAATTTTCGTCCTCCTTAGGCTTATTCCAATCCAATTAGGGTTTTTAACCAATCTTGTGCATCCAATATGTGATTCTGTGTCATTTTGTGTCATTGGTTGACATTTAGGTCATTTTCGTCCTCCCTAGGCTTATTCTAATCCAATTAGGGTATTTAACCAATCTTGTGCATCCAATATGTGATTTTGTGTCATTAGTTGAACATTTAGGTCATTTTCGTCCTCCCTAGGCTTATTGTAATCCAATTAGGGTTTTTAACCAATCTTGTGCATCCAATATGTGATTTTGTGTCATTGGTTGAATATTTAGGTCATTTTCGTCCTCCCTAGGCTTATTCTAATCCAATTAGGGTTTTTAACCAATCTTGTGCATCCAATATGTGATTTTGTGTCATTGGTTGAACATTTACGTCATTTTCGTCCTCCCTAGGCTTATTCTAATCCAATTAGGGTTTTTAACCAATCTTGTGCAACCAATATGTGATTTTGTGTCATTGGTTGAACATTTAGGTCATTTTCGTCCTCCCTAGGCTTATTCTAATCCAATTAGGGTTTTTAACCTATCTTGTGCATCCAATATGTGATTTTGTTTCATTGGTTGAACATTTAGGTCATTTTCGTCCTCCCTAGGCTTATTGTAATCCAATTAGGGTTTTTAACCAATCTTGTGCATCCAATATGTGATTTTGTGTCATTGGTTGAATATTTAGGTCATTTTCGTCCTCCCTAGGCTTATTCTAATCCAATTAGGGTTTTTAACCAATCTTGTGCAACCAATATGTGATTTTGTGTCATTGGTTGAACATTTAGGTCATTTTCGTCCTCCCTAGGCTTATTCTAATCCAATTAGGGTTTTTAACCTATCTTGTGCATCCAATATATGATTTTGTGTCATTGGTTGAACATTTAGGTCATTTTCGTCCTCCCTAGGCTTATTGTAATCCAATTAGGGTTTCTAACCAATCTTGTGCATCCAATATGTGATTTTGTGTCATTTTGTGTCATTGGTTGAACATTTACGTCATTTTCGTCCACCCTAGGCTTATTCTAATCCAATTAGGGTTTTTAACCAATCTTGTGCATCCAATATGTGATTTTGTGTCATTGGTTGAATATTTAGGTCATTTTCGTCCTCCCTAGGCTTATTCTAATCCAATTAGGGTTTTTAACCAATCTTGTGCAACCAATATGTGATTTTGTGTCATTGGTTGAACATTTAGGTCATTTTCGTCCTCCCTAGCCTTATTCTAATCCAATTTTGGTTTTTAACCAATCTTGTGCATCCAATATGTGATTTTGTGTCATTGGTTGAACATTTAGGTCATTTTCGTCCTCCCTAGGCTTATTCTAATCCAATTAGGGTTTTTAACCAATCTTGTGCATCCAATATGTCATTTTGTGTTATTGGTTGAACATTTACGTCATTTTCGTCCACCCTAGGCTTATTCTAATCCAATTAGGGTTTTTAACCAATCTTGTGCATCCAATATGTGATTTTGTGTCATTGGTTGAATATTTAGGTCATTTTCGTCCTCCCTAGGCTTATTTTAATCCAATTAGGGTTTTTAACCAATCTTGTGCAACCAATATGTGATTTTGTGTCATTGGTTGAACATTTAGGTCATTTTCGTCCTCCCTAGGCTTATTCTAATCCAATTAGGGTTTTTAACCAATCTTGTGCATCCAATATGTGATTTTGTGTCATTGGTTGAACATTTAGGTCATTTTCGTCCACCCTAGGCTTATTCTAATCCAATTTGGGTTTTTAACCAATCTTGTGCAACCAATATGTGATTTTGTGTCATTGGTTGAACATTTAGGTCATTTTCGTCCTCCCTAGGCTTATTCTAATCCAATTAGGGTTTTTAACCTATCTTGTGCATCCAATATGTGATTTTGTGTAATTGGTTGAACATTTAGGTCATTTTCGTCCTCCCTAGGCTTATTGTAATCCAATTAGGGTTTTTAACCAATCTTGTGCATCCAATATTTGATTTTGTGTCATTGGTTGAACATTTACGTCATTTTCGTCCACCCTAGGCTTATTCTAATCCAATTAGGGTTTTTAACCAATCTTCTGCATCCAATATGTGATTTTGTGTCATTGGTTGAATATTTAGGTAATTTTCGTCCTCCTTAGGCTTATTCCAATCCAATTAGGGTTTTTAACCAATCTTGTGCATCCAATATGTGATTCTGTGTCATTTTGTGTCATTAGTTGACATTTAGGTCATTTTCGTCCTCCCTAGGCTTATTCAAATCCAATTAGGGTATTTAACCAATCTTGTGTATCCAATATGTGATTTTGTGTCATTAGTTGAACATTTAGGTCATTTTCGTCCTCCCTAGGCTTATTCTAATCCAATTAGGGTTTTTAACCAATCTTCTGCATCCAATATGTGATTTTGTGTCATTGGTTGAATATTTAGGTCATTTTCGTCCTCCCTAGGCTTATTCTAATCCAATTAGGGTTTTTAACCTATCTTGTGCATCCAATATGTGATTTTGTGTCATTGGTTGAATATTTAGGTAATTTTCGTCCTCCCTAGGCTTATTGTAATCCAATTAGGGTTTTTAACCAATCTTGTGCATCCAATATGTGATTTTGTGTCATTTTGTGTCATTGGTTGAACATTTACGTCATTTTCGTCCACCCTAGGCTTATTCTAATCCAATTAGGGTTTTTAACCAATCTTGTGCATCCAATATGTGATTTTGTGTCATTTTGTGTCATTGGTTGAACATTTACGTCATTTTCGTCCACCCTAGGCTTATTCTAATCCAATTAGGGTTTTTAACCAATCTTGTGCATCCAATATGTGATTTTGTGTCATTGGTTGAATATTTAGGTCATTTTCGTCCTCCCTATGCTTATTCTAATCCAATTAGGGTTTTTAACCAATCTTGTGCATCCAATATGTGATTTTGTGTCATTGGTTGAACATTTAGGTCATTTTCGTCCTCCCTAGGCTTATTCTAATCCAATTAGGGTTTTTAACCAATCTTGTGCATCCAATATGTGATTTTGTGTCATTGTGTGTACATGGTTGAACATTTAGGTCATTTTCGTCCTCCCTAGGCTTATTCTAATCCAATCAGGGTTTTTAACCAATCTTGTGCATCCAATTTGTGATTTTGTGTCATTTTGTTTCATTGGTTGAACATTTAGATCATTTTCGTCCTCCAAAGGCTTATTCTAATCCAATTAGGGTTTTTAACCAATCTTGTGCATCCAATATGTGATTTTGTGTCATTGGTTGAATATTTAGGTCATTTTCGTCCTCCCTAGGCTTATTCTAATCCAATTAGGGTTTTTAACCAATCTTGTGCAACCAATATGTGATTTTGTGTCATTGGTTGAACATTTAGGTCATTTTCGTCCTCCCTAGGCTTATTCTAATCCAATTAGGGTTTTTAACCTATCTTGTGCATCCAATATATGATTTTGTGTCATTGGTTGAACATTTAGGTCATTTTCGTCCTCCCTAGGCTTATTGTAATCCAATTAGGGTTTCTAACCAATCTTGTGCATCCAATATGTGATTTTGTGTCATTTTGTGTCATTGGTTGAACATTTACGTCATTTTCGTCCACCCTAGGCTTATTCTAATCCAATTAGGGTTTTTAACCAATCTTGTGCATCCAATATGTGATTTTGTGTCATTGGTTGAATATTTAGGTCATTTTCGTCCTCCCTAGGCTTATTCTAATCCAATTAGGGTTTTTAACCAATCTTGTGCAACCAATATGTGATTTTGTGTCATTGGTTGAACATTTAGGTCATTTTCGTCCTCCCTAGCCTTATTCTAATCCAATTTTGGTTTTTAACCAATCTTGTGCATCCAATATGTGATTTTGTGTCATTGGTTGAACATTTAGGTCATTTTCGTCCTCCCTAGGCTTATTCTAATCCAATTAGGGTTTTTAACCAATCTTGTGCATCCAATATGTCATTTTGTGTTATTGGTTGAACATTTACGTCATTTTCGTCCACCCTAGGCTTATTCTAATCCAATTAGGGTTTTTAACCAATCTTGTGCATCCAATATGTGATTTTGTGTCATTGGTTGAATATTTAGGTCATTTTCGTCCTCCCTAGGCTTATTTTAATCCAATTAGGGTTTTTAACCAATCTTGTGCAACCAATATGTGATTTTGTGTCATTGGTTGAACATTTAGGTCATTTTCGTCCTCCCTAGGCTTATTCTAATCCAATTAGGGTTTTTAACCAATCTTGTGCATCCAATATGTGATTTTTTATCATTTTGTGTTATTGGTTGAACATTTAGGTCATTTTCGTCATCCCTAGGCTTATTCTAATCCAATTAGGGTTTTTTACCAATCTTGTGCATCCAATATGTGATTTTGTGTCATTGGTTGAACATTTAGGTCATTTTCGTCCTCCCTATGCTTATTCTAATCCAACTTGGGTTTTTAACCAATCTTGTGCATCCAATATGTGATTTTGTGTCATTGGTTGAACATTTAGGTCATTTTCGTCCTCCCTAGGCTTATTCTAATCCAATTAGGGTTTTTAACCAATCTTGTGCATCCAATATGTGATTTTGTGTCATTTTGTGTCATTGCTTGAACATTTAGGTCATTTTCGCCCTCCCTAAGCTTATTCTAATCCAATTAGGGTTTTTAACCAATCTTGTGCATCCAATATGTGATTTTGTGTCATTGGTTGAACATTTAGGTCATTTTCGTCCTCCCTAGGCTTATTCTAATCCAATTAGGGTTTTTAACCAATCTTGTGCATCCAATATGTGATTTTGTGTCATTGCTTGAACATTTAGGTCATTTTCGTCCTCCCTAGGCATATTCTAATCCAATTAGGGTTTTTAACCAATCTTGTGCATCCAATATGTGATTTTGTGTCATTGGTTGAACATTTAGGTCATTTTCGTCCTCCCTAGGCTTATTCTAATCCAATTAGGGTTTTTAACCAATCTTGTGCATCCACTATGTGATTTTGTGTCATTGGTTGAACATTTAGGTCATTTTCGTCCTCCCTAGGCTTATTCTAATCCAATTAGGGTTTTTAACCAATCTTGTGCATCCAATATGTGATTTTGTGTCATTGGTTGAATATTTAGGTCATTTTCGTCCTCCCTATGCTTATTCTAATCCAATTAGGGTTCTTAACCAATCTTGTGCATCCAATACGTGATTTTCTGTCATTGGTTGAACATTTAGGTCATTTTCGTCCTCCCTAGGCTTATTCTAATCCAATTAGGGTTTTTAACCAATCTTGTGCAACCAATATGTGATTTTGTGTCATTGGTTGAACATTTAGGTCATTTTCGTCCTCCCTAGGCTTATTCTAATCCAATTTCGGTTTTTAACCAATCTTGTGCATCCAATATGTGATTTTGTGTCATTGGTGGAATATTTAGGTAATTTTCATCCTCCTTAGGCTTATTCCAATCCAATTAGGGTTTTTAACCAATCTTGTGCATCCAATATGTGATTTTGTGTCATTGGTTGAATATTTAGGTAATTTTCGTCCTCCTTAGGCTTATTCCAATCCAATTAGGGTTTTTAACCAATCTTGTGCATCCATTATGTGATTCTGTGTCATTTTGTGTCATTGGTTGACATTTAGGTCATTTTCGTCCTCCCTAGGCTTATTCTAATCCAATTAGGGTATTTAACCAATCTTGTGCATCCAATATGTGATTTTGTGTCATTAGTTGAACATTTAGGTCATTTTCGTCCTCCCTATGCCTATTCTAATCCAACTAGAGTTTTTAACCAATCTTGTGCATCCATTATGTGATTTTGTGTCATTGGTTGAACATTTAGGTCACTTTCGTCCTCCTTAGGCTTATTCTAATCCAATTAGGGTTTTTAACCAATCTTGTGCATCCAATATGTGATTTTGTGTCATTGGTTGAACATTTAGGTCATTTTCGTCCTCCCTAGGCTTATTCTAATCCAATTAGGGTTTTTAACCAATCTTGTGCATCCAATATGTGATTTTGTGTCATTGGTTGAACATTTAGGTCATTTTCGTCCCCCCTAGGCTTATTCTAATCCAATTAGGGTTTTTAACCAATCTTGTGCATCCAATATGTGATTTTGTGTCATTGGTTGAACATTTAGGTCATTTTCGTCCTCCCTAGGCTTATTCTAATCCAATTAGGGTTTTTAACCAATCTTGTGCATCCAATATGTGATTTTGTGTCATTGGTTGAACATTTAGGTCATTTTCGTCCTCCCTAGGCTTATTCTAATCCAATTAGGGTTTTTAACCAATCTTGTGCATCCAATATGTGATTTTTTGTCATTTTGTGTCATTGGATGAACATTTAGGTCATTTTCGTCCTCCCTAGGCTTATTCTAATCCAATTAGGGTTTTTAACCAATCTTGTGCATCCAATATGTGATTTTGTGTCATTTTGTGTCATTGGTTGAACATTTACGTCATTTTCGTCCATCCTAGGCTTATTTTAATCCAATTAGGGTTTTTAACCAATCTTGTGCATCCAATATGTGATTTTGTGTCATTGGTTGAACATTTAGGTCATTTTCGTCCTCCCTAGGCTTATTCTAATCCAATTAGGGTTTTTAACCAATCTTGTGCATCCAATATGTGATTTTGTGTCATTGGTTGAACATTTAGGTCATTTTAGTCCTCTCTAGGCTTATTCTAATCCAATTAGGGTTTTTAACCAAACTTGTGCATCCAATATGTGATTTTGTGTCATTGGTTGAACATTTAGGTCATTTTCGTCCTCCCTAGAGTTATTCTAATCCAATTAGTGTTTTTAACCAATCTTGTGCATCCAATATGTGATTTTGTGTCATTGGTTGAACATTTAGGTCATTTTCGTCCTCCCTAGGCTTATTCTAATCCAATTAGGGTTTTTAACCAATCTTGTGCATCCAATATGTGATTTTGTGTCATTTTGTGTCATTGGTTGAACATTTAGGTCATTTTCGTCCTCCCTAGAGTTATTCTAATCCAATTAGTGTTTTTAACCAATCTTGTGCATCCAATATGTGATTTTGTGTCATTGGTTGAACATTTAGGTCATTTTCGTCCTCCCTAGGCTTATTCTAATCCAATTAGGGTTTTTAACTAATCTTGTGCATCCAATATGTGATTTTGTGTCATTTTGTGTCATTGGTTGAACATTTACGTCATTTTCGTCCACCCTAGGCTTATTCTAATCCAATTAGGGTTTTTAACCAATCTTGTGCATCCAATATGTGATTTTGTGTCATTGGTTGAATATTTAGGTCATTTTCGTCCTCCCTATGCTTATTCTAATCCAATTAGGGTTCTTAACCAATCTTGTGCATCCAATATGTGATTTTGTGTCATTGGTTGAACATTTAGGTCATTTTCGTCCTCCTAGGCTTATTCTAATCCAATTAGGGGTTTTAACCAATCATGTGCAACCAATATGTGATTTTGTGTCATTGGTTGAACATTTAGGTCATTTTCGTCCTCCCTAGGCTTATTCTAATCCAATTTGGGTTTTTAACCAATCTTGTGCATCCAATATGTGATTTTGTGTCATTGGTTGAACATTTAGGTCATTTTCGTCCTCCCTAGGCTTATTGTAATCCAATTAGGGTTTTTAACCAATCTTGTGCATCCAATATGTGATTTTGTGTCATTTTGTGTCATTGGTTGAACATTTACGTCATTTTCGTCCACCCTAGGCTTATTCTAATCCAATTAGGGTTTTTAACCAATCTTGTGCAACCAATATGTGATTTTGTGTCATTGGTTGAACATTTAGGTCATTTTCGTCCTCCCTAGGCTTATTCTAATCCAATTTCGGTTTTTAACCAATCTTGTGCATCCAATATGTGATTTTGTGTCATTGGTGGAATATTTAGGTAATTTTCATCCTCCTTAGGCTTATTCCAATCCAATTAGGGTTTTTAACCAATCTTGTGCATCCAATATGTGATTTTGTGTCATTGGTTGAATATTTAGGTAATTTTCGTCCTCCTTAGGCTTATCCCAATCCAATTAGGGTTTTTAACCAATCTTGTGCATCCATTATGTGATTCTGTGTCATTTTGTGTCATTGGTTGACATTTAGGTCATTTTCGTCCTCCCTAGGCTTATTCTAATCCAATTAGGGTATTTAACCAATCTTGTGCATCCAATATGTGATTTTGTGTCATTAGTTGAACATTTAGGTCATTTTCGTCCTCCCTATGCCTATTCTAATCCAACTAGAGTTTTTAACCAATCTTGTGCATCCATTATGTGATTTTGTGTCATTGGTTGAACATTTATGTCACTTTCGTCCTCCCTAGGCTTATTCTAATCCAGTTAGGGTTTTTAACCAATCTTGTGCATCCAATATGTGATTTTGTGTCATTGGTTGAACATTTAGGTCATTTTCGTCCTCCCTAGGCTTATTCTAATCCAATTAGGGTTTTTAAGCAATCTTGTGCATCCAATATGTGATTTTGTGTCATTGGTTGAACATTTAGGTCATTTTCGTCCTCCCTAGGCTTATTCTAATCCAATTAGGGTTTTTAACCAATCTTGTGCATCCAATATGTGATTTTGTGTCATCAGTTGAACATTTTGGTCATTTTCGTCCTCCCTAGGCTTATTCTAATCCAATTAGGGTTTTTAACCAATCTTGTGCATCCAATATGTGATTTTGTGTCATTTTGTGTCATCGGTTGAACATTTAGGTCATTTTTCGTCCTCCCTAGGCTTATTCTAATCCAATTAGGGTTTTTAACCAATCTTGTGCATCTAATATGTGATTTTGTGTCATTTTGTGTCATCGGTTGAACATGTTGGTCATTTTCGTCCTCCCTAGGCTTATTCTAATCCAATTAGGGTTTTTAACCAATCTTGTGCATCCAATATGTGATTTTGTGTCATTGGTTGAACATTTAGGTCATTTTCGTCCTCCCTAGGCTTATTCTAATCCAATTAGGGTTTTTAACCAATCTTGTGCATCCAATATGTGATTTTGTGTCATTTTGTGTCATTGGTTGAACATTTAGGTCATTTTCGTCCTCCCTAGGGTTATTCTATTCCAATTAGGGTTTTTAACCAATCTTGTGCATCCAATATGTGATTTTGTGTCATTGGTTGAACATTTAGGTCATTTTCGTCCTCCCTAGGCTTATTCTAATCCAATTAGGGTTTTTAACCAATCTTGTGCATCCAATATGTGATTTTGTGTCATTGGTTGAACATTTAGGTCATTTTCATGCTCCAAAGGCTTATTCTAATCCAATTAGGGTTTTTAACCAATCTTGTGCATCCAATATGTGATTTTGTGTCATTGGTTGAACATTTAGGTCATTTTCGTCCTCCCTAGGCTTATTCTAATCCAATTAGGGTTTTTAACCAATCTTGTGCATCCAATATGTGATTTTGTGTCATTTTGTGTCATTGCTTGAACATTTAGGTCATTTTCGCCCTCCCTAAGCTTATTCTAATCCAATTAGGGTTTTTAACCAATCTTGTGCATCCAATATGTGATTTTGTGTCATTGGTTGAACATTTAGGTCATTTTCGTCCTCCCTAGGCTTATTCTAATCCAATTAGGGTTTTTAACCAATCTTGTGCATCCAATATGTGATTTTGTGTCATTGGTTAAACATTTAAGTTATTTTCGTCCTCCCTAGGTTTATTCTAATCCAATTAGGGTTTTTAACCAATCTTGTGCATCCAATATGTGATTTTGTGTCATTGGTTGAACATTTAGGTCATTTTCGTCCTCCCTAGGCTTATTCTAATCCAATTAGGGTTTTTAACCAATCTTGTGCAACCAATATGTGATTTTGTGTAATTTTGTGTCATTGGTTGAACATTTAGGTCATTTTCGTCCTCCCTAGGGTTATTCTAATCCAATTAGGGTTTTTAACCAATCTTGTGCATCCAATATGTGATTTTGTGTCATTGGTTGAACATTTAGGTCATTTTCGTCCTCCCTAGGCTTATTCTAATCCAATTAGGGTTTTTAACCAATCTTGTGCATCCAGTATGTGATATTGTGTCATTGGTTGAACATTTAGGTCATTTTCGTCCTCCCTAGGCTTATTCTAATCCAATTAGGGTTTTTAACCAATCTTGTGCATCCAATATGTGATTTTGTGTCATTGGTTGAACATTTAGGTCATTTTCGTCCTCCCTAGGCTTATTCTAATCCAATTAGGGTTTTTAACCAATCTTGTGCATCCAATATGTGATTCTGTGTCATTTTGTGTCATTGGTTGAACATTTAGGTCATTTTCGTCCTCCCTAGGTTTTTTTCTAATCCAAATAGGGTTTTTAACCAATCTTGTGCATCCAATATGTGATTTTGTGTCATTTTGTGTTATTGGTTGAACATTTAGGTCATTTTCGTCCTCCCTAGGCTTATTCTAATCCAATTAGGGTTTTTAACCAATCTTGTGCATCCAATATGTGATTTTGTGTCATTGGTTGAACATTTAGGTCATTTTCGTCCTCCCTAGGCTTATTCTAATCCAATTAGGGTTTTTAACCAATCTTGTGCATCCAATATGTGATTTTGTGCTATTTTCTGTCATTGGTTGAACATTATTTCATTTTCGTCCTCCCTAAGCTTATTCTAATCCAATTAGGGTTTTTAACCAATCTTGTGCATCCAATATGTGATTTTGTGTCATTTTGTGTCATTGGTTGAACGTTTAGGTCATTTTCGTCCTCCCTAGGCTTATTCTAATCCAATTAGGGTTTTTAACCAATCTTGTGCATCCAATATGTGATTTTGTGTCATTTTGTGTCATTGGTTGAACATTTATGTCATTTTCGTCCTCCGTAGGCTTATTCTAATCCAATTAGGGTTTTTAACCAATCTTGTGCATCCAACATGTGATTTTGTGTCATTGGGTGAACATTTAGGTCATTTTCGTCCTCCCTAGGCTTATTCTAATCCAATTAGGGTTTTTAACCAATCTTGTGCATCCAATATGTGATTTTGTGTCATTGGTTGAACATTTAGGTCATTTTCGTCCTCCCTAGGCTTATTCTAATCCAATTAGGGTTTTTAACCAATCTTGTGCATCCAATATGTGATTTTGTGTCATTGGTTGAACATTTAGGTCATTTTCGTCCTCCCTAGGCTTATTCTAATGCACTTAGGGTTTTTAACCAATCTTGTGCATCCAATATGTGATTTGGTGTCATTTTGTGTCATTGGTTGAACATTTAGGTCATTTTCGTCCCCCTTAGGCTTATTCTAATCCAATTAGGGTTTTTAACCAATCTTGTGCATCCAATATGTGATTTTGTGTCATTGGTTGAACATTTAGGTCATTTTCGTCCTCCCTAGGCTTATTCTAATCCAATTAGGGTTTTTAACCAATCTTGTGCATCCAATATGTGATTTTGTGTCATTTTGTGTCATTTGTGGAACATTTAGGTCATTTTCATCCTCCCTAGGCTTATTCTAATCCAATTAGGGTTTTTAACCAATCTTGTGCATCCAATATGTGATTTTGTGTCATTGGTTGAACATTTAGGTCATTTTCGTCCTCCCTAGGCTTATTCTAATGCACTTAGGGTTTTTAACCAATCTTGTGCATCCAATATGTGATTTGGTGTCATTTTGTGTCATTGGTTGAACATTTAGGTCATTTTCGTCCTCCCTAGGCTTATTCTAATCCAATTTGGGTTTTTAACCAATCTTGTGCATCCAATATGTGATTTTGTGTCATTGGTTGAACATTTAGGTCATTTTCGTCCTCCCTAGGCTTATTGTAATCCAATTAGGGTTTTTAACCAATCTTGTGCATCCAATATGTGATTTTGTGTCATTTTTTGTCATTGGTTGAACATTTACGTCATTTTCGTCCACCCTAGGCTTATTCTAATCCAATTAGGGTTTTTAACCAATCTTGTGCATCCAATATGTGATTTTGTGTCATTGGTTGAATATTTAGGTCATTTTCGTCCTCCCTATGCTTATTCTAATCCAATTAGGGTTCTTAACCAATCTTGTGCATCCAATACGTGATTTTCTGTCATTGGTTGAACATTTAGGTCATTTTCGTCCTCCCTAGGCTTATTCTAATCCAATTAGGGTTTTTAACCAATCTTGTGCAACCAATATGTGATTTTGTGTCATTGGTTGAACATTTAGGTCATTTTCGTCCTCCCTAGGCTTATTCTAATCCAATTTGGGTTTTTAACCAATCTTGTGCATCCAATATGTCATTTTGTGTCATTGGTTGAACATTTAGGTCATTTTCGTCCTCCCTAGGCTTATTCTAATCCAATTAGGGTTCTTAACCAATCTTGTGCATCCAATATGTGATTTTGTGTCATTTTGTGTCATTGGTTGAACATTTACGTCATTTTCGTCCACCCTAGGCTTATTCTAATCCAATTAGGGTTTTTAACCAATCTTGTGCATCCAATATGTGATTTTGTGTCATTGGTTGAATATTTAGGTCATTTTCGTTCTCCCTAGGCTTATTCTAATCCAATTAGGGTTTTTAACCAATCTTGTGCAACCAATATCTGATTTTGTGTCATTGGTTGAACATTTAGGTCATTTTCGTCCTCCCTAGGCTTATTCTAATCCAATTAGGGTTTTTAACCTATCTTGTGCATCCAATATGTGATTTTGTGTCATTGGTTGAACATTTAGGTCATTTTCGTCCTCCCTAGGCTTATTGTAATCCAATTAGGGTTTTTAACCAATCTTGTGCATCCAATATGTGATTTTGTGTCATTTTGTGTCATTGGTTGAACATTTACGTCATTTTCGTCCACCCTAGGCTTATTCTAATCCAATTAGGGTTTTTAACCAATCTTGTGCATCCAATATGTGATTTTGTGTCATTGGTTCAATATTTAGGTCATTTTCGTCCTCCCTATGCTTATTCTAATCCAATTACGGTTCTTAACCAATCTTGTGCATCCAATATGTGATTTTGTGTCATTGGTTGAACATTTAGGTCATTTTCGTCCTCCCTACGCTTATTCTAATCCAATTAGGGTTTTTAACCAATCTTGTGCAACCAATATGTGATTTTGTGTCATTGGTTGAACATTTAGGTCATTTTCGTCCTCCCTAGGCTTATTCTAATCCAATTTCGGTTTTTAACCAATCTTGTGCATCCAATATGTGATTTTGTGTCATTGGTGGAATATTTAGGTAATTTTCGTCCTCCTTAGGCTTATTCCAATCCAATTAGGGTTTTTAACCAATCTTGTGCATCCAATATGTGATTTTGTGTCATTGGTTGAACATTTAGGTCATTTTCGTCCTCCTTAGGCTTATTCTAATCCAATTAGGGTTTTTAACCAATCTTGTGCATCCAAAATGTGATTTTGTGTCATTTTGTGTCATTGGTTGAATATTTAGGTCATTTTCGTCCTCCCTAGGCTTATTCTAATCCAATTAGGGTTTTTAACCAATCTTGTGCATCCAATATGTGATTTTGTGTCATTGGTTGAACATTTAGGTCATTTTCGTCCTCCCTAGGCTTATTCTAATCCAATTAGGGTTTTTAACTAATCTTGTGCATCCAATATGTGATTTTGTGTCATTTTGTGTCATTGGTTGAACATTTAGGTCACTTTCGTCCTCCATAGGCTTATTCTAATCCAATTAGGGTTTTTAACCAATCTTGTGCATCCAATATGTGATTTTGTATCATTTTGTGTCATTGGTTGAACATATAGGTCATTTTCGTCCTCCATAGGATTATTCTAATCCAATTAGGGTTTTTAACCAATCTTGTGCATCCAATATGTAATTTTGTGTCATTTTGGGTCATTGGTTGAAGATTTAGGTCATTTTCGTCCTCCCTAGGCTTATTCTAATCCAATTAGGGTTTTTAACCAATCTTGTGCATCCAATATGTGATTTTGTGTCATTGGTTGAACATTTAGGTCATTTTCGTCCTCCCTAGGCTTATTCTAATCCAATTAGGGTTTTTAACTAATCTTGTGCATCCAATATGTGATTTTGTGTCATTTTGTGTCATTGGTTGAACATTTACGTCATTTTCGTCCACCCTAGGCTTATTCTAATCCAATTAGGGTTTTTAACCAATCTTGTGCATCCAATATGTGATTTTGTGTCATTGGTTGAATATTTAGGTCATTTTCGTCCTCCCTATGCTTATTCTAATCCAATTAGGGTTTTTAACCAATCTTGTGCATCCAATATGTGATTTTGTGTCATTGGTTGAACATTTAGGTCATTTTCGTCCTCCCTAGGCTTATTCTAATCCAATTTGGGTTTTTAAGCAATCTTGTGCATGCAATATGTGATTTTATGTCATTGGTTGAACATTTAGGTCATTTTCGTCCTCCCTAAGCTTTTTCTAATCCAATTATGGTTTTTAACCAATCTTGTGCAACCAATATGTGATTTTGTGTCATTTTGTGTCATTGGTTGAACATTTAGGTCACTTTCGTCCTCCCTAGGCTTATTCTAATCCAATTTGGGTTTTTAACCAATCTTGTGCATCCAATATGTGATTTTGTGTCATTGGTTGAACATTTAGGTCATTTTCGTCCTCCCTAGGCTTATTGTAATCCAATTAGGGTTTTTAACCAATCTTGTGCATCCAATATGTGATTTTGTGTCATTTTGTGTCATTGGTTGAACATTTATGTCATTTTCGTCCACCCTAGGCTTATTCTAATCTAATTAGGGTTTTTAACCAATCTTGTGCATCCAATATGTGATTTTGTGTCATTGGTTGAATATTTAGGTCATTTTCGTCCTCCCTATGCTTATTCTAATCCAATTAGGGTTCTTAACCAATCTTGTGCATCCAATATGTGATTTTGTGTCATTGGTTGAACATTTAGGTCATTTTCCCCTCCCTAGGCTTATTCTAATCCAATTTGGGTTTTTAACCAATCTTGGGCATCCAATATGTGATTTTGTGTCATTGGTTGAATATTTAGGTAATTTTCGTCCTCCTTAGGCTTATTCCCATCCAATTAGGGTTTTTAACCAATCTTGTGCATCCAATATGTGATTCTGTGTCATTTTGTGTCATTGGTTGACATTTAGGTCATTTTCGTCCTCCCTAGGCTTATTCTAATCCAATTAGGGTATTTAACCAATCTTGTGCATCCAATATGTGATTTTGTGTCATTAGTTGAACATTTAGGTCATTTTCGTCCTCCCTATGCCTATTCTAATCCAACTAGAGTTTATAACCAATCTTGTGCATCCATTATGTGATTTTGTGTCATTGGTTGAACATTTAGGTCACTTTCGTCCTCCCTAGGCTTATTCTAATCCAATTAGGGTTTTTAACCAATCTTGTGCATCCAATATGTGATTTTGTGTCATTGGTTGAACATTTAGGTCATTTTCGTCCTCCCTAGGCTTATTCTAATCCAATTAGGGTTTTTAACCAATCTTGTGCATCCAATATGTGATTTTGTGTCATTGGTTGAACATTTAGGTCATTTTCGTCCTCCCTAGGCTTATTCTAATCCAATTAGGGTTTTTAACCAATCTTGTGCATCCAATATGTGATTTTGTGCATTTTGTGTCATTGGTTGAACAGTTAGGTCATTTTGGTCCTCCCTAGGCTTATTCTAATCCAATTAGGGTTTTTAACCAATCTTGTGCATCCAATATGTGATTTTGTGTCATTGGTTGAACATTTAGGTCATTTTCGTCCTCCCTAGGCTTATTCTAATCCAATAAGGGTTTTTAACCAATCTTGTGCATCCAATATGTAATTTTGTGTCATTTTGTGTCATTGGTTGAACATTTAGGTCATTTTCGTCCTCCCTAGGCTTATTCTATTCCAATAAGGGTTTTTAACCAATCTTGTGCATCCAATATGTGATTTTGTGTCATTGGTTGAACATTTAGGTCATTTTCGTCCTCCCTAGGCTTATTCTAATCCAATTAGGGTTTTTAACCAATCTTGTGCATCCAATATGTGATTTTGTGTCATTGGTTGAACATTTAGGTCATTTTCGTCCTCCCTAGGCTTATTCTAATCCAATTAGGGTTTTTAACCAATCTTGTGCATCCAATATGTGATTTTGTCTCATTGCTTGAACATTTAGATCATTTTCGTCCTCCCTAGGCTTATTCTAATCCAATTAGGGTTTTTAACCAATCTTGTGCATCCAATATGTGATTTTGTGCATTTTGTGTCATTGGTTGAACATTTAGGTCATTTTCGTCCTCCCTAGGCTTATTCTAATCCAATTAGGGTTTTTAACCAATCTTGTGCATCCAATATGTGATTTTGTGTCATTGGTTGAACATTTAGGTCATTTTCGTCCTCCCTAGGCTTATTCTAATCCAATTAGGGTTTTTAACCAATCTTGTGCATCCAATATGTGATTTTATGTGATTTTGTGTCATTGGTTGAACATTTAGGTCATTTTCGTCCTCCCTAGGCTTATTCTAATCCAATTAGGGTTTTTAACCAATCTTGTGCATCCAATATGTGATTTTGTGTCATTGGTTGAACATTTAGGTCATTTTCGTCCTCCCTAGGCTTATTCTAATCCAATTAGGGTTTTTAACCAATCTTGTGCATCCAATATGTGATTTTGTGTCATTTTGTGTCATTGGTTGAACATTTAGATTATTTTCGTCCTCCCTAGGCTTATTCTAATCCAATTAGGGTTTTTAACCAATCTTGTGCATCCAATATGTGATTTTGTGTCATTGGTTGAACATTTAGGTCATTTTTGTCCTCCCTAGGCTTATTCTAATCCAATTAGGGTTTTTAACCAATCTTGTGCATCCAATATGTGATTTTGTGTCATTGGTTGAACATTTAGGTCATTTTCGTCCTCCCTAGGCTTATTCTAATCCAATTAAGGTTTTTAACCAATCTTGTGCATGCAATATGTGATTTTGTGTCATTTTATGTCATTGGTTGAACATTTAGGTCATTTTCGTCCTCCCTAGGCTTATTCTAATCCAATTAGGGTTTTTAACCAATCTTGTGCATCCAATATGTGATTTTGTGTCATTGGTTGAACATTTAGGTCATTTTCGTCCTCCCTAGGCTTATTCTAATCCAATTAGGGTTTTTAACCAATCTTGTGCAACCAATATGTGATTCTGTGTCATTGGTTGAACATTAAGGTCATTTTCGTCCTCCGTAGGCTTATTCTAATCCAATTTGGGTTTTTAACCAATCTTGTGCATCCAATATGTGATTTTGTGTCATTGGTTGAACATTTAGGTCATTTTCGTCCACCCTAGGCTTATTCTAATCCAATTAGGGTTTTTAACCAATCTTGTGCATCCAATATGTGATTTTGTGTCATTTTGTGTCATTTGTTGAACATTTAGGTCATTTTCGTCCTCCGTAGGCTTATTCTAATCCAATTAGGGTTTTTAACCAATCTTGAGCATCCAATATGTGATTTTCTGTCATTTTGTGTCATTTGTTGAACATTTAGGTCATTTTCGTCCTCCCTAGGCTTATTCTAATCCAATTAGGGTTTTTAACCAATCTTGTGCATCCAATATGTGATTTTGTGTCATTGGTTGAACATTTAGGTCATTTTTGTCCTCGCTAGGCTTATTCTAATCCAATTAGGGTTTTTAACCAATCTTGTGCATCCAATATGTGATTTTGTGTCATTGGTTGAACATTTATGCTATTTTCGTCCTCCCTAGGCTTATTCTAATCCAATTAGGGTTTTTAACCAATCTTGTGCATCCAATATGTGATTTTGTGTCATTGGTTGAACATTTAGGTCATTTTCGTCCTCCCTAGGCTTATTCTAATCCAATTTGGGTTTTTAACCAATCTTGTGCAACCAATATGTGATTTTGTGTCATTGGTTGAACATTTAGGTCATTTTCGTCCTCCCTAGGCTTATTCTAATCCAATTAGGGTTTTTAACCTATCTTGTGCATCCAATATGTGATTTTATGTCATTGGTTGAACATTTAGGTCATTTTCGTCCTCCCTAGGCTTATTGTAATCCAATTAGGGTTTTTAACCAATCTTGTGCATCCAATATGTGATTTTGTGTCATTTTTTGTCATTGGTTGAACATTTACGTCATTTTCGTCCACCCTAGGCTTATTCTAATCCAATTAGGGTTTTTAACCAATCTTGTGCATCCAATATGTGATTTTGTGTCATTGGTTGAATATTTAGGTCATTTTCGTCCTCCCTATGCTTATTCTAATCCAATTAGGGTTCTTAACCAATCTTGTGCATCCAATACGTGATTTTCTGTCATTGGTTGAACATTTAGGTCATTTTCGTCCTCCCTAGGCTTATTCTAATCCAATTAGGGTTTTTAACCAATCTTGTGCAACCAATATGTGATTTTGTGTCATTGGTTGAACATTTAGGTCATTTTCGTCCTCCCTAGGCTTATTCTAATCCAATTAGGGTTTTTAACCTATCTTGTGCATCCAATATGTGATTTTGTGTCATTTTGTGTCATTGGTTGAACATTTAGGTCATTTTCGTCCTCCCTAGGCTTATTCTAATCCAATTTAGGTTTTTAACCAATCTGATGCATCCAATATGTGATTTTGTGTCATTTTGTGTCATTGGTTGAACATTTAGGTCATTTTCGTCCACCCTAGGCTTATTCTAATCCAATTAGGGTTTTTAACCAATCTTGTGCATCCAATATGTGATTTTGTGTCATTGGTTGAACATTTAGGTCATTTTCGTCCTCCCTAGGCTTATTCTAATCCAATTAAGGTTTTTAACCAATCTTGGGAATCCAATATGAGATTTTGCGTCATTGGTTGAACATTTAGGTCATTTTCG
>JBBPBQ010000008.1:9827438-9845135 GCA_037974755.1 Cicer yamashitae | reverse complement strand
CTAAATGTTCAACCAATGACACAAAATCACATATTGGATGCACAAGGTTGGTTAAAAACCCAAATTGGATTAGAATAAGCCTAGGGAGGTCGAAAATGACCTAAATGTTCAACCAATGACACAAAATCACATATTGGATACACAAGATTGGTTAAAAACGCTAATTGGATTAGAATAAGCCTAAGGAGGACGACAATGACCTAAATGTTCAACCAATGACACAAAATCACATATTGGATGCACAAGATTGGTTAAAAACCCTAATTTGATTAGAATAAGCATAGAGAGGACGTAAATGACCTAAATGTTCAACCAATGACACAAAATGACACAAAGTCACATATTGGTTGCAAAAGATTGGTTTAAAACCCTAATTGGATTAGAATAAGCCTAGGCAGGACGAAAATGACCTAAATGTTCAACCAATGACACAAAATCACATATTGTATGCACAAGATTGGTTAAAAACCCTAATTGGAATAGAATAAGCCTAGGGAGGACGACAATGACCTAAATGTTCAACCAATGACACAAAATCACATATTGGATGCACAAGATTGGTTAAAAACCCTAATTTGATTAGAATAAGCCTAGGGAGGACGAAAATGACCTAAATGTTCAACCAATGACACAAAATGACACAAAATCACATATTGCATGCCCAAGATAGGTTAAAAACCCTAATTGGATTAGAATAAGCCTAGGGAGGACGAAAATGACCTAAATGTTCAACCAATGACACAAAATGACACAAAATCACATTTTGGATGCACAAGATTGGTTAAAAACCCTAATTGGATTAGAATAAGCCTAGAGAGGACGAAAATGACCTAAATGTTCAACCAATGACACAAAATGACACAAAATCACATATTGGATGCACAAGATTGGTTAAAAACCCTAATTGGATTGGAATAAGCCTAGGGAGGACGAAAATGACCTAAATGTTCAACCAATGACACAAAATCACATATTGGATGCACAAGATTGGTTAAAAACCCTAATTGGATTAGAATAAGCCTAGGGAGGACAAAAATGACCTAAATGTTCGACCAATGACACAAAATGACACAAAATCACATATTGGATGCACAAGATTGGTTAAAAACCCTAATTGGATTAGAATTAGCCTAGGGAGGACGAAAATGACCTAAATGTTCAACCAATGACACAAAATCACATATTGGATGCACAAGATTGGTTAAAAACCCTAATTGGATTAGAATAAGCCTAGGGAGGACGAAAATGACCTAAATGTTCAACCAATGACACAAAATGACACAAAATCACATTTTGGATGCACAAGATTGGTTAAAAACCCTAATTGGATTAGAATAAGCCTAGGGAGGACGAAAATGACCTAAATGTTCAACCAATGACACAAAATGACACAAAATCACATATTGGTTGCAAAAGATTGGTTTAAAACCCTAATTCGATTAGAATAAGCCTAGGCAGGACGAAAATGACCTAAATGTTCAACCAATGACACAAAATCACATATTGGATGAACAAGATTGGTTAAAAACCCTAATTGGAATAGAATAAACCTAGGGAGGACGACAATGACCTAAGTGTTCAACCAATGACACAAAATCACATATTGGATGCACAAGATTGGTTAAAAACCCTAATTTGATTAGAATAAGCCTAGGGTGGACGAAAATGACCTAAATGTTCAACCAATGACACAAAATCACATATTGGATGCACAAGATTGGTTAAAAACCCAAATTGGATTAGAATAAGCCTAGGGAGGACGAAAATGACCTAAATGTTCAACCAATGACACAAAATCACATATTGTTTGCACAAGATTGGTTAAAAACCCTAATTGGATTAGAATAAGCCTAGGGAGGACGAAAATGACCTAAATGTTCAACCAATGACACAAAATCCCATATTGCATGCACAAGATTGTTTAAAAACCCTAATTGGATTAGAATAAGCCTAGGGACGACGAAAATGACCTTAATGTTCAACCAATAACACAAAATGACACAAAATCACATATTGGGTGCACAAGATTGGTTAAAAACCCTAATTGGATTAGAATAAGCCTAGGGAGGACAAAAATGACCTAAATGTTCAACCAATGACACAAAATGACACAAAATGACATTTTGGATGCACAAGATTGGTTAAAAACCCTAATTGGATTAGAATAAGCCTAGGGAGGACGAAAATGACCTAAATGTTCAACCAATGACACAAAATGACACAAAATCACATATTGGTTGCACAAGATTGGTTAAAAACCCTAATTGGATTGGAATAAGCCTACGGAGGACGAAAGTGACCTAAATGTTCAACCAATGACACAAAATCACATAATGGATGCACAAGATTTGTTAAAAACTCTAGTTGGATTAGATAAGCATAAGGTGGACGAAACTGACCTAAATGTTCAACTAATGACACAAAATCACATATTGGATGCACAAGATTGGTTAAATACCCTAATTGGATTGGAATAAGCCTAGGGAAAACGAAAATGACCTAAATGTTCAACCAATGACACAAAATCACATATTGGATGCACAAGATTGGTTAAGAACCCTAATTGGATTAGAATAAGCCTAGGGAGGACGAAAATGACCTAAATGTTCAACCAATGAAACCAAATCACATATTGGATGCATAAGATTGGTTAAGAACCCTAATTGGATTAGAATAAGCCTAGGGAGGACGAAAATGACCTAAATGTTCAACCAATGACACAAAATGACACAAAATCACATTTTGGATGCACAAGATTAGTTAAAAACCCTAATTGGATTAGAATAAGCCTAGGGAGGACGAAAATGACCTAAATGTTCAACCAATGACACAAAATCACATATTGGATGCACAAGATTGGTTAAAAACCTAAATTGGATTAGAATAAGCCTAGGGAGGACGAAAATGACCTAAATGTTCAACCAATGACACAAAATCACATATTGGATGCACAAGATTGGTTAAAAACCCAAATTGGATTAGAATAAGCCTAGGGAGGACGAAAATGACCTAAATGTTCAACCAATGACACAAAATCACATATTGGATGCACAAGATTGGTTAAAAACCAAAATTGGATTAGAATAAGCCTAGGGAGGACGAAAATGACCTAAATGTTCAACCAATGACACAAAATCACATATTGGATGCACAAGATTGGTTAAAAACCCTAATTGGATTAGAATAAGCCTAGGGAGGACAAAAATGACATAAATGTTCAACCAATGACACAAAATCACATATTGGATGCACAAGATTGGTTAAAAACCCTAATTGGATTAGAATAAGCCTAGGGAGGACGAAAATGACCTAAATGTTCAACCAATGACACAAAATCACATATTGGATGCACAAGATTGGTTAAAAACCCTAATTGGATTAGAATAAGCCTAGGGAGGACGAAAATGACCTAAATGTTCAACCAATCACACAAAATCAAATATTGGATGCACAAGATTGGTTAAAAACCCTAATTGGATTAGAATAAGCCTAGGAAGGACGAAAATGATCTAAATGTTCAACCAATGACACAAAATCACATATTGGATGCACAAGATTGGTTAAAAACCTTAATTGGATTAGAATAAGCCTAGGGAGGACAAAAATGACATAAATGTTCAACCAATGACACAAAATCACATATTGGATGCACAAGATTGGTTAAAAACCCTAATTGGATTAGAATAAGCCTAGGGAGGACGAAAATGACCTAAATGTTCAACCAATGACACAAAATCACATATTGGATGCACAAGATTGGTTAAAAACCCTAATTGGATTAGAATAAGCTTAGGGAGGACAAAAATGACCTAAGTATTCAACCAATGACACAAAATGACACAAAATCACATATTGGATGCACAAGATTGGTTAAAACCCTAATTGGATAAGAATAAGCCTAGGGAGGACGAAAATGACCTAAATGTTCAACCAATGACACAAAATCACATATTGGATGCACAAGATTGGTTAAAAACCCTAATTGGATTAGAATAAGCTTAGGGAGGACGAAAATGACCTAAATGTTCAACCAATGACACAAAATCACATATTGGATGCACAAGATTGGTTAAAAACCCTAACTGGATTAGAATAAGCCCAGGGAGGACAAAAATGACCTAAATGTTCAACCAATGACACAAAATCACATATTGGATGCACAAGATTTGTTAAAAACCCTAATTGGATTAGAATAAGCCTAGGGACGACAAAAATGACCTAAATGTTCAACCAATGACACAAAATGACACAAAATCACATATTGGATGCACAAGATTAGTTAAAAATCGTAATTGGATTAGAATAAGCCTAGGGAGGACGAAAATGACCTAAATGTTCAACCAATGACACAAAATGACACAAAATCACATATTGGATGCACAAGATTGGTTAAAAACCCTAATTGGATTAGAATAAGCCTAGGGAGGACGAAAATGACCTAAATGTTCAACCGATGACACAAAATGACACAAAATCACATATTGGATGCACAAGAATGGTTAAAAACCCTAATTGGATTAGAATAAGCCTAGGGAGGACGAAAATGACCTAAATGTTCAACCAATGACACAAAATCACATATTGGATGCACAAGATTGGTTAAAAACCCTAATTGGATTAGAATAAGCCTAGGGAGGACAAAAATGACCTAAATGTTCAAACAATGACACAAAATCACATATTGGATGCACAAGATTGGTTAAAAACCCTAATTGGATTAGAATAAGCCTAGGGAGGACGAAAATGACCTAAATGTTCAACCAATGACACAAAATTACACAAAATCACATATTGGATGCTCAAGATTGGTTAAAAACCCTAATTGGATTAGAATAAGCCTAGGGAGGACGAAAATGACCTAAATGTTCAACCAATGACACAAAATCACATATTGGATGCACAAGATTGGTTAAAAACCCTAATTGGATTAGAATAAGCCTAGGGAGGACGAAAATGACCTAAATGTTCAACCAATGACACAAAATCACATATTGGATGCACAAGATTGGTTAAAAACCCTAATTGGATTAGAATAAGCCTAGGGAGGACGAATATGACCTAAATGTTTAACCAATGACACAAAATGACACAAAATCACATATTGGATGCACAAGATTGGTTAAAAACCCTAATTGGATTAGAATAAGCCTAGGGAGGACGAAAATGACCTAAATGTTCAACCAATGACACAAAATCGCATATTGGATTCACAAGATTGGTTAAAAACCCTAATTGGATTAGAATAAGCCTAGGGAGGACGAAAATGACCTAAATGTTCAACCAATGACACAAAATCACATATTGGATGCACAAGATTGGTTAAAAACCCTAATTGGATTAGAATAAGCCTAGGGAGGACGAAAATGACCTAAATGTTCAACCAATGACACAAAATCACATTTTGGATGCACAAGATTGGTTAAAAACCCAAATTGGATTAGAATAAGCCTAGGGAGGACGAAAATGACCTAAATGTTCAATCAATGACACAAAATCACATATTGGATGCACAAGATTGGTTAAAAACCCAAATTGGATTAGAATAAGCCTAGGGAGGACGAAAATGACCTAAATGTTCAACCAATGACACAAAATCACATATTGGTTGCACAAGATTGGTTAAAAACCCTAATTGGATTAGAATAAGCGTAGGGAGGACGAAAATGACCTAAATGTTCAACCAATGACACAAAATCCCATATTGCATGCACAAGATTGTTTAAAAACCCTAATTGGATTAGAATAAGCCTAGGGACGACGAAAATGACCTAAATGTTCAACCAATAACACAAAATCACATATTGGGTGCACAAGATTGGTTAAAAACCCTAATTGGATTAGAATAAGCCTAGGGAGGACAAAAATGACCTAAATGTTCAACCAATGACACAAAATGACACAAAATCACATATTGGATGCACAAGATTGGTTAAAAACCCAAATTGGATTAGAATAAGCCTAGGGAGGACGAAAATGACCTAAATGTTCAACCAATGACACAAAATCACATATTGGATGCACAAGGTTGGTTAAAAACCCAAATTGGATTAGAATAAGCCTAGGGAGGACGAAAATGACCTTAATGTTCAACCAATGACACAAAATCACATATTGGTTGCACAAGATTGGTTAAAAACCCTAATTGGATTAGAATAAGCCTAGGGAGGACGAAAATGACCTAAATGTTCAACCAATGACACAAAATCACATATTGGATTCACAAGATTGGTTAAGAACCCTAATTGGATTAGAATAAGCCTAGGGAGGACGAAAATGACCTAAATGTTCAACCAATGACACATAATCACATATTGCCTGCACAAGATTGGTTAAAAACCCTTATTGGATTAGAATAAGCCTAGGGAGGACGAAAATGACCTAAATGTTCAACCAATGACACAAAATGACACAAAATCACATTTTGGATGCACAAGATTGGTTAAAAACCCTAATTGGATTAGAATAAGCCTAGGGAGGACGAAAATGACCTAAATGTTTAACCAATGACACAAAATGACACAAAATCACATATTGGATGCACAAGATTGGTTAAAAACCCTAATTGGAATAGAATAAGCCTAAGGAGGACGAAAATGACCTAAATGTTCAACCAATGACACAAAATGACACAAAATCACATATTGGATGCACAAGATTGGTTAAAAACCCTAATTGGATTAGAATAAGCCTAGGGAGGACAAAAATGACCTAAATGTTCAACCAATGACACAAAATCACATATTGGATGCACAAGATTCGTTAAAAACCCTAATTGGATTAGAATAAGCCTAGGGAGGACGAAAATGACCTAAATGTTCAACCAATAGCACAAAATGACACAAAATCACATATTGGATGCACAAGATTGGTTAAAAACCCTAATTGGATTAGAATAAGCCTAGGGAGGACGAAAATGACCTAAATGTTCAACCAATGACACAAAATGACACAAAATCACATATTGGATGCACAAGATTGGTTAAAAACCCTAATATGATTAGAATAAGCCTAGGGAGGATGAAAATGACCTAAATGTTCAACCAATGACACAAAATCACATATTGGATGCACAAGATTGGTTAAAAACCCTAATTGGATTAGAATAAGCCTAGGGAGGACGAAAATGACCTAAATGTTCAACCAATGACACAAAATGACACAAAATCACATATTGGATGCACAAGATTGGTTAAAAACCCTAATTGGATTAGAATAAGCCTAGCGAGGACGAAAATGACCAAATTGGATTACCAATGACACAAAATCACTTATTATATGCACAAGATTTGTTAAAAACCCTAATTGGATTAGAATAAGCCTAGCGAGGACGAAAATGAACTTAATATTCAACCAATGACACAAAATGACACAAAATCACATATTGGATGCACAAGATTGGTTAAAAACCCTAATTGGATTAGAATAAGCCTAGGGAGGACGAAAATGACCTAAATGTTCAACCAATGACACAAAATCACATATTGGATGCACAAGATTGGTTAAAAACCCTAATTGGATTAGAATAAGCCTAGCAAGGACGAAAATGACCTAAATGTTCAACCAATGACACAAAATGACACAAAATCACATATTGGATGCACAAGATTGGTTAAAAACCCTAATTGGATTAGAATAAGCCTAGGGAGGACAAAAATGACCTAAATGTTCAACCAATGACACAAAATCACATATTGGATGCACAAGATTGGTTAAAAACCCTAATTGGATTAGAATAAGCCTAGGGAGGACGAAAATGACCTAAATGTTCAACCAATGACACAAAATGACACAAAATCACATATTGGATGCACAAGAATGGTTAAAAACCCTAATTGGATGAGAATAAGCCTAGGGAGGACGAAAATGACCTAAATGTTCAACCAATGACACAAAATCACATATTGGATGCACAAGATTGGTTAAAAACCCTAATTGGATTAGAATAAGCCTAGGGAGGACGAAAATGACCTAAATGTTCAACCAATGACACAAAATCACATATTGGATGCACAAGTTTTGTTAAAAACCCTAATTGGATTAGAATAAGCCTAGGGAGGACGAAAATGACCTAAATGTTCAACCAATGACACAAAATCACATATTGGATGCACAAGATTGGTTAAAAACCCTAATTGGATTAGAATAAGCATTGGGAGGACGAAAATGACCTAAATGTTCAACCAATGACACAAAACCACATATTGGATGTACAAGATTGGTTAAAAACCCTAGTTGGATTAGAATAAGCCTAGGGAGGACGAAAATGACCTAAATGTTTAACCAATGACACAAAATCACATATTGGATGCACAAGATTGGTTAAAAACCCTAATTGGATTAGAATAAGCCTAGGGAGGACGAAAATGACCTAAATGTTCAATCAATGACACAAAATCACATATTGGATGCACAAGATTGGTTAAAAACCCAAATTGGATTAGAATAAGCCTAGGGAGGACGAAAATGACCTAAATGTTCAACCAATGACACAAAATCACATATTGGTTGCACAAGATTGGTTAAAAACCCTAATTGGATTAGAATAAGCGTAGGGAGGACGAAAATGACCTAAATGTTCAACCAATGACACAAAATCCCATATTGCATGCACAAGATTGTTTAAAAACCCTAATTGGATTAGAATAAGCCTAGGGACGACGAAAATGACCTAAATGTTCAACCAAAAACACAAAATGACACAAAATCACATATTGGGTGCACAAGATTGGTTAAAAACCCTAATTGGATTAGAATAAGCCTAGGGAGGACAAAAATGACCTAAATGTTCAACCAATGACACAAAATGACACAAAATGACATTTTGGATGCACAAGATTGGTTAAAAACCCTAATTGGATTAGAATAAGCCTAGGGAGGACGAAAATGACCTAAATGTTCAACCAATGACACAAAATGACACAAAATCACATATTGGTTGCACAAGATTGGTTAAAAACCCTAATTGGATTGGAATAAGCCTACGGAGGACGAAAGTGACCTAAATGTTCAACCAATGACACAAAATCACATAATGGATGCACAAGATTTGTTAAAAACTCTAGTTGGATTAGATAAGCATAAGGTGGACGAAACTGACCTAAATGTTCAACTAATGACACAAAATCACATATTGGATGCACAAGATTGGTTAAATACCCTAATTGGATTGGAATAAGCCTAGGGAAAACGAAAATGACCTAAATGTTCAACCAATGACACAAAATCACATATTGGATGCACAAGATTGGTTAAGAACCCTAATTGGATTAGAATAAGCCTAGGGAGGACGAAAATGACCTAAATGTTCAACCAATGAAACCAAATCACATATTGGATGCATAAGATTGGTTAAGAACCCTAATTGGATTAGAATAAGCCTAGGGAGGACGAAAATGACCTAAATGTTCAACCAATGACACAAAATGACACAAAATCACATTTTGGATGCACAAGATTAGTTAAAAACCCTAATTGGATTAGAATAAGCCTAGGGAGGACGAAAATGACCTAAATGTTCAACCAATGACACAAAATCACATATTGGATGCACAAGATTGGTTAAAAACCTAAATTGGATTAGAATAAGCCTAGGGAGGACGAAAATGACCTAAATGTTCAACCAATGACACAAAATCACATATTGGATGCACAAGATTGGTTAAAAACCCTAATTGGATTAGAATAAGCCTAGGGAGGACGAAAATGACCTAAATGTTCAACCAATGACACAAAATGACAGAAAATCACAGATTGGATGCACAAGATTGGTTAAAAACCCTAATTGGATTAGAATAAGCCTACGGAGGACGAAAATGACCTAAATGTTCAACAAATGACACAAAATGACACAAAATAACATATTGGATGCACAAGATTGGTTAAAAACCCTAATTGGATTAGAATAAGCCTAGGGAGGACGAAAATGACCTAAATGTTCAACAAATGACACAAAATGACACAAAATCACATATTGGATGCACAAGATTGGTTAAAAACCCTAATTGGTTTAGAATAAGCTAAGGGAGGACGAAAATTACGTAAATGTTCAACCAATGACACAAAATGACAAAAAATGACATATTGGATGCACAAGATTGGTTAAAAACCCTAATTGGATTAGAATAAGCCTAGGGAGGACGAAAATGACCTAAATGTTCAACCAATGACACAAAATGACACAAAATCACATATTGGATGCACAAGATTGGTTAAAAACCCTAATTGGATTAGAATAAGCCTAGGGAGGACAAAAATGACCTAAATGTTCAACCAATGACACAAAATCACATATAGGATGCACAAGATTGGTTAAAAACCCTAATTGGATTAGAATAAGCCTAGGGAGGACGAAAATGACCTAAATGTTCAACCAATGACACAAAATCACACAAAATCACATATTGGATGCACAAGATTGGTTAAAAACCCTAATTGGATTAGAATAAGCCTAGGGAGGACGAAAATGACCTAAATGTTCAACCAATAACACAAAATGACACAAAATCACATATTGGTTGCACAAGATTGGTTAAAAACCCTAATTGGATTAGAATAAGCCTAGGGAGGACGAAAATGACCTAAATGTTCAACCAATGACACAAAATCACATATTGGATGCAGAAGATTGGTTAAAAACCCAAATTGGATTAGAATAAGCCTAGGGAGGACGAAAATGACCTAAATGTTCAACCAATGACACAAAATCACATATTGGATGCACAAGATTGGTTAAAAACCCAAATTGGATTAGAATAAGCCTAGGGAGGACGAAAATGACCTAAATGTTCAACAAATGACACAATATCACATATTGGATACAGAAGATTGGTTAAAAACGCTAATTGGATTAGAATAAGCCTAAGGAGGACGAAAATGACCTAAATGTTCAACCAATGACACAAAATCACATATTGGATGCACAAGATTGGCTAAAAACCCAAATTGGATTAGAATAAGCCTAGGGAGGACGAAAATGACCTAAATGTTCAACCAATGACACAAAATGACACAAAATCACATATTGGTTGCAAAAGATTGGTTTAAAACCCTAATTGGATTAGAATAAGCCTAGGCAGGACGAAAATGACCTAAATGTTCAACCAATGACACAAAATCACATATTGGATGCACAAGATTGGTTAAAAACCCTAATTGGATTAGAATAAGCCTAGGGACGACAAAAATGACCTAAATGTTCAACCAATGACACAAAATCACATTTTGGATGCACAAGATTGGTTAAAAACCCAAATTGGATTAGAATAAGCCTAGGGAGGACGAAAATGACCTAAATGTTCAACCAATGACACAAAATCACATATTGGATGCACAAGATTGGTTAAAAACCCAAATTGGATTAGAATAAGCCTAGGGAGGTCGAAAATGACCTAAATGTTCAACCAATGACACAAAATCACATATTGGTTGCACAAGATTGGTTAAAAACCCTAATTGGGTTAGAATAAGCGTAGGGAGGACGAAAATGACCTAAATGTTCAACCAATGACACAAAATCCCATATTGCATGCACAAGATTGTTTAAAAACCCTAATTGGATTAGAATAAGCCTAGGGACGACGAAAATGACCTAAATGTTCAACCAATAACACAAAATGACACAAAATCACATATTGGGTGCACAAGATTGGTTAAAAACCCTAATTGGATTAGAATAAGCCTAGGGAGGACAAAAATGACCTAAATGTTCAACCAATGACACAAAATGACACAAAATGACATTTTGGATGCATAAGATTGGTTAAAAACCCTAATTGGATTAGAATAAGCCTAGGGAGGACGAAAATGACCTAAATGTTCAACCAATGACACAAAATGACACAAAATCACATATTGGTTGCACAAGATTGGTTAAAAACCCTAATTGGATTAGAATAAGCCTAGGGAGGACGAAAATGACTTAAATGTTCAACCAATGACACAAAATCACATATTGGATGCACAAGATTGGTTAAAAACCCTAATTGGATTAGAATAAGCCTAAGGAGGACGAAAATGACCTAAATGTTCAACCAATGACAAAAAATCACATATTGGATGCACAAGATTGGTTAAAAACCCAAATTGGATTAGAATAAGCCTAGGGAGGACGAAAATGACCTAAATGTTCAACCAATGACACAAAATGACACAAAATCACATTTTGGATGCACAAGATTGGTTAAAAACCCAAATTGGATTAGAATAAGCCTAGGGAGGACGAAAATGACCTAAATGTTCAACCAATGACACAAAATCACATATTGGATGCACAAGGTTGGTTAAAAACCCAAATTGGATTAGAATAAGCCTAGGGAGGTCGAAAATGACCTAAATGTTCAACCAATGACACAAAATCACATATTGGATACACAAGATTGGTTAAAAACGCTAATTGGATTAGAATAAGCCTAAGGAGGACGACAATGACCTAAATGTTCAACCAATGACACAAAATCACATATTGGATGCACAAGATTGGTTAAAAACCCTAATTTGATTAGAATAAGCATAGAGAGGACGTAAATGACCTAAATGTTCAACCAATGACACAAAATGACACAAAGTCACATATTGGTTGCAAAAGATTGGTTTAAAACCCTAATTGGATTAGAATAAGCCTAGGCAGGACGAAAATGACCTAAATGTTCAACCAATGACACAAAATCACATATTGTATGCACAAGATTGGTTAAAAACCCTAATTGGAATAGAATAAGCCTAGGGAGGACGACAATGACCTAAATGTTCAACCAATGACACAAAATCACATATTGGATGCACAAGATTGGTTAAAAACCCTAATTTGATTAGAATAAGCCTAGGGAGGACGAAAATGACCTAAATGTTCAACCAATGACACAAAATCACATATTGGATGCACAAGATTGGTTAAAAACCCTACTTCGATTAGAATAAGCCTAGGGAGGACGAAAATGACCTAAATGTGCCACCAATGACACAAAATCACAGATTGGATGCACAAGATTGGTTAAAAACCCTAATTTGATTAGAATAAGGCTAGGGAGGACGAAAATGACCTAAATGTTCAACCAATGACACAAAATCACTTATTGGATGCACAAGATTGGTTAAAAACCCTAATTGGATTAGAATAAGCCTAGCGACGACGAAAATGACCTAAATGTGCAACCAAGAACATAAAATCACATATTGGATGCACAAGATTGGTTAAAAACCCTAATTGGATTAGAATAAGCCTAGGGAGGACGAAAATGACCTAAATGTTCAACCAATGACCCAAAATGACACAAAATCACATATTGGATGCACAAGATTGTTTAAAAACCCTAATTAGATTAGAGTAAGCCTAGGGAGGACGAAAATGACCTAAATGTTCAACCAATGACACAAAATCACATATTGGATGCACAAGATTGGTTAAAAACTCTAATTGGATTAGAATAAGCCTAAGGAGGATGAAAATGACCTAAATGTTCAACCAATGACACAAAATCACATATTGGATGCACAAGATTGGTTAAAAACCCTAATTGGATTAGAATAAGCCTAGGGAGGACGAAAATGACCTAAATGTTCAACCAATGACACAAAATCACATATTGGATGCACGAGACTTGTTAAGAACCCTAATTGGATTAGAATTGGCCTAGGGAGGACGAAAATGACCAAAATGTTCAACCAATGACACAAAATCACTTATTGGATGCACAAGATTGGTTAAAAACCCTAAATGGAATAGAATAAGCCTAGGGAGGACGAAAATGACCTCAATGTTCAACCAATGACACAAAATCACATATTGGATGCACAAGATTGGTTAAAAACCCTAATTGGATTAGAATAAGCCTAGGGAGGACGAAAATGACCTAAATGTTCAACCAATGACACAAAATGATACAAAATCACATATTGGATGCACAAGATTTGTTGAAAACCCTAATTGGATTAGAATAAGCCTAGGGAGGACGAAAATGACCTAAATGTTCAACCAATGACACAAAATCACATATTGGATGCACAAGATTGGTTAAAAACCCTAATTGGATTAGAATAAGCCTAGGGAGGACGAAAATGACCTAAATGTTCAACCAATGACACAAAATGACAGAAAATCACATATTGGATGCACAAGATTGGTTAAAAACCCTAATTGGATTAGAATAAGCCTATGGAGGACGAAAATGATCTATATGTTCAACCAACGACACAAAATGAAACAAAATCACATATTGGATGCACAAGATTGGTTTAAAACCCTAATTGGATTAGAATAAGCCTAGGGAGGACGAAAATGACCTAAGTGTTCAACCAATGACACAAAATCACATATTGGATGCACAAGATTGGTTAAAAACCCTAATTGGATTAGAATAAGCCTAGGGAGGACGAAAATGACCTAAATGTTCAACCAATGACACAAAATCACATATTGGATGCACAAGATTGGTTAAAAACCCTAATTGGATTAGAATAAGGCTATGGAGGACGAAAATGATCTATATGTTCAACCAACGACACAAAATGACACAAAATCACATACTGGATGCACAAGATTGGTTAAAAACCCTAATTGGATTAGAATAAGCCTAGGGAGGACGAAAATGACCTAAATGTTCAACCAATGACACAAAATCACATATTGGATGCACAAGATTGGTTAAAAACCCTAATTGGATTAGAATAAGCCTAGGGAGGACGAAAATGACCTAAATGTTCAACCAATGACACAAAATGACAGAAAATCACATATTGGATGCACAAGATTGGTTAAAAACCCTAATTGGATTAGAATAAGCCTAGAGAGGACGAAAATGACCTAAATGTTCAACCAATGACACAAAATCACATATTGGATGCACAAGATTGGTTAAAAACCCAAATTGGATTAGAATAAGCCTAGGGAGGACGAAAATGACCTAAATGTTCAACCAATGACACAAAATCACATATTGTTTGCACAAGATTGGTTAAAAACCCTAATTGGATTAGAATAAGCCTAGGGAGGACGAAAATGACCTAAATGTTCAACCAATGACACAAAATCACATATTGGATGCACAAGATTGGTTAAAAACCCTAATTGGATTACAATAAGCCTAGCGAGGACGAAAATGACCTAATTGGATTACCAATGACACAAAATGACACAAAATCATATATTGGATGCATAAGATTGGTTAAAAACCCTAATTGGATTAGAATAAGCCTAGCGAGGACGAAAATGACCTAATTGGATTACCAATGACACAAAATCACTTATTATATGCACAAGATTGGTTAAAAACCCTAATTGGATTAGAATAAGCCTAGGGAGGACGAAAATGACCTAAATGTGCAACCAATGACACAAAATCACTTATTATATGCACAAGATTGGTTAAAAACCCTAATTGGATTAGAATAAGCCTAGGGAGGACAAAAATGACCTAAATGTGCAACCAATGACACAAAATCACATATTGGATGCACAAGATTGGTTAAAAACCCTAATTGGATTAGAATAAGCCTAGGGAGGACTAAAATGACCTAAATGTGCAACCAGTGACACAAAATTACATATTCGATGCACAAGATTGGTGAAAAACCTTAATTGGATTAGAATAAGCCTAGGGAGGACGAAAATGACCTAAATGTTCAACCAATTACACAAAATGACACAAAATCACATATTGGATGCACAAGATTGGTTAAAAACCCTAATTGGATTAGAATAAGCCTAGGGAGGACAAAAATGACCTAAATGTTCAACCAATGACACAAAATCACATTTTGGATGCACAAGATTGGTTAAAAACCCAAATTGGATTAGAATAAGCCTAGGGAGGACGAAAATGACCTAAATGTTCAACCAATGACACAAAATCACATATTGCATGCACAAGATTGTTTAAAAACCCTAATTGGATTAGAATAAGCCTAGGGAGGACGAAAATGACCTAAATGTTCAACCAATAACACAAAATGACACAAAATCACATATTGGGTGCACAAGATTGGTTAAAAACCCTAATTGGATTAGAATAAGCCTAGGGAGGACGAAAATGACCTAAATGTTCAACCAATGATACAAAATCACATAATGGATGCACAAGATTGGTTAAAAACTCTAGTTGGATTAGAATAAGCATAGGGAGGACGAAAATGACCTAAATGTTCAACCAATGACACAAAATGACACAAAATCACATATTGGATGCACAAGATTGGTTAAAAACCCTAATTGGATTAGAATAAGCCTAGGGAGGACAAAAATGACCTAAATGTTCAACCAATGACACAAAATCACATTTTGGATGCACAAGATTGGTTAAAAACCCTAATTGGATTAGAATAAGCCTAGGGAGGACGAAAATGACCTAAATGTTCAACCAATGACACAAAATCACATATTGGATGCACAAGATTGGCTAAAAACCCAAATTGGATTAGAATAAGCCTAGGGAGGACGAAAATGACCTAAATGTTCAACCAATGACACAAAATCACATATTGGATGCACAAGATTGGTTAAAAACCCTAATTGGATTAGAATAAGCCTAGGGAGGACGAAAATGACCTAAATGTTCAACCAATGACACAAAATCACATATTGGTTGCACAAGATTGGTTAAAAACCCTAATTGGATTAGAATAAGCCTAGGTAGGACGAAAATGACCTAAATGTTCAACCAATGACACAAAATCACATATTGGATGCACAAGATTGGTTAAAAACCCTAATTGGATTAGAATAAGCCTAGGGAGGACGAAAATGACCTAAATGTTCAACCAATGACACAAAATCACATTTTGGATGCACAAGATTAGTTAAAAACCCTAATTGGATTAGAATAAGCCTAGGGAGGACGAAAATGACCTAAATGTTCAACCAATGACACAAAATCACATATTGGATGCACAAGATTGGTTAAAAACCCAAATTGGATTAGAATAAGCCTAGGGAGGTCGAAAATGACCTAAATGTTCAACCAATGACACAAAATCACATATTGGTTGCACAAGATTGGTTAAAAACCCTAATTGGGTTAGAATAAGCGTAGGGAGGACGAAAATGACCAAAATGTTCAACCAATGACACAAAATCCCATATTGCATGCACAAGATTGTTTAAAAACCCTAATTGGATTAGAATAAGCCTAGGGACGACGAAAATGACCTAAATGTTCAACCAATAACACAAAATCACATATTGGGTGCACAAGATTGGTTAAAAACCCTAATTGGATTAGAATAAGCCTAGGGAGGACAAAAATGACCTAAATGTTCAACCAATGACACAAAATGACACAAAATGACATTTTGGATGCACAAGATTGGTTAAAAACCCTAATTGGATTAGAATAAGCCTAGGGAGGACGAAAATGACCTAAATGTTCAACCAATGACACAAAATGACACAAAATCACATATTGGTTGCACAAGATTGGTTAAAAACCCTAATTGGATTGGAATAAGCCTACGGAGGACGAAAGTGACCTAAATGTTCAACCAATGACACAAAATCACATAATGGATGCACAAGATTGGTTAAAAACTCTAGTTGGATTAGATAAGCATAGGGTGGACGAAACTGACCTAAATGTTCAACTAATGACACAAAATCACATATTGGATGCACAAGATTGGTTAAATACCCTAATTGGATTGGAATAAGCCTAGGGAAAACGAAAATGACCTAAATGTTCAACCAATGACACAAAATCACATATTGGATGC
>JBBPBQ010000008.1:9796400-9827228 GCA_037974755.1 Cicer yamashitae | reverse complement strand
TGCACAAGATTGGTTAAAAACCCTAATTGGATTGGAATAAGCCTACGGAGGACGAAAGTGACCTAAATGTTCAACCAATGACACAAAATCACATAATGGATGCACAAGATTTGTTAAAAACTCTAGTTGGATTAGATAAGCATAAGGTGGACGAAACTGACCTAAATGTTCAACTAATGACACAAAATCACATATTGGATGCACAAGATTGGTTAAATACCCTAATTGGATTGGAATAAGCCTAGGGAAAACGAAAATGACCTAAATGTTCAACCAATGACACAAAATCACATATTGGATGCACAAGATTGGTTAAGAACCCTAATTGGATTAGAATAAGCCTAGGGAGGACGAAAATGACCTAAATGTTCAACCAATGAAACCAAATCACATATTGGATGCATAAGATTGGTTAAGAACCCTAATTGGATTAGAATAAGCCTAGGGAGGACGAAAATGACCTAAATGTTCAACCAATGACACAAAATGACACAAAATCACATTTTGGATGCACAAGATTAGTTAAAAACCCTAATTGGATTAGAATAAGCCTAGGGAGGACGAAAATGACCTAAATGTTCAACCAATGACACAAAATCACATATTGGATGCACAAGATTGGTTAAAAACCTAAATTGGATTAGAATAAGCCTAGGGAGGACGAAAATGACCTAAATGTTCAACCAATGACACAAAATCACATATTGGATGCACAAGATTGGTTAAAAACCCAAATTGGATTAGAATAAGCCTAGGGAGGACGAAAATGACCTAAATGTTCAACCAATGACACAAAATCACATATTGGATGCACAAGATTGGTTAAAAACCAAAATTGGATTAGAATAAGCCTAGGGAGGACGAAAATGACCTAAATGTTCAACCAATGACACAAAATCACATATTGGTTGCACAAGATTGGTTAAAAACCCTAATTGGATTAGAATAAGCCTAGGGAGGACGAAAAGGACCTAAATATTCAACCAATGACACAAAATCACATATTGGATGCACAAGATTGATTAAAAACCCTAATTGGATTAGAATAAGCCTAGGGTGGACGAAAATGACGTAAATGTTCAACCAATGACACAAAATCACATATTGGATGCACAAGATTGGTTAAAAACCCTAATTGGATTAGAATAAGCCTAGGGAGGACGAAAATGACCTAAATGTTCAACCAATGACACAAAATGACACAAAAGAACATATTGGATGCACAAGATTGGTTTAAAACACTAATTGGATTAGAATAAGCCTAGGGAGGACGAAAATGACCTAAATGTTCAACCAATGACACAAAATCACTAATTGGACGCACAAGATTGGTTAAAAACCCTAATTGGATTAGAATAAGCCTAGGGAGGACGAAAATGACCTAAATGTTCAACCAATGACACAAAATGACACAAAATCACATATTGGATGCACAAGATTGGTTAAAAACCCTAATTGGGTTAGAATAAGCCTAAGGGGGACGAAAATGACCTAAATGTTTAATCAATGACACAAAATCACATATTGGATGCACAAGATTGGTTAAAAAACCCTAATTGGATTAGAATAAGCCTAGGGAGGACGAAAATGATCTAAATGTTCAACCAATGACACAAAATCACATATTGGATGCACAAGATTGGTTAAAAACCCTAATTGGATTAGAATAAGCCTAGGGAGGACGAAAATGACCTAAATGTTCAACCAATGACACAAAATGACACAAAATCACATATTGGATGCACAAGATTGGTTAAAAACCCTACTTGGATTAGAATAAGCCTAGGGAGAACGAAAATGACCTAAATGTTCAACCAATGACACAAAATCACATATTGGATGCACAAGATTGGTTAAAAACCCTAGTTGGATTAGAATAAGCCTAGGGAGGACGAAAATGACCTAAATGTTCAATCAATGACACAAAATGACACAAAATCACATTTTGGAAGCACAAGATTGGTTAAAAACCCTAATTGGATTAGAATAAACCTAGGGAAGACGAAAATGACCAAAATGTTCAACCAATGACACAAAATCACATATTGGATGCACAAGATTGGTTAAAAACCCTAATTGGATTAGAATAAGCCTAGGGAGGACGAAAATGACCTAAATGTTCAACCAATGACACAAAATGACACAAAATCACATATTGGATGCACAAGATTGGTTAAAAACCCTAAATGGATTAGAATATGCCTAGGGAGGACAAAAATGACCTAAATGTTCAACCAATGACACAAAATCACATATTGGATGCACAAGATTGGTTAAAAACCCTAATTGGATTAGAATAAGCCTAGGGAGGACGAAAATGACCTAAATGTTCAATCAATGACACAAAATCACATATTGGATGCACAAGATTGGTTAAAAACCCAAATTGGATTAGAATAAGCCTAGGGAGGACGAAAATGACCTAAATGTTCAACCAATGACACAAAATCACATATTGGTTGCACAAGATTGGTTAAAAACCCTAATTGGATTAGAATAAGCGTAGGGAGGACGAAAATGACCTAAATGTTCAACCAATGACACAAAATCCCATATTGCATGCACAAGATTGTTTAAAAACCCTAATTGGATTAGAATAAGCCTAGGGACGACGAAAATGACCTAAATGTTCAACCAATAACACAAAATGACACAAAATCACATATTGGGTGCACAAGATTGGTTAAAAACCCTAATTGGATTAGAATAAGCCTAGGGAGGACAAAAATGACCTAAATGTTCAACCAATGACACAAAATGACACAAAATGACATTTTGGATGCATAAGATTGGTTAAAAACCCTAATTGGATTAGAATAAGCCTAGGGAGGACGAAAATGACCTAAATGTTCAACCAATGACACAAAATGACACAAAATCACATATTGGTTGCACAAGATTGGTTAAAAACCCTAATTGGATTAGAATAAGCCTAGGGAGGACGAAAATGACTTAAATGTTCAACCAATGACACAAAATCACATATTGGATGCACAAGATTGGTTAAAAACCCTAATTGGATTAGAATAAGCCTAAGGAGGACGAAAATGACCTAAATGTTCAACCAATGACAAAAAATCACATATTGGATGCACAAGATTGGTTAAAAACCCAAATTGGATTAGAATAAGCCTAAGGAGGACGAAAATGACCTAAATGTTCAACCAATGACACAAAATCACATATTGGATGCACAAGATTGGTTAAAAACCCAAATTGGATTAGAATAAGCCTAGGGAGGACTTAAATGACCTAAATGTTCAACCAATGACACAAAATCACATATTGGTTGCACAAGATTGGTTAAAAACCCTAATTGGGTTAGAATAAGCGTAGGGAGGACGAAAATGACCTAAATGTTCAACCAATGACACAAAATCCCATATTGCATGCGCAAGATTGTTTAAAAACCCTAATTGGATTAGAATAAGCCTAAGGACGACGAAAATGACCTAAATGTTCAACCAATAACACAAAATGACACAAAATCACATATTGGGTGCACAAGAGTGGTTAAAAACCCTAATTGGATTAGAATAAGCCTAGGGAGGACAAAAATGACCTAAATGTTCAACCAATGACACAAAATGACACAAAATGACATTTTGGATGCACAAGATTGGTTAAAAACCCTAATTGGATTAGAATAAGCCTAGGGAGGACGAAAATGACCTAAATGTTCAACCAATGACACAAAATGACACAAAATCACATATTGGTTGCACAAGATTGGTTAAAAACCCTAATTGGATTAGAATAAGCCTAGGGAGGACGAAAATGACTTAAATGTTCAACCAATGACACAAAATCACATATTGGATGCACAAGATTGGTTAAAAACCCTAATTGGATTAGAATAAGCCTAAGGAGGACGAAAATGACCTAAATGTTCAACCAATGACAAAAAATCACATATTGGATGCACAAGATTGGTTAAAAACCCAAATTGGATTAGAATAAGCCTGGGGAGGACGAAAATGACCTAAATGTTCAACCAATGACACAAAATGACACAAAATCACATTTTGGATGCACAAGATTGGTTAAAAACCCAAATTGGATTAGAATAAGCCTAGGGAGGACGAAAATGACCTAAATGTTCAACCAATGACACAAAATCACATATTGGATGCACAAGATTGGTTTAAAACCCTAATTGGAATAGAATAAGCCTAGGGAGGACGACAATGACCTAAATGTTCAACCAATGACACAAAATCACATATTGGATGCACAAGATTGGTTAAAAACCCTAATTTGATTAGAATAAGCCTAGGGAGGACGAAAATGACCTAAATGTTCAACCAATGACACAAAATGACACAAAATCACATATTGCATGCCCAAGATAGGTTAAAAACCCTAATTGGATTAGAATAAGCCTAGGGAGGACGAAAATGACCTAAATGTTCAACCAATGACACAAAATGACACAAAATCACATTTTGGATGCACAAGATTGGTTAAAAACCCTAATTGGATTAGAATAAGCCTAGAGAGGACGAAAATGACCTAAATGTTCAACCAATGACACAAAATGACACAAAATCACATATTGGATGCACAGGATTGGTTAAAAACCCTAATTGGATTGGAATATGCCTAGGGAGGACGAAAATGACCTAAATGTTCAACCAATGACACAAAATGACACAAAATCACATATTGGATGCACAAGATTGGTTAAAAACCCTAATTGGATTAGAATAAGCCTAGGGAGGATGAAAATGACCAAAATGTTCAACCAATGACACAAAATCACATATTGGATGCACAAGATTGGTTAAAAACCCTAATTGGATTAGAATAAGCCTAGGAAGGACGAAAATGACCAAAATGTTCAACCAATGACACAAACTCACATATTGGATGCACAAGATTGGTTAAAAACGCTAATTGGATTAGAATAAGCCTAGGGAGGACGAAAATGACCTAAATGTTCAACCAATGACACAAAATGACACAAAATCATATATTGGATGCACAAGATTGGTTAAAAACCCTAATTGGATTAGAATAAGCCTAGGGAGGACGAAAATGACCTAAATGTTCAACCAATGACACAAAATCACATATTGGATGCACAAGATTGGTTAAAAACCCTAATTGGATTAGAATAAGCCTAGGGAGGACGAAAATGACCTAAATGTTCAACCAATGACACAAAATCATATATTAGATGCAGAAGATTGGTTAAAAACCCTAATTGGATTAGAATAAGCCTAGAGAGAACGAAAATGTTCAACCAATGACACAAAATGACACAAAATCACATATTGGATGCACAAGATTGGTTAAAAACCCTAATTGGATTAGAATAAGCGTAGGAAGGACGAAAATGACCTAAATGTTCAACCAATGACACAAAATGACACAAAATCACATATACAATGCACAAGATTGGTTAAAAACCCTAATTGGATTAGAATAAGCCTAGGGAGGACGAAAATGACCTAAATGTTCAACCAATGACACAATCACATATTGGATGCACAAGATTGGTTAAAAACCCTAATTGGATTAGAATAAGCCTAGGGAGGACGAAAATGACCTAAATGTTCAACCAATGACACAAAATGACACAAAATCACATATTGGATGCACTACATTGGTTAGAAACCCTAATTGGATTAGAATAAGCCTAGGGAGGACGAAAATGACCTAAATGTTCAACCAATGACACAAAATGACACAAAATCACATATTGGATGCACAAGATTGGTTAAAAACCCTAATTGGATTAGAATAAGCCTAGGGAGGACAAAAATGACCTAAATGTTCAACCAATGACACAAAATCACATATTGGATGCACAAGATTGGTTAAAACTCGTAATTGGATGAGAATAAGCCTAGGGAGGACGAAAAAGACCTAAATGTTCAACCAATGACACAAAATGACACAAAATCACATATTGGATGCACAAGATTGGTTAAAAACCCTAATTGGATTAGAATAAGCCTAGGGAGGACGAAAATGACCTAAATGTTCAACCAATGACACAAAATCACATATTGGATGCACAAGATTGGTTAAAAACCCTAATTGGATTAGAATAAGCCTAGCAAGGACGAAAATGACCTAAATGTTCAACCAATGACACAAAATGACACAAAATCACATATTGGATGCACAAGATTGGTTAAAAACCCTAATTGGATTAGAATAAGCCTAGGGAGGACAAAAATGACCTAAATGTTCAACCAATGACACAAAATCACATATTGGATGCACAAGATTGGTTAAAAACCCTAATTGGATTAGAATAAGCCTAGGGAGGACGAAAATGACCTAAATGTTCAACCAATGACACAAAATGACACAAAATCACATATTGGATGCACAAGATTGGTTAAAAACCCTAATTGTTTTAGAATAAGCCTAGGGAGGACGAAATGACCTAAATGTTCAACCAATGACACAAAATGACACAAAATCACATATTGGATGCACAAGATTGGTTAAAAACCCTAATTGGATTAGAATAAGCCTAGGGAGGACGAAAATGACCTAAATGTTCAACCAATGACATAAAATGACATAAAATCACATATTGGATGCACAAGATTGGTTAAAAACCCTAATTAGATTAGAATAAGCCTAGGGAGGACGAAAATGACCTAAATGTTCAACCAATGACACAAAATCACATATTGGATGCACAAGATTGGTTAAAAACCCTAATTGGATTATAATAAGCCTAGGGAGGACGAAAATGACGTAAATGTTCAACCATTGACATAAAATGACAGAAAATCACATATTGGATGCACAAGATTGGTTAGAAACCCTAATTGGATTAGAATAGGCCTAAGGAGGACGAAAATGACCTAAATGTTCAACCAATGACACAAAATCACATATTGGATGCACAAGATTGGTTAAAAACCCTAATTGGATTAGAATAAGCCTAGGGAGGACGAAAATGACCTAAATGTTCAACCAATGACACAAAATGACACAAAATCACATATTGGTTGCAAAAGATTGGTTTAAAACCCTAATTGGATTAGAATAAGCCTAGGCAGGACGAAAATGACCTAAATGTTCAACCAATGACACAAAATCACATATTGGATGCACAAGATTGGTTAAAAACCCTAATTGGATTAGAATAAGCCTAGGGACGACAAAAATGACCTAAATGTTCAACCAATGACACAAAATCACATTTTGGATGCACAAGATTGGTTAAAAACCCAAATTGGATTAGAATAAGCCTAGGGAGGACGAAAATGACCTAAATGTTCAACCAATGACACAAAATCACATATTGGATGCACAAGATTGGTTAAAAACCCTAATTGGATTAGAATAAGCGTAGGGAGGACGAAAATGACCTAAATGTTCAACCAATGACACAAAATCCCATATTGCATGCACAAGATTGTTTAAAAACCCTAATTGGATTAGAATAAGCCTAGGGACGACGAAAATGACCTAAATGTTCAACCAATAACACAAAATGACACAAAATCACATATTGGGTGCACAAGATTGGTTAAAAACCCTAATTGGATTAGAATAAGCCTAGGGAGGACAAAAATGACCTAAATGTTCAACCAATGACAAAAAATGACACAAAATGACATTTTGGATGCATAAGATTGGTTAAAAACCCTAATTGGATTAGAATAAGCCTAGGGAGGACGAAAATGACCTAAATGTTCAACCAATGACACAAAATGACACAAAATCACATATTGGTTGCACAAGATTGGTTAAAAACCCTAATTGAATTAGAATAAGCCTACGGAGGACGAAAGTGACCTAAATGTTCAACCAATGACACAAAATCACATAATGGATGCACAAGATTGGTTAAAAACTCTAGTTGGATTAGAATACGCATAGGGTGGACGAAACTGACCTAAATGTTCAACTAATGACACAAAATCACATATTGGATGCACAAGATTGGTTAAATACCCTAATTGGATTGGAATAAGCCTAGGGAGGACGAAAATGACCTAAATGTTCAACCAATGACACAAAATCACATATTGGATGCACAAGATTGGTTAAGAACCCTAATTGGATTAGAATAAGCCTAGGGAGGACGAAAATGACCTAAATGTTCAACCAATGAAACCAAATCACATATTGGATGCATAAGATTGGTTAAAAACCCTAATTGGATTAGAATAAGCCTAGGGAGGACGAAAATGACCTAAATGTTCAACCAATGACACAAAATGACACAAAATCACATTTTGGATGCACAAGATTAGTTAAAAACCCTAATTGGATTAGAATAAGCCTAGGGAGGACGAAAATGACCTAAATGTTCAACCAATGACACAAAATCACATATTGGATGCACAAGATTGATTAGGAACCCTAATTGGATTAGAATAAGCCTAGGGAGGACGAAAATGACCTAAATGTTCAACCAATGACACAAAATCACATATTGGTTGCACAAGATTGGTTAAAAACCCTAATTGGATTAGAATAAGCCTAGGGAGGACGAAAATGACCTAAATGTTCAACCAATGACACAAAATGACACAAAATCACATTTTGGATGCACAAGATTAGTTAAAAACCCTAATTGGATTAGAATAAGCCTAGGGAGGACGAAAATGACCTAAATGTTCAACCAATGACACAAAATCACATATTGGATGCACAAGATTGGTTAAAAACCCAAATTGGATTAGAATAAGCCTAGGGAGGTCGAAAATGACCTAAATGTTCAACCAATGACACAAAATCACATATTGGTTGCACAAGATTGGTTAAAAACCCTAATTGGGTTAGAATAAGCGTAGGGAGGACGAAAATGACCTAAATGTTCAACCAATGACACAAAATCCCATATTGCATGCACAAGATTGTTTAAAAACCCTAATTGGATTAGAATAAGCCTAGGGACGACGAAAATGACCTAAATGTTCAACCAATAACACAAAATCACATATTGGGTGCACAAGATTGGTTAAAAACCCTAATTGGATTAGAATAAGCCTAGGGAGGACAAAAATGACCTAAATGTTCAACCAATGACACAAAATGACATTTTGGATGCACAAGATTGGTTAAAAACCCTAATTGGATTAGAATAAGCCTAGGGAGGACGAAAATGACCTAAATGTTCAACCAATGACACAAAATGACACAAAATCACATATTGGTTGCACAAGATTGGTTAAAAACCCTAATTGGATTGGAATAAGCCTACGGAGGACGAAAGTGACCTAAATGTTCAACCAATGACACAAAATCACATAATGGATGCACAAGATTTGTTAAAAACTCTAGTTGGATTAGATAAGCATAAGGTGGACGAAACTGACCTAAATGTTCAACTAATGACACAAAATCACATATTGGATGCACAAGATTGGTTAAATACCCTAATTGGATTGGAATAAGCCTAGGGAAAACGAAAATGACCTAAATGTTCAACCAATGACACAAAATCACATATTGGATGCACAAGATTGGTTAAGAACCCTAATTGGATTAGAATAAGCCTAGGGAGGACGAAAATGACCTAAATGTTCAACCAATGAAACCAAATCACATATTGGATGCATAAGATTGGTTAAGAACCCTAATTGGATTAGAATAAGCCTAGGGAGGACGAAAATGACCTAAATGTTCAACCAATGACACAAAATGACACAAAATCACATTTTGGATGCACAAGATTAGTTAAAAACCCTAATTGGATTAGAATAAGCCTAGGGAGGACGAAAATGACCTAAATGTTCAACCAATGACACAAAATCACATATTGGATGCACAAGATTGGTTAAAAACCTAAATTGGATTAGAATAAGCCTAGGGAGGACGAAAATGACCTAAATGTTCAACCAATGACACAAAATCACATATTGGATGCACAAGATTGGTTAAAAACCCAAATTGGATTAGAATAAGCCTAGGGAGGTCGAAAATGACCTAAATGTTCAACCAATGACACAAAATCACATATTGGTTGCACAAGATTGGTTAAAAACCCTAATTGGGTTAGAATAAGCGTAGGGAGGACGAAAATGACCAAAATGTTCAACCAATGACACAAAATCCCATATTGCATGCACAAGATTGTTTAAAAACCCTAATTGGATTAGAATAAGCCTAGGGACGACGAAAATGACCTAAATGTTCAACCAATAACACAAAATCACATATTGGGTGCACAAGATTGGTTAAAAACCCTAATTGGATTAGAATAAGCCTAGGGAGGACAAAAATGACCTAAATGTTCAACCAATGACACAAAATGACACAAAATCACATTTTGGATGCACAAGATTGGTTAAAAACCCAAATTGGATTAGAATAAGCCTAGGGAGGACGAAAATGACCTAAATGTTCAACCAATGACACAAAATCACATATTGGATGCACAAGGTTGGTTAAAAACCCAAATTGGATTAGAATAAGCCTAGGGAGGTCGAAAATGACCTAAATGTTCAACCAATGACACAAAATCACATATTGGATCCACAAGATTGGTTAAAAACGCTAATTGGATTAGAATAAGCCTAAGGAGGACGAAAATGACCTAAATGTTCAACCAATGACACAAAATCGCATATTGGATGCACAAGATTGGCTAAAAACCCAAATTGGATTAGAATAAGCATAGGGAGGACGTAAATGACCTAAATGTTCAACCAATGACACAAAATGACACAAAATCACATATTGGTTGCAAAAGATTGGTTTAAAACCCTAATTGGATTAGAATAAGCCTAGGCAGGACGAAAATGACCTAAATGTTCAACCAATGACACAAAATCACATATTGGATGCACAAGATTGGTTAAAAACCCTAATTGGAATAGAATAAGCCTAGGGAGGACGAAAATGACCTAAATGTTCAACCAATGACACAAAATCACATATTGGATGCACAAGATTGGTTAAAAACCCAAATTGGATTAGAATAAGCCTAGGGAGGACGAAAATGACCTAAATGTTCAACCAATGACACAAAATCACATATTGGATGCACAAGATTGGTTAAAAACCATAATTGGATTAGAATAAGCCTAGGGAGGACGAAAATGACCTAAATGTTCAACCAATGACACAAAATCACATATTGGATGCACAAGATTGGTTAAAAACCCTAATTGGATTAGAATAAGCCTATGGAGGATGAAAATGATCTATATGTTCAACCAACGACACAAAATGACACAAAATCACATATTGGATGCACAAGATTGGTTAAAAACCCAAATTGGATTAGAATAAGCCTAGGGAGGACGAAAATGACCTAAATGTTCAACCAATGACACAAAATCACATATTGGATGCACAAGATTGGTTAAAAACCCTAATTGGATTAGAATAAGCCTAGGGAGGACGAAAATGACCTAAATGTTCAACCAATGACACAAAATGACACAAAATCACATTTTGGATGCACAAGATTGGTTAAAAACCCTAATTGGATTAGAATAAGCCTAGGGAGGACGAAAATGACCTAAATGTTCAACCAATGACACAAAATGACACAAAATCACATATTGGTTGCAAAAGATTGGTTTAAAACCCTAATTCGATTAGAATAAGCCTAGGCAGGACGAAAATGACCTAAATGTTCAACCAATGACACAAAATCACATATTGGATGAACAAGATTGGTTAAAAACCCTAATTGGAATAGAATAAACCTAGGGAGGACGACAATGACCTAAGTGTTCAACCAATGACACAAAATCACATATTGGATGCACAAGATTGGTTAAAAACCCTAATTTGATTAGAATAAGCCTAGGGTGGACGAAAATGACCTAAATGTTCAACCAATGACACAAAATCACATATTGGATGCACAAGATTGGTTAAAAACCCAAATTGGATTAGAATAAGCCTAGGGAGGACGAAAATGACCTAAATGTTCAACCAATGACACAAAATCACATATTGCATGCACTAGATTGGTTAAAAACCCTAATTGGATTAGAATAAGCCTAGGGAGGACGAAGATGACCTAAATGTTCAACCAATGACATAAAATCACATATTGGATGCACAAGATTTGTTAAAAACCCTAATTGGATTAGAATAAGCCTAGGGAGGACGAAAATGACCTAAATGTTCAACCAATGACACAAAATCACATATTGGTTGCACAAGATTGGTTAAAAACCCTAATTGGATTAGAATAAGCCTAGGGAGGACGAAAGGGACCTAAATGTTCAACCAATGACACAAAATTACATATTGGATGCACAAGATTGGTTAAAAACCCTAATTGGATTAGAATAAGCCTAGGGAGGACGAAAATGACCTAAATGTTCAACCAATGACACAAAATGACAAAAAATCACATATTGGATGCACAAGATTGGTTAAAAATCCTAATTCGATTAGAATAAGCCTAGGGAGGACGAAAATGACCTAAATGTTCAACCAATGACACAAAATCACATATTGGATGCACAAGATTGGTTAAAAACCCTAATTGGATTAGAATAAGCCTAGGGAGGACGAAAATGACCTAAATGTTCAACCAATGACACAAAATGACACAAAATCACATATTGGATGCACAAGATTGGTTAAAAACCCTAATTGGATTAGAATAAGCCTAGGGAGGACGAAAATGACAAAAATGTTCAACCAATGACACAAAATCACATATTGGATGCACAAGGTTGGTTAAAAACCCTAATTGGATTAGAATAAGCCTAGGGAGGACGAAAATGACCTAAATGTTCAACCAATGACACAAAATCACATATTGGATGCACAAGATTGGTTAAAAACCCTAATTGGATTAGAATTAGCCTAGGGAGGACGAAAATGACCTAAATGTTCAACCAATGACACCAAATCACATATTGGATGCACAAGATTGGTTAAAAACCCTAATTGGATTAGAATAAGCCTAGGGAGGACGAAAATGACCTAAATGTTCAACCAATGACACAAAATCACATATTGGATGCACAAGATTGGTTAAAAACCCTAATTGGATTAGAATAAGCCTAGGGAGGACGAAAATGACCTAAATGTTCAACCAATGACACAAAATGACACAAAATCACATATTGGATGCACAAGATTGGTTAAAAACCCTAATTGGAAAAGAAAAAGCCTAGGGAGGACGAAAATGACCTAAATGTTCAACCAATGACACAAAATCACATATTGGATGCACAAGATTGGTTAAAAACCCTAATTGGATTAGAATAAGCCTAGGGAGGACGAAAATGACCTAAATGTTCAACCAATGACACAAAATCACATATTGGATGCACAAGATTGGTTAAAAACCCTAATTGGATTAGAATAAGCCGAGGGAGGACGAAAATGACCTAAATGTTCAACCAATGACACAAAATCACATATTGGATGCACAAGATTGGTTAAAAACCCAAATTGGATTAGAATAAGCCTAGGGAGGACGAAAATGACCTAAATGTTCAACCAATGACACAAAATCACATATTGGATGCACAAGATTAGTTAAAAACCCTAATTGGATTAGAATAAGCCTAGGGAGGACGAAAATGAGCTAAATGTTCAACCAATGACACAAAATCACATATTGGATGCACAAGATTGGTTAAAAACCATAATTGGATTAGAATAAGCCTAAGGAGGACGAAAATGACCTAAATGTTCAACCAATGACAAAAAATCACATATTGGATGCACAAGATTGGTTAAAAACCCAAATTGGATTAGAATAAGCCTAGGGAGGACGAAAATGACCTAAATGTTCAACCAATGACACAAAATGACACAAAATCACATTTTGGATGAACAAGATTGGTTAAAAACCCAAATTGGATTAGAATAAGCCTAGGGAGGACGAAAATGACCTAAATGTTCAACCAATGACACAAAATCACATATTGGATGCACAAGATTGGTTAAAAACCCAAATTGGATTAGAATAAGCCTAGGGAGGACGAAAATGACCTAAATGTTCAACAAATGACACAATATCACATATTGGATACAGAAGATTGGTTAAAAACGCTAATTGGATTAGAATAAGCCTAAGGAGGACGAAAATGACCTAAATGTTCAACCAATGACACAAAATCACATATTGGATGCACAAGATTGGCTAAAAACCCAAATTGGATTAGAATAAGCCTAGGGAGGACGAAAATGACCTAAATGTTCAACCAATGACACAAAATGACACAAAATCACATATTGGTTGCAAAAGATTGGTTTAAAACCCTAATTGGATTAGAATAAGCCTAGGCAGGACGAAAATGACCTAAATGTTCAACCAATGACACAAAATCACATATTGGATGCACAAGATTGGTTAAAAACCCTAATTGGATTAGAATAAGCCTAGGGACGACAAAAATGACCTAAATGTTCAACCAATGACACAAAATCACATTTTGGATGCACAAGATTGGTTAAAAACCCAAATTGGATTAGAATAAGCCTAGGGAGGACGAAAATGACCTAAATGTTCAACCAATGACACAAAATCACATATTGGATGCACAAGATTGGTTAAAAACCCTAATTGGAATAGAATAAGCCTAGGGAGGACGACAATGACCTAAATGTTCAACCAATGACACAAAATCACATATCGGATGCACAAGATTGGTTAAAAACCCTAATTTGATTAGAATAAGCCTAGGGAGGACGAAAATGACCTAAATGTTCAACCAATGACACAAAATGACACAAAATCACATATTGGATGCACAAGATTGGTTAAAAACCCTGATTGGATTAGAATAAGCCTAGGGAGGACAAAAATGACCTAAATGTTCAACCAATGACACAAAATCACATTTTGGATGCACAAGATTGGTTAAAAACCCAAATTGGATTAGAATAAGCCTAAGGAGGACGAAAATGACCTAAATGTTCAACCAATGACACAAAATCACATATTGGATGCACAAGATTGGTTAAAAACCCAAATTGGATTAGAATAAGCCTAGGGAGGACTTAAATGACCTAAATGTTCAACCAATGACACAAAATCACATATTGGTTGCACAAGATTGGTTAAAAACCCTAATTGGGTTAGAATAAGCGTAGGGAGGACGAAAATGACCTAAATGTTCAACCAATGACACAAAATCCCATATTGCATGCGCAAGATTGTTTAAAAACCCTAATTGGATTAGAATAAGCCTAAGGACGACGAAAATGACCTAAATGTTCAACCAATAACACAAAATGACAAAAAATCACATATTGGGTGCACAAGAGTGGTTAAAAACCCTAATTGGATTAGAATAAGCCTAGGGAGGACAAAAATGACCTAAATGTTCAACCAATGACACAAAATGACACAAAATGACATTTTGGATGCACAAGATTGGTTAAAAACCCTAATTGGATTAGAATAAGCCTAGGGAGGACGAAAATGACCTAAATGTTCAACCAATGACACAAAATGACACAAAATCACATATTGGTTGCACAAGATTGGTTAAAAACCCTAATTGAATTAGAATAAGCCTACGGAGGACGAAAGTGACCTAAATGTTCAACCAATGACACAAAATCACATAATGGATGCACAAGATTGGTTAAAAACTCTAGTTGGATTAGAATACGCATAGGGTGGACGAAACTGACCTAAATGTTCAACTAATGACACAAAATCACATATTGGATGCACAAGATTGGTTAAATACCCTAATTGGATTGGAATAAGCCTAGGGAGGACGAAAATGACCTAAATGTTCAACCAATGACAAAAAATCACATATTGGATGCACAAGATTGGTTAAAAACCCAAATTGGATTAGAATAAGCCTAGGGAGGACGAAAATGACCTAAATGTTCAACCAATGACACAAAATGACACAAAATCACATTTTGGATGCACAAGATTGGTTAAAAACCCAAATTGGATTAGAATAAGCCTAGGGAGGACGAAAATGACCTAAATGTTCAACCAATGACACAAAATCACATATTGGATGCACAAGATTGGTTAAAAACCCAAATTGGATTAGAATAAGCCTAAGGAGGACGAAAATGACCTAAATGTTCAACCAATGACACAAAATCACATATTGGATGCACAAGATTGGTTAAAAACCCAAATTGGATTAGAATAAGCCTAGGGAGGACGAAAATGACCTAAATGTTCAACCAATGACACAAAATGACACAAAATCACATTTTGGATGCACAAGATTAGTTAAAAACCCTAATTGGATTAGAATAAGCCTAGGGAGGACGAAAATGACCTAAATGTTCAACCAATGACACAAAATCACATATTGGATGCACAAGATTGGTTAAAAACCCTAATTGGATTAGAATAAGCCTAGGGAGGACGAAAATGACCTAAATGTTCAACCAATGACACAAAATCACATATTGGTTGCACAAGATTGGTTAAAAACCCTAATTGGATTAGAATAAGCCTAGGGAGGACGAAAATGACCTAAATGTTCAACCAATGACACAAAATCACATATTGGAAGCACAAGATTGGTTAAAAACCAAAATTGGAGTAGAATAAGCCTAGGGAGGACGAAAATGACCTAAATGTTCAACCAATGACACAAAATCACATATTGGTTGCACAAGATTGGTTAAAAACCGTAATTGGATTAGAATAAGCCTAGGGAGGACGAAAATGACCTAAATATTCAACCAATGACACAAAATCACATATTGGATGCACAAGATTGGTTAAAAACCCTAATTGGATTAGAATAAGCCTAGGGTGGACGAAAATGACGTAAATGTTCAACCAATGACACAAAATGACACAAAATCACATATTGGATGCACAAGATTGGTTAAAAACCCTAATTGGATTACAATAAGCCTAGGGAGGACGAAAATGACCTAAATGTTCAACCAATGACACAAAATCACATATTGGATGCACAAGATTGGTTAAAAACCCAAATTGGATTAGAATAAGCCTAGGGAGGACGAAAATGACCTAAATGTTCAACCAATGACACAAAATCACATATTGGATGCACAAGATTGGTTAAGAACCCTAATTGGATTAGAATAAGCATAGGGAGGACGAAAATGACCTAAATATTCAACCAATGACACAAAATCACATATTGGATGCACAAGATTGGTTAAAAACCCTAATTGGATTAGAATAAGCCTAGGGAGGACGAAAATGACCTAAATGTTCAACCAATGACACAAAATCACATATTGCATGCACAAGATTGTTTAAAAACCCTAATTGGATTAGAATAAGCATATGGAGGACGAAAATGACCTAAATGTTCAACCAATAACACAAAATGACACAAAATCACATATTGGGTGCACAAGATTGGTTAAAAACCCTAATTGGATTAGAATAAGCCTAGGGAGGACAAAAATGACCTAAATGTTCAACCAATGACACAAAATCACATTTTGGATGCACAAGATTGGTTAAAAACCCAAATTGGATTAGAATAAGCCTAGGGAGGACGAAAATGACCTAAATGTTCAACCAATGACACAAAATCACATATTGGATGCACAAGATTGGTTAAAACCCCAAATTGGATTAGAATAAGCCTAGGGAGGACGAAAATGACCTAAATGTTCAACCAATGACACAAAATCACATATTGGTTGCACAAGATTGGTTAAAAACCCTAATTGGATTAGAATAAGCCTAGGGAGGACGAAAATGACCTAAATGTTCAACCAATGACACAAAATGATACAAAATCACATATTGGATGCACAAGATTGGTTAAAAACCCTAATTGGGTTAGAATAAGCCTAGGGAGGACGAAAATGACCTAAATGTTCAACCAATGACACAAAATCACATATTGGATGCACAAGATTGGTTAAAAACCCTAATTGGATTAGAATAAGCCTAGGGAGGACGAAAATGACCTAAATGTTCAACCAATGACACAAAATCACATATTTGATGCAAAAGATTGGTTAAAAACTCTAGTTGGTTTAGAATAAGCATAGGGAGGACGAAAATGACCTAAATGTTCAACCAATGACACAAAATCACATATTGGATGCACAAGATTGGTTAAAAACCCTAATTGGATTAGAATAAGCCTAGGGAGGACGAAAATGACCTAAATGTTCAACCAATGACACAAAATCACATATTGGATGCACAAGATTGGTTAACAACCCTAATTGGATTAGAATAAGCCTAGGGAGGACCAAAATGACCTAACTGTTCAACCAATGACACAAAATGCACAAAATCACATATTGGATGCACAAGATTGGTTAAAAACCCTAATTGGATTAGAATAAGCCTAGGGAGGACGAAAATGATCTAAATGTTCAACCAATGACACAAAATCACATATTGGATGCACAAGATTGGTTAAAAACCCTAATTGGATTAGAATAAGCCTAGGGAGGGCGAAAATGACCTAAATGTTCAACCAATGACACAAAATGACACAAAATCACATATTGGATGCACAAGATTGGTTAAAAACCTAATTAGATTAGAATAAGCCTATGGAGGACGAAAATGACCTAAATGTTCAACCAATGACACAAAATCACATATTGGATGCACAAGATTGGTTAAAAACCCTAATTGGATTAGAATAAGCCTAGGGAGGACGAAAATGACCTAAATGTTCAACCAATGACACAAAATGACACAAATTCACATATTGGATGCACAAGATTGGTTAAAAACCCTAATTGGATTAGAATAAGCCTAGGGGGGACGAAAATGACCTAAATGTTCGACCAATGACACAAAATCACATATTGGATGCACAAGATTGGTTAAAAACCCGAATTGGATTAGAATAAGCATAGCGAGGACGAAAATGACCTAAATGTTCAACCAATGACACAAAATCACATATTGGATGCACAAGATTGGTTAAAAACCCTAATTGGATTAGAATAAGCCTAGGGAGGACGAAAATGACCTAAATGTTCAACCAATGACACAAAATCACATATTGGATGCACAAGATTGGTTAAAAACCCTAATTGGATTAGAATAAGCCTAGGGAGGACGAAAATGACCTAAATGTTCAACCAATGACAATAAATCACATATTGGATGCACATGATTGGTTAAAAACCCTAATTGGATTAGAATAAGCCTAGGGACGACGAAAATGACCTAAATGTTCAACCAATGACACAAAATCACATATTGGATGCACAAGATTGGTTAAAAACCCTAATTGGATTAGAATAAGCCTAGGGAGGACGAAAATGACCTAAATGTTCAACCAATGACACAAAATCACATATTGGTTGCACAAGATTGGTTAAAAACCCTAATTGGATTAGAATAAGCCTAGGTAGGACGAAAATGACCTAAATGTTCAACCAATGACACAAAATCACATATTGGATGCACAAGATTGGTTAAAAACCCTAATTGGATTAGAATAAGCCTAGGGAGGACGAAAATGACCTAAATGTTCAACCAATGACACAAAATCACACAAAATCACATATTGGATGCACAAGATTGGTTAAAAACCCTAATTGGATTAGAATAAACCTAGGGAGGACAAATATGACCTAAATGTTCAACCAATGACACAAAATCACATATTGGATGCACAAGATTGGTTAAAAACCCTAATTGGATTAGAATAAGCCTAGGGAGGACGAAAATGACCTAAATGTTCAACCAATGACACAAAATGACACAAAATCACATATTGGATGCTCAAGATTGGTTAAAAACCCTAATTGGATTACAATAAGCCTAGGGAGGACGAAAATGACCTAAATGTTCAACCAATGACACAAAATCACATATTGGATGCACAAGATTGGTTAAAAACCCTAATTGGATTAGAATAAGCCTAGGGAGGACGAAAATGACCTAAATGTTCAACCAATGACACAAAATGACAGAAAATCACATATTGGATGCACAAGATTGGTTAAAAACCCTAATTGGATTAGAATAAGCCTATGGAGGACGAAAATGATCTATATGTTCAACCAACGACACAAAATGAAACAAAATCACATATTGGATGCACAAGATTGGTTTAAAACCCTAATTGGATTAGAATAAGCCTAGGGAGGACGAAAATGACCTAAGTGTTCAACCAATGACACAAAATCACATATTGGATGCACAAGATTGGTTAAAAACCCTAATTGGATTAGAATAAGCCTAGGGAGGACGAAAATGACCTAAATGTTCAACCAATGACACAAAATCACATATTGGATGCACAAGATTGGTTAAAAACCCTAATTGGATTAGAATAAGCCTAGGGAGAACGAAAATGAACAAAATGTTCAACCAATGACACAAAATGACACAAAATCACATATTGGATGCACAAGATTGGTTAAAAACCCTAATTGGATTAGAATAAGCCTAGCGAGGACAAAAATGACCTAAATGTTCAACCAATGACACAAAATCACATATTGGATGCACAAGATTAGTTAAAAACCCTAATTGGATTAGAATAAGCCTAGGGAGGACGAAAATGACCTAAATGTTCAACCAATGACACAAAATCAGATATTGGATGCACAAGATTGGTTAAAAACCCTAATTGGATTAGAATAAGCATAGGGAGGACGAAAATGACCTAAATGTTCAACCAATGACACAAAATGACACAAAATCACATATTGCATGCACTAGATTGGTTAAAAACCCTAATTGGATTAGAATAAGCCTAGGGAGGACGAAAATGACCTAAATGTTCAACCAATGACACAAAATCACAAATTGGATGCACAAGATTGGTTAAAAACCGTAATTGGATTAGAATAAGCTTAGGGAGGACGAAAATGACCTAAATGTTCAACCAATGACACAAAATCACATATTTGATGCACAAGATTGGTTAAAAACCCTAATTGGATTAGAATAAGCCTAGGGAGGACGAAAATGAACTAAATGTTCAACCAATGACACAAAATCACATATTGGATGCACAAGATTGGTTAAAAACCCTAATTGGATTAGAATAAGCCTAGGGAGGACAAAAATGACCTAAATGTTCAACCAATGACACAAAATCACATTTTGGATGCACAAGATTGGTTAAAAACCCAAATTGGATTAGAATAAGCCTAGGGAGGATGAAAATGACCTAAATGTTCAACCAATGACACAAAATCAAATATTGGATGCACAAGATTGGTTAAAAACCCAAATTGGATTAGAATAAGCCTAGGGAGGACGAAAATGACCTAAATGTTCAACCAATGACAAAAAATCACATATTGGTTGCACAAGATTGGTTAAAAACCCTAATTGGATTAGAATAAGCGTAGGGAGGACGAAAATGACCTAAATGTTCAACCAATGACACAAAATCCCATATTGCATGCACAAGATTGTTTAAAAACCCTAATTGGATTAGAATAAGCCTAGGGACGACGAAAATGACCTAAATGTTCAACCAATAACACAAAATGACACAAAATCACATATTGGGTGCACAAGATTGGTTAAAAACCCTAATTGGATTAGAATAAGCCTAGGGAGGACAAAAATGACCTAAATGTTCAACCAATGACAAAAAATGACACAAAATGACATTTTGGATGCATAAGATTGGTTAAAAACCCTAATTGGATTAGAATAAGCCTAGGGAGGACGAAAATGACCTAAATGTTCAACCAATGACACAAAATGACACAAAATCACATATTGGTTGCACAAGATTGGTTAAAAACCCTAATTGGATTAGAATAAGCCTAGGGAGGACGAAAATGACCTAAATGTTCAACCAATGACACAAAATCACATATTAGATGCACAAGATTGGTTAAAAACCCTAATTGGATTAGAATAAGCCTAGGGAGGACGAAAATGACCTAAATGTTCAACCAATGACACAAAATCACATATTGGATGCACAAGATTGGTTAAAAACCCAAATTGGATTAGAATAAGCCTAGGGAGGACGAAAATGACGTAAATGTTCAACCAATGACCCAAAATGACACAAAATCACATATTGGATGCACAAGATTGGTTAAAACCCAAAATTAGATTAGAATAAGCATAGGGAGGACGAAAATGACCTAAATGTTCAACCAATGACACAAAATGACACAAAATCACATATTGGATGCACATGATTGGTTAAAAACCCTAATTGGATTAGAATAAGCATAGGGAGGACGAAAATGACCTAAATGTTTAACCAATGACACAAAATCACATATTGGATGCACAAGATTGGTTAAAAACCCTAATTGGATTAGGATAAGCCTAGGGAGGACGAAAATGACCTAAATGTTCAACCAATGACACAAAATCACATATTGGATGCACAAGATTGGTTAAAAACCCGAATTGGATTAGAAAAAGCCTAGCGAGGATGAAAATGACCTAAATGTTCAACCAATGACACAAAATCACATATTGGATGCACAAGATTGGTTAAAAACCCTAATTGGATTAGAATAAGCCTAGGGAGGACGAAAATGACCTAAATGTTCAACCAATGACACAAAATCACATATTGGATGCACAAGATTGGTTAAAAACCCTAATTGGATTAGAATAAGCCTAGAGAGGACCAAAATGACCTAACTGTTCAACCAATGACACAAAATGCACAAAATCACATATTGGATGCACAAGATTGGTTTAAAACCCTAATTGGATTAGAATAAGCCTAGGGAGGACGAAAATGATCTAAATGTTCAACCAATGAGACAAAATCACATATTGGATGCACAAGATTGGTTAAAAACCCTAATTGGATTAGAATAAGCCTAGGAAGGACGAAAATGATCTAAATGTTCAACCAATGAGACAAAATCACATATTGGATGCACAAGATTGGTTAAAAACCCTAATTGGATTAGAATAAGCCTAGGGAGGGCGAAAATGACCTAAATGTTCAACCAATGACACAAAATCACATATTGGATGCACAAGATTGGTTAAAAACCCTAATTGGATTAGAATAAGCCTAGGGAGGACGAAAATGACCTAAATGTTCAACCAATGACACAAAATCACATATTGGATGCACAAGATTGGTTAAAAATCCAAATTGGATTAGAATAAGCCTAGGGAGGACAAAAATGACATAAATGTTCAACCAATGACACAAAATGACACAAAATCACATATTGGATGCACAAGATTGGTTAACCCTAATTGGATTAGAATAAGCCTAGGGAGGACGAAAATGACCTAAATGTTCAACCATTGACACAAAATCACATATTGGATGCACAAGATTGGTTAAAAACCCAAATTGGATTAGAATAAGCCTAGGGAGGACGAAAATGACCTAAATGTTCAACCAATGACACAAAATCACATATTGGATGCACAAGATTGGTTAAAAACCCAAATTGGATTAGAATAAGCCAAGGGAGGACGAAAATGACCTAAATGTTCAACCAATGACACAAAATGACAAAAAATCACATATTGGTTGCACAAGATTGGTTAACAACCCTAATTGGATTAGAATAAGCCTAGGGAGGACGAAAATGACCTAAATGTTCAACCAATGACACAAAATCACATATTGGATGCACAAGATTGGTTAAAAACCCTAATTGGATTAGAATAAGCCTAGGGTGCACGAAAATGACCTAAATGTTCAACCAATGACACAAAATGACACAAAATCACATATTGGATGCACAAGATTGGTTAAAATCCCTAATTGGATTAGAATAAGCCTAGGGAGGACGAAAATGACCTAAATGTTCAACCAATGACACAAAATCACATATTGGATGCACAAGATTGGTTAAAAACTCTAGTTGGACTAGAATAAGCATAGGGAGGACGAAAATGACCTAAATGTTCTACCAATGACACAAAATCACATATTGCAATCACAAGATTGGTTAAAAACCCTAATTGGATTAGAATAAGCCTAGGGAGGACGAAAATGACCTAAATGTTCAACCAATGACACAAAATCACATATTGGATGCACAAGATTGGTTAAAAACCCAAATTGGATTAGAATAAGCCTAGGGAGGACGAAAATGACCTAAATGTTCAACCAATGACACAAAATCACATATTGGTTGCACAAGATTGGTTAGAAACCCTAATTGGATTAGAGTAAGCCAAGGGAGGACGAAAATGACCTAAATGTTCAACCAATGACACAAAATCACATATTGGATGCACAAGATTGGTTAAAAACCCTAATTGGATTAGAATAAGCCTAGGGAGGACGAAAATGACCTAAATGTTCAACCAATGACACAAAATCACATATTCGATGCACAAGATTGGTTAAAAACCCTAATTGGATTAGAATAAGCCTAGATAGGACGAAAATGACCTAAATGTTCAACCAATGACACAAATGACACCGAATCACATATTGGATGCGCAAGATTGGTTAAAAACCCTTTTTGGATTAGAAAAAGCCTAGGAGGACGAAAACGACCTAAACGTTCAACCAATGACACAAAATCACATATTGGATGCACAAGATTGGTTAAAAACCCTAATTGGATTAGAATAAGCCTAGGGAGGACGAAAATGACCTAAATGTTCAACCAATGACACAAAATGACACAAAATCGCACATTGGATGCAGAAGATTGGTTAAAAACCCTAATTGGATTAGAATAAGCCTAGGGAGGACGAAAATGACCTAAATGTTCAACCAATGACACAAAATGACACAAAATCACATATTGGATGCACAAGATTGGTTAAAAACCGTAATTGGATTAAAATATGTTGAAGGATGAAGAAAATGAACTAATTGTTCAACCAATTAAAAAAAATCACTTATTGGATGCACAAGATTGGTTAAAAAACCTAATTGGATTAAAATATGTCGAAGGATGACGAAAATGACCTAAATGTTCAACCAATGACACAAATGCACTTATTGGATGCACAAGATTGCTTAAAAACCCTAATTGGATTAGAATAACCATAGGGAGGACGAAAATGACCTAAATGTTCAACCAATGACACAAACGTAATTATTGGATGCACAATATTGGTTAAAAACCCTAATTGGATTAGAATAAGCCTAGGGAGGACAAAAATGACCTAAATGTTCATCCAATGACACAAAATCACATATTGGATGCACAAGATTGGTTAAAAACCCTAATTGGATTAGAATAAGCCTAGGGAGGACGAAAATGACCTAAATGTTCAACCAATTACACAAAATCACATATTGGATGCACAAGATTGATTAAAAACCCTAATTGGATTAGAATAAGTCTAGGGAGGACGAAAATGACCTAAATGTTCAACCAATGACAAAAAATGACACAAAATCACATATTGGATGCACAAGATTGATTAAAAACCCTAATTGGATTAGAATAAGCCTAGGGAGGACGAAAATGACCTAAATGTTCAACCAATGACACAAAATGACACAAAATCACATATTGGATGCACAAGATGGATTAAAAACCTAATTGGATTAGAATAAGCCTAGGGAGGACGAAAATGACCTAAATGTTCAACCAACGACACAAAATCACATATTGGATGCACAAGATTGGTTAAAAACCCTAATTGGATTAGAATAAGCCTAGGGAGGACGAAAATGACCTAAATGTTCAACCAATGACACAAAATGACATATTGGATGCACAAGATTGGTTAAAAACCCTAATTGGATTAGAATAAGCCTTTGGAAGACGAAAATGACCAAAATGTTCAACCAATGACACAAAATCACATATTGGATGCACAAGATTGGTTAAAAACCCTAATTGGATTAGAATAAGCCTAGGGAGGACGAAAATGACCTAAATGTTCAACCAATGACACAAAATCACATATTGGATGCACAAGATTGGTTAAACACCCTAATTGGATTAGAATAAGCCTAGGGAGGACGAAAATGACCTAAATGTTCAACTAATGACACAAAATCACATATTGGATGCACAAGATTGGTTAAAAACCTTAATTAGATTAGAATAAGCATAAGGAGGACGAAAATGACCTAAATGTTCAACCAATGACACAAAATCACATATTGGATGCACAAGATTGGTTAAAAACCCTAATTGGTTTAGAATAAGCCTAGGGAGGACGAAAATGACCTAAATGTTCAACCAATGACACAAAATCACATATTGGATGCACAAGATTGGTTAAAAACCCAAATTGGATTAGAATAAGCCTAGGGAGGACGAAAATGACCTAAATGTTCAACGAATGACACAAAATCACATATTGGATGCAAAAGATTGGTTAAAAACTCTAGTTGGCTTAGAATAAGCATAGGGAGGACGAAAATGACCTAAATGTTCAACCAATGACACAAAATCACATATTGGATGCACAAGATTGGTTAAAAACCCTAATTGGATTAGAATAAGCCTAGGGAGGACGAAAATGACCTAAATGTTCAACCAATGACACAAAATCACATATTGGATGCACAAGATTGGTTAAAAGCCCAAATTGGATTAGAATAAGCCGAGGGAGGAAGAAAATGACCTAAATGTTCAACCAATGACACAAAATGACACAAAATCACATATTGGTTGCACAAGATTGGTTAAAAACCCTAATTGGATTAGAATAAGCCTAGGGAGGACGAAAATGACCTAAATGTTCAACCAATGACACAAAATCACATATTGGATGCACAAGATTGGTTAAAAACCCTAATTGGATTAGAATAAGCCTAGGGAGGACGAAAATGACCTAAATGTTCAACCAATGACACAAAATCACATATTGGATGCACAAGATTGATTAAAAACCCTATTTGGATTAGAATAAGCCTAGGGAGGACGAAAATGACCTAAATGTTCAATCAATGACACAAAATCACATACTGGATGCACAAGATTGGTTAAAAACCCTAATTGGATTAGAATAAGCCTAGGGAGGACGAAAATGACCTAAATGTTCAACCAATGACACAAAATGACACAAAATCACATATTGGATGCACAAGATTGGTTAAAAACCCTATATGGATTAGAATAAACCTAGGGAGGACGGAAATGATCTAAATGTTCAATCAATGACACAAAATGACACAAAATCACATATTGGATGCACAAAATTGGTTAAAAACCCTAATTGGATTAGAATAAGCCTAGGGAGGACGAAAATGACCTAAATGTTCAACCAATGACACAAAATGACACAAAATCACATATTGGATGCACAAGATTAGTTAAAAACCCTAATTGGATTAGAATAAGCCTAGGGAGGACGAAAATGACCTAAATGTTCAACCAATGACACAAAATCACATATTGGATGCACAAGATTGGTTAAAAACCCTAATTGGATTAGAATAAGCCTAGGGAGGACGAAAATGACCTAAATCTTCAACCAATGACCCAAAATGACACAAAATTACATATTGGATGCACAAGATTGGTTAAAAACCCTAATTGGATTAGAATAATCCTATGGAGGACGAAAATGACCTATATGTTCAACCAATGACACAAAATGATACAAAATCACATATTGGATGCACAAGATTGGTTAAAAACCCTAATTGGATTAGAATAAGCCTATGGAGGACGAAAGTGACCTAAATGTTCAACCAATGACACAAAATGACACAAAATCACATATTGGATGCACAAGATTAGTTAAAAACCCTAATTGGATTAGAATAAGCCTAGGGAGGACGAAAATGACCTAAATGTTCAACCAATGACACAAAATCACATATTGGATGCACAAGATTGGTTAAAAACCCTAATTGGATTAGAATAAGCCTAGGGAGGACGAAAATGACCTAAATGCTCAACCAATGACACAAAATGACACAAAATCACATATTGGTTGCACAAGATTGGTTAAAAACCCTAATTGGATTAGAATAAGCCTAGGGAGGACGAAAATGACCTAAATGTTCAACCAATGACACAAAATCACATATTGGATGCACAAGATTGGCTAAAAACCCAAATTGGATTAGAATAAGCCTAGGGAGGACGAAAATGACCTAAATGTTCAACCAATGACACAAAATCACATATTGGATGCACAAGATTGGTTAAAAACCCTAATTGGATTAGAATAAGCCTAGGGAGGACGAAAATGACCTAAATGTTCAACCAATGACACAAAATCACATATTGGATGCACGAGACTTGTTAAGAACCCTAATTGGATTAGAATTGGCCTAGGGAGGACGAAAATGACCAAAATGTTCAACCAATGACACAAAATCACTTATTGGATGCACAAGATTGGTTAAAAACCCTAAATGGAATAGAATAAGCCTAGGGAGGACGAAAATGACCTCAATGTTCAACCAATGACACAAAATCACATATTGGATGCACAAGATTGGTTAAAAACCCTAATTGGATTAGAATAAGCCTAGGGAGGACGAAAATGACCTAAATGTTCAACCAATGACACAAAATCACACAAAATTACATATTGGATGCACAAGATTGGTTTAAAACCCTAATTGGATTAGAATAAGCCTAGGGAGGACGAAAATGACCTAAATGTTCAACCAATGACACAAAATCACATATTGGATGCACAAGATTGGTTAAAAACCCTAATTGGATTAGAATAAGCCTAGGGAGGACGAAAATGACCTAAATGTTCAACCAATGACACAAAATCACATATTGGATGCACAAGATTGGTTAAAAACCCTAATTGGATTAGAATAAGCCTAGGGAGGACGAAAATGATCTAAATGTTCAACCAATGACACAAAATGACAAAAAATCACATATTGGATGCACAAGATTGGTTAAAAACCATAATTGGATTAGAATAAGCTTAGGGAGGACGAAAATGACCTAAATGTTTAACCAATGACACAAAATCACATATTTGATGCACAAGATTGGTTAAAAACCCTAATTCGATTAGAATAAGCCTAGGGTGGATGAAAATGACCTAAATGTTCAACCAATGACACAAAATCACATATTGGATGCACCAGATTGGTTAAAAACCCAAATTCGATTAGAATAAGCCTAGGGAGGACGAAAATGACCTAAATGTTCAACCAATGACATAAAATGACAGAAAATCACATTTTGGATGCACAAGATTAGTTAAAAACCCTAATTGGATTTGAATAAGCCTAGGGAGGACGAAAATGACCTAAATGTTCAACCAATGACAAAAATCACATATTCAATGCACAAGGTTGGTTAAAAACCCTAATTGGATTGGAATGAGCCTAAGGAGGACGAAAATGACCTAAATGTTCAACCAATGACACAAAATCACATATTGGATGCACAAGATTGGTTAAAAACCCAAATTGGATTAGAATAAGCCTAGGGAGGACGAAAATGACCTAAATGTTCAACCAATGACACAAAATGACACAAAATCACATATTGGTTGCAAAAGATTGGTTTAAAACCCTAATTCGATTAGAATAAGCCTAGGCAGGACGAAAATGACCTAAATGTTCAACCAATGACACAAAATCACATATTGGATGAACAAGATTGGTTAAAAACCCTAATTGGAATAGAATAAACCTAGGGAGGACGAAAATGACCTAAATGTTCAACCAATGACACAAAATCACATATTGGATGCACAAGATTGGTTAAAAACCCAAATTGGATTAGAATAAGCCTAGGGTGGACGACAATGACCTAAATGTTCAACCAATGACACAAAATCACATATTGGATGCACAAGATTGGTTAAAAACCCAAATTGGATTAGAATAAGCCTAGGGAGGACGAAAATGACCTAAATGTTCAACCAATGACACAAAATCACATATTGGATGCACAAGATTGGTTAAAAACCCAAATTGGATTAGAATAAGCCTAGGGAGGACGAAAATGACCTAAATGTTCAACCAATGACACAAAATCACATATTGGATACACAAGATTGGTTAAAAACGCTAATTGGATTAGAATAAGCCTAAGGAGGACGAAAATGACCTAAATGTTCAACCAATGACACAAAATCACATATTGGATGCACAAGATTGGCTAAAAACCCAAATTGGATTAGAATAAGCCTAGGGAGGACGAAAATGACCTAAATGTTCAACCAATGACACAAAATGACACAAAATCACATATTGGTTGCAAAAGATTGGTTTAAAACCCTAATTGGATTAGAATAAGCGTAGGGAGGACGAAAATGACCTAAATGTTCAACCAATGACACAAAATCCCATATTGCATGCACAAGATTGTTTAAAAACCCTAATTGGATTAGAATAAGCCTAGGGACGACGAAAATGACCTAAATGTTCAACCAATAACACAAAATGACACAAAATCACATATTGGGTGCACAAGATTGGTTAAAAACCCTAATTGGATTAGAATAAGCCTAGGGAGGACAAAAATGACCTAAATGTTCAACCAATGACACAAAATGACACAAAATGACATTTTGGATGCATAAGATTGGTTAAAAACCCTAATTGGATTAGAATAAGCCTAGGGAGGACGAAAATGACCTAAATGTTCAACCAATGACACAAAATGACACAAAATCACATATTGGTTGCACAAGATTGGTTAAAAACCCTAATTGGATTAGAATAAGCCTAGGGAGGACGAAAATGACTTAAATGTTCAACCAATGACACAAAATCACATATTGGATGCACAAGATTGGTTAAAAACCCTAATTGGATTAGAATAAGCCTAAAAAGGACGAAAATGACCTAAATGTTCAACCAATGACAAAAAATCACATATTGGATGCACAAGATTGGTTAAAAACCCAAATTGGATTAGAATAAGCCTAGGGAGGACGAAAATGACCTAAATGTTCAACCAATGACACAAAATGACACAAAATCACATTTTGGATGCACAAGATTGGTTAAAAACCCAAATTGGATTAGAATAAGCCTAGGGAGGACGAAAATGACCTAAATGTTCAACCAATGACACAAAATCACATATTGGATGCACAAGGTTGGTTAAAAACCCAAATTGGATTAGAATAAGCCTAGGGAGGTCGAAAATGACCTAAATGTTCAACCAATGACACAAAATCACATATTGGAT